>CM021100.1:259818351-260171430 GCA_007115665.2 Sequoiadendron giganteum | reverse complement strand
CATCATTATCTCTAATTACCTGTGTAATAGGGTCATAATGTGTAGCCATTGCCCTAAGCAAATCCACATCAGGGAATACATTAGGTACCACCAGATTCCCCATCTCATACTTTCATCTATTTGAAAAGGGGTGGGGAAAATTCCTCTGTCCATACCACAACCTAAACATCTCCAGACCTGTCATGGGAACCCTAGCATCGACAATGTTGGAGTAGTTATCTACTAACCCCTCCCCTAGGGCTCTTCCATGCATCAAAACCAACCCCCTCTACCTATCATTAGTTGATGATGAGAATTGATCTAGGAATTCATCATATAAATTTTTGTGTAAATAGTCAACGTGGCCAGAATGTTACTTTGATGGTGCCATCCTGGGTAAACTAGGGCTTCCTTGATATTTCAAACCTTTAAACAAACTAGGGCTAAACAAAAAAATGAGACTACAAAATAGAACCTTGCAATCTCTCACAATTCAAACTAACCTATAGCCCTAGAACAATTATCAATAATCTCTCTGAAAAGTACACCACAATGTTCCCCAAATTCTCAATCAAATTAGCTAGGAAGTATAGAAAATAACTCACGGCTTCATGCTTTGCAAAAACCCAAATCCGTGCTATGACAATTTGTAACTTCATCCTTGGCTCTGAAACTACTTCGCAAAGATGTTTGAATGATTTGTGAGAACAATAGGGCAGAAGAATAGTCTCTTTATGTCGATCAAATGAAGCCACTAAACATCTTGTCCACCATTAACGCTTGCTCGTGCACTGGACAAACGACTCCAATCGCATTAGCTGCAAATTCAAATATTAGCCATCGATCTTTCACTTATGTCAGATCATCAAACAGCTGCAAAACAAGATGACATGATCTCCATCATGGCAGCAAGGGCCCACCATATTATGCATTGCCAAAGAAATCCACGTGGTGCTCGCCCATGATATCGTGATCAATAAAGACCTCACAACTTCTGATCACACGATGGCGAGCAACTGTAGATTTCAACCATCGGTAATCCTGTTCACTCAACATAGTCGCTAGCCTTGTCATTAACCATCGAGCACCTTTTCCATCCATATTATCCAAGGCTGCATCAATGTCTCCCAGCCATGCGTGAATGAAGACCATCTAGGTCAGTTTGTTTGCGATTTCCTTCAGCACACCCATGTGGAGGAGCACCGCCAGAAACATTGCTGGTATTTTTGCATTGGACCAGAACCTATGATATGCTTTCAAGAACTCCGGTCCTACAACCTTCTTGGTTGCCCAGAGTATCAGTGGGTGGGATGGGGCCAGTACCCCATTCAGCCTTTTGTTTTTCTCTTCTACTTAGAATGCTTGTAGTTGCCTGTTGGTGTCCAGGGCCAGAGGAGTCTCCATCCCTTTATCGCCTACTTCTATCACCAAGTAAAAATCCCGAGCTTCTACATGCACACACTATTCCTACAAAGACACTGCTTTAAATGACCCAAGCTGGCCTTTTTTAACTGCAGTGGCTAGCAATCTTCATGATTAATTTTCTATGATCCTGGCGGTAGGAGCATGTAAACTTGCAGGCGCTTTGATAGAGGTACCCGATGTGATTAATGCAAAGTATTTTGAGATCCACTCAATCTTGCCTTTACCTTGGAACTTGTTCAATTTATTTGCATCTTGCCCTCTTCTGTTGAGCCCTGTCACATCCGATTAGATGCCAAGTTTGTCTTTTTATTCCTCGTGGGATTTAGTCGATTTGTTTTTGGACAATACGATGTCGAAAAGTTCGGCGCTGTCAAATCATGTTGCCTAGGTGGAGAGTTCAGATGCCAGCTTTGCCAGCTCATTAGCCTTGTCATTACCTTCTCGATAGACGTGACTGATTTTGAAGGCTTTGTACCTGTCTGCCAATTGCTTGATGTTCTGCAACAGATGATTTAATCTCTAGTTTGGGGTAGAGCAACGCTTGATGGCATTGATTGTGATCATTAAATCCCCTTCCAAATGTATTTTTTGTACTCCCAAGTCGATCCCTAATTGCAGGCCTAAAGCCGCTGCTCCAAATTCGACTTCATTGTTCATGCAAGTGCCTAGTGGCAAAGATTTTTCTGCCATGCAATTACCCTGAGAGTCCTTTGCAACACATCTCACACCTCTTGGTCCTGGATTGCCACGATTTACTCTTAAATATTTTATTTGAAATATGATTTTAATATTTAAAATTTAATTTATTTAAAAAAATTCTTTCAATTTTATAATAATTATTTTCTTGCTAATATAGTAAGTTTATTTTTTACCTTTTTATTTAATTATTTATTAAAAATTAATTATTTTTAATAATATTTAGATTTTGATATATTTTGACTTTACATTTAGTTTATTCTATTTAAATTTTTAATTTAGATTTAAGTTTTATATTTTTTTAAATTTTAATAATTACAAATAATTATTAAAATAAATTTAATTTACAATTATTTGTCTTATTAAACTTTTAATTATTGTAGAATAATTATATTTTAAATTATATAATAAAATAAATCTAAAATCTAAATTAAAAATTAGGGAGAGTCACAAAACAACTTTTAATTAGATATAGTCACATAGAAAGAGTGAGAGAGATAAAGAGAAGTAGGAGAGTTAGAGAGAAATAAAGAGGGAGAGGGGGAGATAAATAGGGATATCAAAAGAGAGTAAATTGTATAAAAAGACACTTCGATTTTACTTGTAAATATTTTATTTCAATTATGATTTTAATATTTTAAATTAAATTTATTTAAAAATTTACATTCAATTTTATAAAAAAAAATTAATATATTAAGTTTATTTTTTATTTAATTATTTATTAACTTAATAAGTTTATTATTTTTATTATTAATATTTGGATTTTGATATATTTTGACTTTGCATTTAGTTTATTCTATTTAAATTTTTAATTTAGATTTAAGTTTAAAAATTATTTTAATTATTTATGTCTTTTTATGCAATTACAAATAATAATTAGAAGTTATTAGCATTAATTTAAATTTTATAAATATTTATCTTATTAAAATTTTAATTATTGTTCCCTAGCTTGTCGTGTCTTTAGAAAGTCCACACATACACACCTCTATCTTCATGCTTCTTCCCATCACCATCCAACACAAAAGGCTAGTGTCCTCAACACTCTTGCAACTCGGGCTCATCACATTTGTGATAAAGACCACATTGATCTTGAACTTTCTCATCTCTACTCTATTTTCAATCTCAATGGCTATCATGACAAACAAATCCTCAAAGCTTTTGCGATTGCCAAAAACTAAGCTAATCCAACCCCCAAGCCTTATGAAACCACCCCTTCCCAATTTTCCACCCTCCCTTACATTGAAGGCATCGCCAATAGGATTTCCAATATTCTTCACAAGAAAGGTATTTCCTGTGCTTTCAAACCTATATCTCCCACAATAAATCTCATCCCCTCGACCAAGGACCCCTTATTGCCTCTTCTCCACTTTGGAGTGTACAAGATTGAATATTGCTCTTGTGGGACCCCATATATTGGGGAAACAAGGCAATCAATCAACACTAGAATCAAAGAACATAGTGCTGATATTAGGCACAATAGAATCTCTAAGTCAGCCCTCATAGAGCATTCCCACCAAACCAAGCACCACATTTACCTCGAGAACACCCAGGTTGTGGTTAAGGAAGACAACTTTTTCAAGCGTAAATTGCAAGAAGTCATCACCATCAGAAACCACTCCATCAATCTTAATCGGGACGAAGGTTGGAAATTAAGTGTAGCGTGGCTCCCCCTTGCAATACTCCCTCCATTCCAACCCTCCCTCCTAATTCTATCCCTCCCATCTGCACCGTCACCTCCCTTTTCTTTCTCTTTTTTATTTGTTATTTTTTCGTTTGTTTTTTTCCCCTTTGTGACTTTGTTTATGGGTTGTTTCATAGCTTTGCTTTCTATCTTCATTTTATTTTTGTCTTTAAAGTTTTTTTGTCTTTTATTATTTTTTCTTATTAATACCATAGGTTTTTATTTTCATTTTCTTTTCGTCTTTAAATTTTAATGTCTTTTATTGTTTTTTCTTATTAATACCATAGGTATAATCAACTATACTTATAGTATTAACCTTATTTCCTTTTTCAATTAATTTTCTTTATTCGTTCACCTTTTTAATTTCTTTTTCTCTTTTTCTTACAACTTTTTAATTATTTTACTTCTTTTTCTTATTATTATTTAATAATTATTTTTCTCTATTTATTTTCTTTTTTCTTTCATCTCTTCGTTTGTTTCCATTTTAATTATTTTAAGGGTCTTCTCTTTTCTCTTGTGTTGTTGTTGCCTTAATTCTTGTGTTCTTAATGTGTTTTCCATTTTGGCTTTAGTTTCTTTTTTAATCTTTTTGGTATCTCTTTAGTATTATAATTAAATGCATTGAGTTGAATTTTTTCATTGCGATGTTTTAATATTTATAATGATTAAAATATATCACTATTATAATCTTATTTTATCTTTTTGTATTTAATCTTGTCTTTATTATTTTCTCTTTTTATTTTCTTTTCCTTATAATGAGATATTTTAATCATCATAAAGATTAAAATATATCATTAACTTTTCTAATCTTAGAGATCATCTTTTTGTCTTTAATTTTATTTTTTTGTCTTGTTATTTTCTTTTCTTTGTAGTCTTGCTTTTTCTTTTGTTTATGGTATTATTTTATTGTTTTCTCAATTTTTTGTAGTCCTTTCTCTTCTCCCTCTCCCTTTATTAAGACTTGTTCTGCAATCTCATTTCATTTTTCCTCTCCCTCTTCTTCTTCTCTCTCCCTCTCCCTCTCTACCTATCTCTCTCCCTCTCTTCCCCCTCTTCTCTATATCCTCCTCTACCTATCTCTCTCCCTTTCTCTTCCTCCCTCTCTCTATCTCTCCCCATATCTCCCTCACTCATCCCTCCCTACCCCCTATCTATCTATTTGTCTCCCTCTATCTCTAGACATGTCTCTCTCTCCTTCTCACTCTTCCTAGAACTCTATATTTATATCTCTTTTCCCCTTTATCAGATTCTCTCCATATTTATTCTTTCATCTCTATCTCTCTATCTCTATCTCATTATCTCTCCATCTCTCTACCATATATATTTTCCTCACTCTCTTCTCTTTATATATCACTTCCCATCTCTATATGTATTTTTCTATATATCACTCTCTCTGCTCTCTCTCTCTCTCTCTCTCTCTCTCTCTCTCTCTCTCTCCTTCTCTCCATATCCACCTCCTCCATCTCCATCTATATTTCCATCTCCATCTCCATCTACATATCTATCTTCCTCTCTATCTCTCTCATTACCCCTCTCTTGATCTCCCCCCTCTTTCTCTCCCTCTTCCTCTCTTCCTATTGTAAAATTAATATGATTCGAGTAATGGAGCTTGATTATCTTCCTAATTCAAAGGTTTTGTAAGTGGATGCATAGTTGGTTTGAACTTATCATTTCTCCATTGAGACATTTTTTGCACAAACATATCATTGGCTAAATAACCTATCAATTGACCTCATGTACTACACAAATGTATAAAAAATAGACCATTTTTTCTCTAATTAACCTTCCACACCTCTTCAGCGTACCCATTGTGATGGAGCTTAAAATTTTGTTCTTTGAGTTCCATTATTATCTTGCCTCTGTACTAGTCTATCATATTATTCAGAAGAAACCTAAGGTTGGGATTTTTTATTTTTGCCTTCATGAAAATCCTAATGTTCTATCTAATACCTTGGGTAAGATCTATTCGTCCGTTACCCTTTGGAGTGGGTTTTAAAAATGACTTATGTTCCATTTCTTCATCTAGGCCGGGCCCCTTCTAATAAACAGAGTTAATTATTTTTGCCTAACTTTATTATTTCCTAAGTTTAGGCTGGCTCGTGCCCTTGTGTTTAAAAACAACATTAAGTCATCGTTTGTCGTCGGCCTAGGTGATTTCCCCTTGTCCCTTTAACAATTGTTTTATTTTTTGTAGGGACCGACTTTTTAATGACCTTCGATCATCCATCAGTTGATCTTGACTGTTCCCCGCAATCCCGTGATGACCTCATCACTAAGTTTCAACTGATTACGATATCACAGGCGAGTGCCACGTGTCTGAGCCGGTGGTGCCGAAGGAATAATCAAAGTGCTTTAATATTTATGTCGAGTTTTCATACATTATATGATAGGTTACTTTAAAGCGGTTGCAAGATGCATGTGCTCAAAATCAATGGTGGTGTTATAATCTTGATGAAAAGTTGCTCGACGGTTATGTTCAGTGCTGGTAATTGCTATGAATGAACACGATTGCCGATGGTGGAGATCAACGGTTTCCCACCATCGCATGATCCAAAGATGCAAGGTGCTTATTGATTGTGATATCACAAGCGAGCGCCACATGTATTTCCTTGGCGATGCATAATGTGGTGGGCCCTTGGTGCTGAGATGGAGATTACATCAACCGTTCGATGATCTAACGAAAGTAAAGGATTGACGGTTAGAATTTAAATTCACATCAAATGCGATTGGAGCCGTTGGCTTGACACACATGTGATCTTTAATGGCGGATGAGATGTTTACTGGCGCAATTCGATCAACATAAAATATTTTTCCTTCATCTTATTTCACCACAAAGTATTCAAGCACCTTCACAAAGCAGTTTCAGAGCCAGGGACGAAGTTTCAAGAAATCACAATGAGAATTTGGTCTTCTACAAAGCCTAATCCTGTGAGTTGTTTTCTGTACTACTTGGTTAATTTGATTGAGGTTTTGTGAAGAATTGCGGTGTGCTTATCAGAAGGCTTGTTGATTTTTGTCGTAGGTTTACTGGTTTGTTGAATTGTGGGAAATTGCAACGTTTTGCTATAATTTCATTTTTTGAGTAGCCCTAGTTTGTTCAAAGTTTAAGTTTTTAAAGAAGCCCTAGTTTATTTGAGATGGCACCACCAAAGCAGAATTCTGGCCATGTTGATTATTTATAGAGGAATTTGTATGATGATTTCCTAGATCAACTTCCATTCTCAACAATTGATAGAAAGAGGGGTTTAGTTCTGATGAATGGAAGAACCCTAGGTGAAGGACTAGTATGCAAAAATTACAACATTGTAGATGCTAGGGTCCCTATGAAAGGTTTGGAAATGTCTAGTCTCTTGTATGGACAACGAAATTTACCTCACCCTTTCTCTAATGGCTGGAGATATGACATGGGGAAGCTAGTAGTGCCAAACGTGTTCCATGATGTGGACCTACTTAGAGCGGTGGCAACACGTTATGACCCTATTACGAGGGTAATAAGGGATAATGATGGTGGGATTTTGTTAAGTATAATCATGGAGGAGATTCAACAAGTACTTGAATTGAGTGAACCTAGTTCATTTTTGGTTCAAATTGATCTCGAGGAGATGAAGCAAGAGTATGCAAGATCAAAGCCACTTTTTAGATTGAAGTTGCTTCCTCCTCATTTGGCAAAGGCAGGCAATTCGATAATTTATATCAGTCCAAGTGACCAGGAGCCTTTCAGGCTAAATTTCTTTGCCAATCACTTTTTGGCCACATTCTATTCTCTATGCCAGATTTTGGGTTTTAACCCTAACACTGTAATGCCAATTGCATACATGTTCATGGGGGCCCAAATACAACACCCCAATTTCTCTGTGATCTATGACTTTGCATCTTTTCTGGTAGAAAATATACATGAAGGACTACTGAAGTTGTAGGTAAGGGATACTCGCACTCCTTTCTTTTGGTATTCCCTGTTAATGTACATATTATTGTACAAGAATGCCAATTTCTTCTCAGAGAAGATGGAGTTGAGGAAGGATATAAATGGAGAAAGGTTACCGATGCAGGTTTGGACTGCAGATCTATCATACAACAGAGGAAGTGCTAGTTTTGTGCAATTTGAAAATTGCTTTGCCTCCAAACTTAGGGCTCAGTTGATAGTAAATGTGCCAGAGTCCCTGAAGATTTACATGACTTTCTCAGACCAAACGAGAGGAAGCCTGAATTAAAAGTTTGTCACAACTGGGGTGACATCATCTTGTACCCATTCAACACTATTCTAAGGGTGTATGGCTTCCAAGGAGCTCCACATATCCTCCCATTCAACGTGCCATCAAGAATGGGGTTTGCTAAGGTCATGTGGCAAATAGGTTGTATTCATGAAGACAACTTGACAGGGAAGGGAAAAGGGACTCTTTTCCCTGATTATACCATTGTGTCTGATTTTGTTTTCTCCAAGGGAGGATGGGTCCATTTTGGAAGGTATTTTGATGATTTTCACTTGAGGTGTGGTTCCAGGCAACAACATGACCCTGAGGGTTTCTTTTCTTTGTTTAGGCAATGAATTAGGGGTGGCAAGTTTACACATGAGTTCAATTTTCCTAAGGACCTAATCAGGAATGAATTTGATTTAAACAGACATGAATCGAATAAGGAAAAGTGGATTGCATATGAGAAATTATTGGCTATAGTGCATAAAATGGATCCCAAGTATGATCCATTGATGGAATTCACTCCATTCCACAAGAAAATTGATTTCTTGATGGACAAATTCAGGGAAATCATGGTTATTTTGATGACCAAGAAGGTCAACTTGGAATTAGATTTTGGCATACGGAGACCAGAGGTGAGGCCTGCATAAAAAAGGACAACTTACCAATCTATAGTGAATTGGCCTCTTTATAAGAGAAAGAGGAGTGACAGTGGTGATGAGGGGGAAGATGATAAGAAAGGAAAACAAATAATGAAGACATCAGCTTGCCCAAGTTCGAAGATCAGAGCACCTTGGGGAATAAGAATTGTTGATTTAGATTCATCACCAGAAGGTGATCCCGCATTACCACCATCAGAGCCAAGCCCTAAGAGGCAAAGAGTTGAGGAAGCACAAGAGACTCCGATGGATGAGATAATTGTCACAGATTAGGACATGTAGGTTGGTATTCCTTCTCCTCCTAGATCAACTCAGTTAGTACTGTCTGATATAGATGTGAAGGGCCAATGTGTGCAAGATGCCAGAATGGAGGCATGCAAGGCATTCTTGGATGATGATGCATTTGCAAAAACTCCAATTTTCTTGCAATTGGTGTGGAGGATGAAATTAGAAGAATACCAAGCCAAATGCAAGGAGAGAAGAGAATTAAGGCCTGATAGGTCTGATCAAGAGAATGATGATGAGGTAAAGGCTGAATTGATGGAGGAAGGAAGGAAATTAGTGACTCAAGCTGGTGTCCTAATTTTTCTTGAGTGGGACATAGAAGATGCAGTAACATTCAATGCTATTTTAAAGTCCAAGCATCTCACACAGAATAGTGAGGAATAAGTCAAGGCAACTCTACAAGACTCTGCCTTTAGTGAGGAATATGAGACCTTGGAAATTTGGGCATTGGTGCCCCAAGGCAGAAAACCAAATGTGACTGATATTAGCCCAAACCTAAGGGGAGGGTTAATAATTAAGAGAGCTTATGAAACTTCAACTACGGAAGCTACAAACTTAACTGTAAATATGGCCAAATTGGCCCAAAAGACAACTAAGAGAGAAGAGTTTGATGGAGAAGTATAACATTATAATTGGAGAGTACATTAGAATGCAGCAAAGGAATGTTGAGCTGCAAACTGAGGTAGATAGGTTGAAGTATAGACAAGTAGGGGAGTCTTCCAGTGCCCCCGATGTCATGACACTACCTTCTACATTAGGGTCAGTACCTCCAACTTCTCCAATTATTTCTACTTCGGGATCCCCCATCAAAATTCCTGCTCTTTGTCCTACATTAGATCCAGTTGAAGAAGAGATTGAATACTCTGCGGATCCCACTAAGAAGCAGATGCTAAATAAGATTACAGAGTTACAGGCAACTTTAAAGGCAAGTGAGGAGCGAGCAGTTGCCAAGCAGAATGAAGTTGTTGATACAGTTTTGAGGCACCTAAATGAGAGGGTTGAAGGTAGATTACCATCAGTATATTCTTTATATTCTTTATTCTTGAATGCAATAAAAAACATTACTAGGGATCAAGAAATAGTTTTTCCCTTAGCTGAGAAGTGGATCCCTAGGGCCAATAACCTAGATATTATGTATAAGGCCTCTAGATTTGATGCAGATAACAAGCCCCAATCATTAAGGCCTACTCAAATTTTTGTAAAGTCACTACAAGGTTTTCAAGCCTTAGCAGATGATTTGAGTAGGAAGATTAAGGAATTGGTAAAAGGTTTTGATGATTGGAGTGATACGTCTTTACCAGACATAATAGATACACAAGGAAATGTTAGATCACTGCAGCAGTGGCAAGATAGAGTAGATGACGTCATCAACACACAAATCAAATAGATTTGTGATGACTCAAACTATGATCTGTTGGTAAGTTGTATGGATAAAATCATTAATAGCAACACATTTTTGGAGTCTTTTGAAAGAGAGGCGAATCAGGTAGCAGTAAAACACACCTTACAGTGCTAAGTTAAGTGAGGTGGTAAATTTTGATTGGCTGATAGATGAAGAATATCAGAGATGGGTGGATAAATACTTAATTGAGGAGGAGTAAGAAAAAGTTGGCTACTGGCAGTTAATAGCTCAGTCGTTGCAGTTACAACAGTTTTCAGTTGTATTTTGATGGCAATTTTGGTGCAGGTTTTTGAAGTTTGGCTGGTGCATCAACCATTTTCAATGGATGGGATAAACAAGAAGATTCTCAAGGGACTCAACTATTGTAATAGATTTTTGAGATGTCTCAGGGTGGTTCAAGTGACCAGTGACATGTATATTCTCTGGCCCAATGCTTGATTGCTCCTTCATTCTCTATAAGAAGGATTTCAAGGCCAAAAATATGGGCTAGCAAGATAGATACTTTTAGGTCGAGTCTGAGTAGAGTTGCAGAACAAATTGTATAGCCTGATAGCTTTAGCGAAAATGCAATTTAGGCTTTGTGTCATTCTGTATTAGGTTTTGAACTCATGAGTGTTTGATGTTTCATGACAATACTAGCATCTGAATGGAAATGATTCATTTCAAACTCATGTTTCTCAATTGTATAAGTATGTCATAATCTTGAATAATATAATCAAGGGTTATTGTGTTCATCTCATTGTTGTGGTGTTTATGATTCTCATTTTAGCTTTGGTGATAATTACTAGATTTGTGTGTAAAATATGGAGATTTGTGTTTGACTACAAAGAGTTATCTCTTGTGATTTATCAGCAAATTACTTGGTCATGTTTCCTATGAAGAGGCTTCAAGAATAGTTTCATCAATTAATCCTCTACCTTCTGGTCTTGGTCCAATGACTATTGCAATGCTTCTGTCCATTACTCTACAATCAGTAAAACGAGCATATGGGTTCAATTGAGGTTTTCGATGTTTAATCAAGGCCTTTTTCAAATATTCAAATAACCCATATCATGAAAAACCTTCAAAATCTAGTATTCAAATATAAATGTTTATAAAAAGAGATAAACATTTTTATAAATATATATATTTTTAAATTAAAAAATATATAAATAATATATATAAAACAAGTAAAACCATTCAATATATAAATATTAAAAATAATTTAAATTTTCACTTTTAATCTCTTTCTAATTAACAAAAAAATAGACATTTTTATAATTTAACTTTTCACCTTTTAACACCTATTTAATTAACAAAATTAGATATTTAAATGATGAACATATATATTTAAAAAGTTAAAATATATATATTAAACCAAACTATATCAATTATTTCATACATTCAAATTAACCAATTCACTCTGAGTCTTGAAAAATACAGACAAATTTTGAAATTAAATTTATAGAAGTAGATATTTGTTTTCATTTGTTGAAACCTTCATTCAGTAAATATTCTGGTGTCATCGAAAGAGAAAAAAGGGTAGAGTTGGCAAGTAAAATATTAAGAAGTAAAACAAACAAACAAAAAACAGAGGGGAAAAAATGTGGCGATGAACGGATGAAATCACTTCAATCGTATTGCACTGTACATAGTTGATATTAACCGTTGATGGTCCATTTTAACTTGTTCATCTCAAATAGGATACGCCTTCAGTGTAATTAGAAAAAACCTATAATTTGTAAAATGTAAGGAATAGTCATAAAATAATGAGAAACAAGAATTAGAAAAAAAGGAAAGAAGGAACAATAAATAGAAAAGGACAAACCCAAAGAGAAGAGACACATGAAAGAAAAAATCGACAAAACATGACGAAATAACAAACTAGAAGAAAAAATGAACTAAGCCAAAGCAAGAAGCAGAAACAAATCAAAATTAACAAGAGAAAAAAGAGAGAAGGGAACATACAAGAGTGGGAAAAAGAGAGGACCAAGGGATAGGAGGAGAGAAAGGGGAGAAGGGAAAGGAGAAGGAGGAGAAGCCGAGAGGATGAAAGGGAAGCAAGGAACCAACAGGACAAGGAAAGGAAGGGGGGGGGGGGTTGGAACCCAAGCAATGGAGGGAGACAAGGGAGAGGGACAAGAAAGGGGGAGGATAAAAAGTAGAGGTGAGAAGGAAGATTCTAGGATCTTAAGTTGGAAAGCAACGGGTGCCAAGACAAGCTCAAACTCCAACCTTCATCATGATTAAGGTTCAGGGGATGATGGTTGATTTCAATAGATTCTTTCAGCTTTCTCCTAAAGAATTGTTTTCTTTGGATAAGATTTGGGCACTTTTTAGACAGATGTGATGCTTGGTTCAAGAGGAGTGGTTGGCTAGGGCTGATTTGGAGGTGTGTTCATGTCTAATGTTGACACTATGCTCCTTGATTTTGGTGGTAAAGGAATGACCGATCTCCCCAATATATGGAATGCCACACCAACAAACAATCTTATAGACTCGGTATGGGTAGCCTTGCGGAAAACCTTATGACCAATGGAGTGATTTGGATTTTTTAGAAGAAGAACATCAAGAAAAGGGAGTTGGTTGTTGGAATAAAAAAAAACATTGATGGATCACGGAGTGTGATCCGAAATATTGATGCAAAAAAACAAACACAATCTAATCTAGAAACACTTTTAGCAAAAACAAAAACCCCAACCTTAGGATTTTTCAAACAATATGAAAGACCAGAGACATAAGGCAAGATAAAATAGAATTCAAAGAGAAAAAATTTGAAGTTCCATCAATAGTCACATATGATCACATCATTCTTGACCATTTGATATCATGAAAAACCTCCAAAATCTAGTATTCAAATAACCCATATCATCGGCAAGACAAGCTCCATCAGGGTGAAATGAAAAGGTCATACCGAGCATATAGGTCTCATCGATGAAGTTCCATCGGCAAGACACTTGTCTTATCTCACTAATCAAAGAACAAGGAGTTGTATCGGCCAGACCAACACCATCAGAGTAAGATCCTTGAGTCAGCCCGAGTGCATTTCTCTCGCCGATGAAATATCATCGCCGAAACACTCATCTTGTCTTGCTGAAAAAAAAAGAAACATACTATCGCCAAGAAAAACACTATCAGAATGAGTTCAAAATTTCCTCCCGACCCACTATGTCATGTCGATAAGATTACATCGGCAGGATTCTTGGTGACATACTTGAGATCGAAGGAATAATCATCGGGGAGACTTATAACATCGACAAAATTATTGAATGTCTTAGCGATACACCATGTCTTTCCGATGAAGACAAAAACATATCAAGAGATCAAGATAGTCATTGGGGTGAATCTTGGTGAAATTTATATGAATCAGATGGATAGATTATGTGATATCAACGTAATGTCTCCCCGACAAAAAGAATGTTTAATGAATGTTAGTCAAGCCTAAATAAAAGGATCTCCCAAAGTTTCAATTGTCTTGCCGATAGAACATTTGATGTGACAGTGGGTAAATTCAAAGATCAGCTACGCTTGTCTTCAAAGCAAGGACATTAATGGCATTATTACTACCAAATGTGTTGATGATTTCCTGAATTGAGAAAAGTAATTGAAGGTGAATTTTACAAAGTTAGCAGCAGAGGAACGAATGAAGGGCCAAAGGATCTTGCGGTCAAAGAATTCTAAATAAACTTATAAGTTCCCTGCAATTAAATTTCTAGTTTTGTGATTCATAAAATGGAAAGCACTAGCTCAAGAAAAGAAAAAGGTAAGAAAAAAATTAAGAGTAAAAACTGTAGAGGAAGAAAGAAAAAAAATGAAGTAGAGAAGGAACCGGGGGTAGCTGAGAGGAAGTTAAACCAGGACTTAATTGATCAATTGCTCGGCTCAAGACCTAAGGCCAAGCGATCTTCATAAGTTAGGGCAAAAGTGGAAAAGTTAGAGGATAAATGCAAGCATATACGAGACATATGGACCCCAATTAGGGGATATGAGCTGTTTATTTTTCATTACCAACGAAGGAACCGATACAAACTATTGTGCAATCCTTGGAAGTTAAACCTAGGGAAACTAGTTTGTCCCAATGTATTTGTAAATGTGGAATTGGTGAAAATGCTAGCTGCCAATTATAATCCAAAATGTAAAGCTATTTGTGATCCATCAAGAAAACCGTTTATACATGTATCGGAAGCTGCCATCTGTGAGGTTTTTAACCTAGAGGGAGTGTGTGGTGAAAAAATTGTACCTAAAGAGCTAGAAAAGGAATTCTGGAGGATGGATACTTTGTACAAGGGTTGGAGGTTGCCACTACACAGGTCTAAGAAAGATGGTGTTTTAGTTCCACTGAATGACAGTGATGGTCCCCCGTTCCATGTTGATTTGTTTGAATCCTACATGAGGTACACATATTTTTCAGTGTGTCAAGTGCTGGGAATGGAGGCCCCTAAGAACACATCAATTGTACCCATGGTAATTGAAGCGGACATCCAATGCCACAATTCAAGGTTTTTTTATTATGCTTCACACATCTTTAGAGTACTTGATTTAGGACTGATGGCATTAAAAAGTGGAAATCCTATCTTGCACTTGGATGCTTATTTAATCCTAATGCATATGATACTTTATTATGGAAAAGAATTGCAAATGTGGCTTGAAAAACTGAGGGTTGTACAATTTGATAAGGAAGGAAGCTTATTACCAGTACAACTCTGAACTGCCACCTGGGATTGGAGATTTGCTAATTCTTGTTATCTACATTTTGAAGAGTTTTTTGTGAAACCACTTTACAGATTTTACAATCATCATTGTGAATACTCATTGTTCAATGAAATAAAAAGGTTTTTAAGGCCTAAGGATTTCAATGGACCTGTCTACCACAATTGGGGAGACTGGTACTGTCTAGAAGATGCAACCATGATAAGAGTATTTGGATTTGAAGATGCACCCTTCATTCTGCCCAAGACAGTGCTTGATAGGATTGCATATTTGGAGATTGCTAGGCAATTGGACTTTTCAGATGTTATGAATCTGAGTTCTTTCGGAAAGCAGGCATTTATGCCTAGTACATTATGCTTTAGTGATTTCACTGTATTAGAAAGGGATGGATATGACATGGTTCTCAACAAATTGCTGCAATACAACATGAAGAAGGGTCCACTGCGAAAAGGATTTGATCCAGAAGGGTATATTGATTTTGCAAAAAATAAAATGAACTTGGGAGAATACAATCACATACCCTATCTATATGATGACTTGATCAAGAATTTGAAAGCAGAGGAAGCTGAAAAAGTTCTTGATGAGTATAACAGGGGATTGCAAGATACAAAACTATTATCTTCTGATGAAGAGGCATCTGGTGATGGTAGGCCTAGCAGTACAATTGATAAAATTTCCAGATTGAGAACTCAAGACTACAAGTATGTTCCCAGGGAACCAGATGTTGAAGAGAGTGCAGATACTGAGACAAGACAAATAGCATATAAATCATTTGTGGCTGATGATGAATTCATTAAAACCTCAAAATTTTAAAAAAAATTGTGCAAATTAAAAGGAAAATCAATAAGGGAATCAGTGGAGAATATTACACCAAGTAATGAGGAACAACTGTTGAATAACTTAAAATTAGGCATGGAAGAAGAAATGAAGAGCATGACCCTTGAGAAAGGAAGGAAATTATTAGAAGATGCAGGTGTCATGATCTTTCCTGGGTTGGATTTAAACTCTGCTTTGATTTTTGATAGTTTTCTGAAGAATAGTAATGCCACACATAAACTCACTCCTGAGGGGGTAATAGAGATTTATGCAGGATCTAAGTATAACCCAGATGAGGGATCACTTATGATATGGGCCCTGTATCCTCCACACAAGAAATCTATTGTAATCGATACTGAAAAGGATTTTGGACATGTAATGACATTAAAAGTTGGTGAGGTTGATCTAATAGATACAACATAAATTGGTATTAATGTGGCCAAATTAAATAAAGACCAAATCCAAAAGATAATCAAGGAAAAAGAAATGTATAAGATTAATAATGAGAGACTACTCAGACAAAATGATCACTTGAAGGACATGATGGGAATTACATTGGGATCCACAAAGCAATTGAATCATGGTGAAAGCTCCTAGGCAAGAGACCAGTGGGAAGAATCAAAAGCGTACTCACAAGGTAAATGTGATGCACTCATTGCAATAATAAGGAAGAGGCAGACCAATTTAATGACTTGGTTGAGTAAGCTCTGGGGAACACATTCACACAATTTTACTACACTACAAGAACATAAGAGGATAGATGGCAGGATTCGAGAGAAGTTCCAGGAAATAAACCAAAGGGATGCTCTTGATAACATAGCTATTGATACTGGAAACCAGTTTATGAAAAAACATAAATACTTCCATGATGAATTGCAAGGTGATGAGCAGGGGATGATCAATGTCACAAAAATGGGAGTACCAATGCTATTAGAAGATGGAGGGGAACTAAAGGGAAAAGATAGATGGGTGAAGGAATGTGAGATGGTGATGCAAACAATTTTGGAGACAACCACATGAAACGATTTAACAATGGACAGGGCATGTGAAAAGAATGAGAAGATGTTCAAAATGGAGATAGTCATAAGGAATGCGTTGGAGGATGTTGATACACACAAGCGACCAACTTACCGAGATTATCTGCCAAACATCTATTTATGGCTTAATAGAGGATAATTTCTAGTTTGTTATTGTTGTTAAGCAAAAGACATTTCTGAAAGGACACACCCTTTCACAATTTTGATATATTTATATCTATTTCATAATGTAAAACAAATATAGGTAGATAGGAGAAAGATACGGTAGATAGTTTGCAATGAAATTTTCCTTTAAAAGACTCAGATGCATGTATGAATTTTGATGAAGTTAATGAAGATGTCTAAACTTGTGGCTTAATCTTGGTATCAGCTATTTGTGGAATTATACAATTATCTGGTTATCTCCATTTTGATGCTTTTTTGTTGTTTAAATTGATATATCAAGCATATATTCAGTTTACCGATACACATTTGTTGTATTTGTGTGATGTGATTATTTGGTTCTTTCAAGTAAAGATTAAACCCTTCTAGTCAATCACAATAACTGAAGAGTATTAATTGGATCAATAAGAAGAATCACATAACTAGGATTGTCATTCTATCTCAAGTAGAATTTGTCAGTCATTTACTTGCACGTTTATAAAAGTTATAAACTACATCTATGTGCCAAACAGTTTGAATTATTGCCATCATAGATTACACTTTTCTAGATCTTCATTAGAATCCATACACCCAACAAGGAACTGGTCTCACACTTTCATCTTTTAGCTTATCCATTTTATTTTTTACATCTGTTAACTGAACATATTCTAATATTAGACATACACTTATTAGGATTATATCTGTTCACTGTAAGATAACCATTGTGAATAGATTGTTGTAAACAAAATCCAGTTTCAATGCCAAATGTAGCAATTGTTTTGTTGCTTTTGTCAAGTTTCATTAACCAAGCTATTTAGTGGGATGAATAAAGTTGTGTTATGACCCTTGGTCTCTTTAAAATAATTAGACAATATTAGGGAGATCAGGAAGGGGAGAAAACTAAACTCCTTCAAAATAGGGGTAGTTGTGGATTTGTTGGTTTTCTTTGTATACTATATACTAGTTCCTCTAGGATAAATAAGTCACTGTACCTAATATTGTTTTACGTTTTTGAAATGGAAGAGATCTACAACTCTATAGAAATTGCTATATGCTAATGGTCAAATTATTAGACTATTTAGATCATTTTAATTGACTACTACATAATATTTTATGTATGAAAGAATTGTTTCCATTCTTTATAATTTTTACATTGGAATACAAATCATATTTAATTTCACGCCAATATACTTCTTTCATAAAGATATTTGTTTGATTTTTCCTTGCTATTTTCATCTTAAAATTTAAATAAATGTATTCTATAATATAGAATTATTTTCAAATTGGGACAAAAAAGATTCTGAGAGATATATTTAATCATAAATATCATTTAATTTGTATGTTGTAACTTCAGTACTTTTAGTTAAAATAAAATTAACTTAAAATTTTATATACATATAGTTAAATTGGCAAAGTTGTTTGTCCATTTTATTTTTTACATTTGTTAACTGAACATATTCTAATATTACAAATACAATTTATTAGAATTATATTTGTTCACTGTAAGATTGCCATTGTGAATAGATTGCTGTAAACAAAATCACATCACTTAAGTCTACTCAGTTCGCAAAGGTAGACCCACCTAGGTTTGGCATCACCTGAAGAGAAGAAGGTTCAAATCATTTGGCCTTGTTTGTTACCCTAAAACGTATCAAGATATTGGAAACCTCTTGAGGTATTCTTACCTTCATTTTTGAGAGCTAACAACCTCCAAACCTCCAAATCCACAAAAAGATTCCACTTGTACGGCCAAATTCTTGCCAAACCCAAAAACCCTTATTTTAGACCAAAATCATGAGGGTTTATTGAATCTCCTACTTCCACAACCTTCCAACCCTCAAAAATAACTCAGACACAACCCATTAGGTTTGTACATGGGTAAAAATTCATAAAATCAGATCACCCATACATATTTTGTTGAAACCTAGGCTTGAACCTCTCATTTCACATGCTTTTCTTCACAAAACTCTTGAGGACATCAACTACACCTTCTTTATTTCTCATCCTACTCCCTATTCATGCATACTAAAATTACAACATTATCCATGGGGCCTCTTATACAAGCTACAGTAATCACAAAAAGTGTAAGAGCCCCTTTATATCATGTTTGGACTACAAAACCCTCAAAAATAGGGTAATCGGGCTGTATGCAAAGAAATGAAGCTTTCTAACTTGAATCAATGCCTTAAGCCCTCAAATCAGATTTAAATCAAAGCTAACACATATATTCACGACATGGAATTAATTTCACATCAAAATATGGCTGTATGTGACTGTACAGTGCTACAAAACAGGAAAAATACAGAAATTTTGAAGAAAAACACATATTTTTGGAATGTCAAGAGCTTGTATTTTAAATCCTCAACCATCAACAAAATTTACAATGATCACTTTATGAGGTGTAGGTTCTCCTACACCACTACCCCATCCAAAAAAATTTCACATTACACAAAGCCACAATGTTCGTCCAAGATAAGCCAATCAAATCCTACCTTATGTGTCCTAGTAATCAAATTGGAGATGATCCTAGAAATGACATTGCGAAGGGTGATTGGTCTAAAAAATCTAAACGAATTTGAAATTATTTCACTACTACGATCAATGTGTCATCTTTCATGAAATTTCTCAAAACACTATTCATTATGATCATATGAAAATTTGTAGGAGAGCTACAATAGTTGTAACATCATGAATTAAAATTAAACATTAAAAGTACATCATGAATTAATTATGTAACCACATAAGTCAAATATAATTCTACCAAGAAATTAATATAAAATAGATAATACAATCACATAACTCATACATCTCAATGTCATTGATCTTCTTCTTCATCCAACTCTTTGTTGGTATCATTTGATCCAAATTCAACATTGTAAGGATTGGTCATATCATCATCATCGTCACTGATATCAGTTTCGATAATGTCATCATCCACATAGATATAATCTTCATGAAAATTAACTCCTACATCATCATGATCTAGTTCCTCCTCTTTGACATCTTCATCAGGCACATCATCAACTAACTGTTGATCCAGATCATCATCTACATCATCTTCTAGTTCTTTAGTATCTTCTTCTTCCACCACATTAAACTTTACCGGCCTTCCTCTTGGATCATGTCTAACAACATATGATCAACCTGGTTTACCTAGAACCTCTGAGTAAAATACCTGCTCACTTTGGCTTGGAAGAACATAGGGCTCATTTTCAGCTCGCTCAAAATACCTTGTATTAACCATGGTAAATCCATTATCATGTTCAATAACAATTCTCTCGGGATCATTTTCATTCAATCATAGCCTATACCATAGGACGATGAACATAACTAATTTGAAGGACTTAAATTCACACTCAATTATATCATCCAAAATCCCATAGTATTGATTTTTTGAGACTTTTGGATGTATGTCGCTTCTAGATGAAACATTAGTCACCTGAAAGACTGCAGTTATCCTAGAATCACAAGTTTTCTTTGTGTCATCCAACTTTTTGATTCAAAATTTATGACCATTGCACCACATAGCCTTGTGGTGTTTCACATGCAATATGTCAAACATGTAAAAATTATTGCAATATCATCATTTGATAAACATATTTATTCTTGGCCGAATGTATGCAAAGAAAAAAATCTCAACATATATATACATCAATATAATTGAAAATAATAAAATAATATGGGTGATTAATATATTTATACGTACCTGTTTGTCTCTTAAACCATATGGTAAATCAATTTCCCTTGGTGTAACATTGGAATCTCCATTACGATGAGCTTCTTTAACCAATGAAGCCACACCTTCCCATGCTAATGCGCAACCAGATTGTTGACATCGTGCAATCCATACTGTCATCCAATCAAGATTGTTTGCAATGTACAAATGTAGTGCATCCCATTCTCGACCAATTGTATCAAAAAAAATTGAAATTCACAAACGGCATATAATTAGTTAATTACCATGATATACGACCTTAATTTATAATTGATGTATATTGAAGATTAATAATTAAATAAGTACAATATACATAAAAATCAAATGTAAAATGTATTCTACTTAATCTCCATGACCATCTTATAATTACCTGTCACTTTCCTCAATCTACCTTTCCCCATCAGGTACTCCCCTTCAAATTTGTTCATGGAGTTGGGATCCCAAATGTGATCTACATGGATCTTTCCTGCAAACTTAGGAAGATATTCAGTGATGTACACCATGGTCTGGTATACCATATATCCCTCCACCATAGAACCCTCAGGATGTGATATTTGTCTAACCAAAGCCTTCAAAAATTTCAAGTGCCTCTCAACCATCCACATTGACCTTATGTGTATAGGTCCACACAATTTGATCTCCTCAACTTGGTGTATGAGGTAGTGTTCTTGTGCATTGAAAAATGTCGAAGGTAGACACTTTTGCATTTCACACATTAAACGAGGAATTTTTCTCTTCCAATAATTTATATCTTCTTTATGGATTTCTTGAGATGATAGCCATCTACAAGTGATTCAAGGCACAAATATATTAACGAGATTTAACAAAAATATACAACGAATTGAACATATATCGCTACTTACCTCATGTATTTTCCAAGACCATATATAACTTTGTTGACATTTTTGTTGAAGTTGTCTGGAAGAGATAGAGGTAGAACGTACTACAACAATTATAAAATGATCTTTTCATTATTTTTCCAAAAGTAGTAAACATAATACACTAAAAAGTACATGCAGTATACAAATATATATAATATACCAGAATAATTACCTTAATGAAGTTATGCCAATCATGCATTTTCATCCTTGACCCAAATTCACCTTTCTTTGTTATGATATTGTTTATGTTCGCAACAAATCCTGTGGGAAATCGAATTTTTTGTATGACTTCTTTTATAGCATTGCTTTGCTGCTCCATTAATAACCAAGGAAGGGCACTTATATCAATTTGGTCTCCATCGCTATTTAATTGAATGACATTTTTCATTGCATGATTGGCTTCCTGAATG
Source organism: Sequoiadendron giganteum (assembly GCA_007115665.2). Classification (NCBI taxonomy): domain Eukaryota; kingdom Viridiplantae; phylum Streptophyta; class Pinopsida; order Cupressales; family Cupressaceae; genus Sequoiadendron; species Sequoiadendron giganteum. Next base: position 260,149,421 of record CM021100.1, on the reverse strand, counting down.
TCACTACAAATTTTGACATTTTTTTCTTTGTCATGCCTTCCATCCAATATTTTCTATAACATTTCTATCATATTCTTTCTGATATGCATTGTATCAAACAAATGCATAATTTGTAGCTGCTCATAGTAGGACAACCTACTAAATTGTTTGGGATAACTTTTCAGTCCCTGTGGAATTTGACCATTAATGCCTTGACAACCTTCATGAAGCATATAAGTTAAACAAATTAACAATGACAATCATTGTCAATTACAGCATGAGTAAACACAACACAATATAAAAATATAAATTCAAAATATATCATATATGATAGATAAAAAATTTGATCCGATGTATAACCTTGATGATTAATTCTATTATATTCCAACTTCCATAGGCGAGGTGTCATTCTTTGTGGTTTTTATGTAGTCTCTTATTTCCCATTGAAAAGATGTTTTTCAGTAGTTCGATACTTATGATTTATGTGGAAGAAGTGCCTATAATCATCGAACACCTGCTTTCCTAGACTTGTTGAACGGTGAGATTTCATCTTTGGACAACAAATTGGACATGCAAATTTTACCTTTGTTTGAAGACCTACAAATCATATATAATTGGATTAAATATGTCAATTTTTATAATTATATATATATATATATATAATGAATAGATTATTTAAAAAACATGCATGATATCTACTTCATAAAATTAAATATCATTAAAGTCATGCAGTTGAACATTATAACATAAGACAAAAATGTGTTAGCCCTAGGACATCATGAATTGTCCATACAAGCATTGCATGGAATTGAAATTGTCTTTGTCCTATTGGTCTAGATACGTCATACATAGTGATGCCATTCCATAACTTGAGTAAATCATCGATAAGAGACTCGATATATACATTCATATCTTTAACTTGGTACTCACCTAATTGAATGAACATAAACATTACATAATTATGATAACCATTTTACTACAAATTATATAGATTAATGTACATGACTATTAAATGAAAAAAATATAAGTCATTATTGAACAAATAAGACAAATGAGATGCTACTACATTAAAGAAAATTGATGTAAAAAAATACCTAGAACAATCATTGCCAACCTTATGTGCTTCCTCTTTATTGACATCCATGGAGGAATGTTATTGTTGATAACAAAAATAGGCCACACCGAGTAAATAGATCTCAGCTCTCCAAATGGATTGACACCATCCGCTGCCAATGAAAGCCTGAGATTACGAGGTTCTTCTTTAAAGTGTGGCCATTTTTACTCCATGTCCCTAAATGTAGAACCATTCGCAGGCATTCAAAGAATGTCATCTCCACTTCTATTCCGTGCATGATAATCCATAAATTGCACTAAGCTTTCGCACCTAAATAATTGTTGCATACGTGGAATAATGGGAATATAATGAAGAACCTTGCAAGACACCTTTTTTGTTAGTTGATATGTTTGATATCTATTGATATGACATTCCGGGCATTCTGTTGCAAATTCATGTTGTTTATGATATATAATATGATCATTGGGACATGCATCTATTGCTTGATACTCCATTCCAATATCTTTCATAATGCCAAATAAATCTTGGTATGAGCGAGGTAAAATATTTGATGGTGGTAACAAAAATTCACCAATCAATCTACAAAAAAAAATAATTTATTAATATAAAGAATATTAATGGTACATATTTCATCCTTTATTTATTAGTGATGAACTAACAACAATTAAAATAGATGTAAAAAGATGACATATATGACATACCTTAAAATCCGTGAGATTTCTATATTGGATAAACCATTCATAACCTTCAAGTTCACCAGCAACAATACAATAGAGAGAAGAGTTGTTTGGGAGCCTTCATAAAGGGGCTCGTATGCCTTCTCAAGTACAAGTAAATCATGAACATCATCAAAGTCATCTCGATCAACATGATCAATTGTGCCACTAAATGTGTCATGGATCAGTGTATTTGTACCATCATCTTCAACTATGTTTTCTAGTGCATGATCATCTTCTTCCATAGGATCATTAACTTCATCTTTGATATTCACAGCTCCATGTTCCTCCGCTTGCAAAACCACATTCTCCGGGCCATGATAATCCATATCATGTGCCCTAGGGTGCCCCACCTTTATAATAATGACAGACACAAATAAACCATGATCATGATCAAGTGATTTTATATATATATATATAAAATGTTAAAACAATATAAACATTTACAAATTCAATCAATATAAACACATATAATGAACAACTTACAAATGGATGATAATCATGCCCCCCTTCAACATGACCATGCTGCCTACAATGTTTCTCAGCTGTTGTGACTAAAAGTCTTCTCGTCTTTAAGCCCTTGCAATTATTGCAAAGACAATAACATTTCCCATCACCCTTTCTTTTCAATCTAGCCCACAATCTATCAAGCGACTCTTCATTTTGTTCTGAACTAATATTATTTGACATGATTTTTCTTTACCAAGCTTGAATATTTAGATCTTCAAAAAATATCAAACTCACGCTCCAATAATTTTTAATCATAGACAAGTAAAAAAATCTAATAATTCTGATATTTTACACCAAAATAATTTGGAATGCAACCACCCCTGCAAAAGAGAAGATAATCTGAAGTTAATGACCCGAAAAAAAACTTTAAAATGCTAATTCCAGAAATTATTGAAATCTTGATTTTACTATGATTTCCAACAATTAGACTCCTAAAATCAGAATATTGAACTTGCACAACAAAATCTGGAAATGAAATTTTGAAAATGCACAAGTCTAAAAATGAAATCTGATGAGATGTTGCTTTAAAATATGATTTTCAAACCTAGAAGTACAAATCTGACTTCACAAATGAATTATGGAAATCAAATAGTATGGCATAATAAAGAGTTTCATTTGAAGTGGACCACCCTATTATATGCCTTGATAAAGTTAAAAGATCTATGAATTTTATCTACAATATAGCCTGCATAGTCATTAGTCTTTTTCACATCCCTGCTTTGGATATCAATAGGAAACACCATTAGATGGCCTCCTTGAATGTTCAATCCATTAAGGGAATAATGAAAGGGTCTTCCTTAATGATTACATCCATCTCACAAAAAATAGTGTATGGCTGAATAAGGATGATATCATTTTGAAAGACTAAAATGATTTCTAAGACCGATCCTAACATATTTATGTTGAATACAATACATACAAAAAATCTTGTATAGACCTTCACTTTGACACTCTCAAAAAAATTGTTTTGTAAGGACAACACTTCATTTGCCTAGTTTTGTAGGCTAAGCTAAATCTTGTTTTCACAAGAAACTTCAAATGTCTCGTACACTTCCATCTACTTATGAAGCAAGCCTCTATCTAAATTGACTTCACCATTACAATAGTGCTTCAAAATATCATAGGACCATCCTCTAGTTTTATATGTCAAATCTATTGCCATTTGTATTGAATTTTCTTGCATCCATGTAATTCATGTCTTTGGTTACAATGTTTATTCTAGAATCCATATACAACTTCCTCCCTCCTCTTGACATAGAATCCGTATGGAATACTATCTTGACTTTTAAGCTAAATATTAAAAATTGGTTAGAGCTTATACTATGCAAAGGAGAATAAGAATAAACCATAATCTTATCAACAATTGAAATAGATAAGGGGCCACTCTATTCCACACATATTCACATAGACAATGAACATGATATTTGGGGTTCCTACTCTTACTATTTTTCTGTTTATTTATATAATAATAAGGTTACACTACAATACTTTTGTTCTCTTTTTATCTACTCTAACTCCTATTTCCTCTGATACATTCAATCATACTAGTATTGTGCTTCCTGTAAGAACATTATATCATGGCTGAATGAAAACAATGTTCAATGCCATGAGGCCCAAATGCTATTCATGCATTTGTCTTGAAATGTCATCAAACTAAGACTAGTCATTGTTATATAGTATCAAAGTTTCATTGATACTATTGGTCAGTATATGTGAATTGATTAAATATTGATAACCTATATATTCATAGGGTCCAATCATTATGTTTGACAGTGTATTGGCCAGTTTACTATCCAATGCTATTTGCAAAATAAAATATAGTAAAATATAAAACAATGATATTTTCTATCTACTCCACTGTAAATAATAAAGATTGTAGAAATTTCCTTCCAATTTGAGTGTTGGAAGTCTTTATTATTTACAGTGGAGTAGATAGAAAAGATCAATGTTTTATATTTTAATATATTTTATTTTTCATTGTATTTGATCAACAAATATAGTTTGATGATGATTCTTTGACTAGTGCTACGATATTAGTATCTCAGGGTATTAAATATGTAGATATAAACTACATTTGTATGATGCTTGATGTTATACCCATGTCCACTAGTTATCACCATAATTTTTATTATTATGTATATGCAATATGGGGATATTATAGAGGTAAGGAGCAATGAGCAAAGAGAAAAGATTTAAGGAAATGGACTTCAAAGAAAGGCATGACACTTTACTATAGATTCCCAAAAGGAGATCGCAGTCATGACTATTCAAATAAACAATGATTAGTCCATGTCATAACCATGAAGGGGGCATTGAAATTAATAATAATAGTCATAGGGTAGTATGACGAACTTTAAAAGATACATAAAGAAAAGTAACTGAGCAGTCAAGAGGGCTGTTAAAACATCATAAATCTTGTCAAGGGTTCATTTTCTTCATAGTAGTATGGTAAACTAATAAATATTTCCATCTCACAAAGCTTCAAAAGAGGACAACCTACAAGTGTATTAAGGAGTGCATGGACAATATCTCAAGCAACTACCATAATTAATTTCTTCAAGTGTTATGCAAGGCCATTGAAATCAAATGAATAAATTCATGCATAACCTAAAAGACAAAGGATAGTCAAGTTGCTAGAGGGTAGGTATCACACAAGATATGGGATCACTTTCAACAGAGATGTGATGCACTTTTATGTTTTTTTCTTTATTTTTCCTAATAAGGTCAAATACTTTCTTTTAGTGTTTGAATCTACCACATAGAGATTAAATATGCTTACTCTCATATAAAGTTGAATTATATAAACAATAGTCAGATGCCTCCCTTAACATAAAGGACAATCTAAATTACTAAGGAGTTTTATATCCTTTATAAGAGATTGATTTTAACCAGTTAAAAACTTGAGAGGGTAATACACAAGTTGCAAGGAAAGTTAAAAATTTATCATAAGTAGCTCAATCCAAAAAGAAAAAATTAAGCATGGAAAAGCATGAGTAGGTTGACCAGCTTCACTAAAATCACAAGTTATTTTTTATAACATCTTACTTGGATATTACTTGATAAGGTAAGGAGTGCTCTTTTCCACTCAGTTTCATATGGTGGCATATCTACACACAAATCACCAAATTGTCAAATAACTAAATAAATTGTATTACTTAATAAAGTTGTTACAACATGCAATTCATGTCAAAATCAACTCTTCTTACCACAAAAAGTTTGGTTTCCAATTTGACAAGTTCATCTTTTGATTCCTATACCAAATTTTGAAGGAATTTGGCAGCTTATACTTCTATATGAGGAGACAATTTCATCTTGTAAACTGTTCCAAAGTACAAAATAAATAGAAATCATATAATCTGCATGATAGTTACAGCTTGCTAGATGTTTGGTAACATCTAAAAAATTTAAGTGAACTAAGAAAAATAGAGAGGCCTTGACCTTCATTTTTTAGTTTGTTGCTCTAAATATCTCACAATATTTACAAATTGGTTGCTTTCTTTCTTTCTTGTTCAAATTAAAAATAGATACATTCATACAGAGTCAAGATGAATTCAAGAACTTCAGGTAATAGATATACCATAACTACTTTTATAAGACACTAGCATCTAAGGTCTAAAATCTATTTCTGAAACTTGGAAAAGGGAAAAATACATCTTTATGAAGTAGTTTTCAAAAATATTATAGCTAAATGGCTCTAACTATCCACTATCAAACATTCCCAATTCTTTGTTCAACCCTCTAGGCTTGAATCTTGACAGCTATTTCACTCTATAGCAATCCCTATGCCTTTGATATTATCTAGTTATGGCTCCCAAATCTATTGAAAATTGGTCATTAGGGTTAAAATTGAAACCTTGCAAATATAATCTTTGTCCAAATTCATCAAGAATTTTCCATCAGTTATAAACAATTCCCTTATAAAGAATTTGTGAAGTCAGGTCTAAAATCTGGAAATGAAATTCTGAAAATGCACAAGACTAAAAATAAAAAATCTGATGAGATGCTTCTTTAAAATATGATTTTCAAACCTGGAAGTACAAATCTAACTTCACAAATGAATTCTAGAAAAAGACAATGACTACCCTCAATCTGGCGATATCTTCTTGAGTGTTTTCTGATTTTCCCCAAGAAAATCGTCGAGCAAAACATTGTCGTAATAAATAGTCGAGCTCATTTTTATTTATGTCGGCCACAATTTAACTTTGCAAGTTCGTCAAAATTTCGGTGAAAGATCTTCGTCGAATCTTTGATGAAAAATAAGGTTCGTCGAAATTCCGACAAACGTCGGGGATAAAATTTTTAAAAAATGAAAATTTCGCACAAGTGCCCGATGATACATTTGATTATATAGCTTTCATCAAAAAATTTTGTCGAATTTTGCAATCAAATGAGTTAATGATTGTATAACAGATCTTTGATCTGTTCAGCTACCAGTTTGTCCTTTTGCCACTAAATTTTTCCAACTCTCGAAACTTCACCCATGAAATAACAAAACAAACATAAAAGTAGGGTACCATATTTGAAAGAGTTCTTATCCTTCTTTATATTTTCCAGATTTTCCATTAGGCGAATTCTCAGTAGTTCACAGAGATCATAATCTTCATTTTCCTTCACCATTTGATAGGTGACATAAATTATTATTTTGGATACAGAGTTGTCTCGGCTAGAATGATAAATTTTGTATCCAATGACCATAAATGAAAATTTCACATCTATATCGATGACGTTGTCAATATTCATTGCCCTCTTGTAATATGTAGAGCTTGTAGCATCAGTGACTGTTTGGTTTTTCACAAACTTCAGAGTTGGTAGTTCACCAGAAGTATTTAGACCGGTTACTACATTGATAGCTTCCTTTGTAATTTTGAATGGAATAGTTAGCCACATAAATTCATCATGCAGTTGACTCAAAACATAACGAACTCATTCTGATTCATGAAACATGGGAAATTTAACCATCTGTGTGAATTTCTTTGTTTCCAAGAATTTATGTTTTGGATTTACACAGTAATATTTACCATTGATATGATGACTGTACAAGTTCATGAGTTGAGAACTTCCTAGTTCTTCAATATTGGCATTGATATAAACCCTAATGTCCTCTGTGTGTAATACTCCATACAGAACAAATGAAAATGCTCCTAGAGGATCGGTCTCAAGGGATTTGTAAGGATGCCACTTAAATTTGGGATGAGGTCGATCTTTAACTTCTACTACCAAAGGAGTATTCATTTTCCCAAATCAAAATCTTGAATTTTTTTTTGAAAAATACCTTTTTTGCCATATCGCAATTTGAATGTTTGAAACACTTCCGATGCTTGAATCTTGCCTCAAATCACCAATGTTCATCTATGAGTTCTCCGGACTTCTTCTCTTCCAAATGCAAGGTGAAAAGTGAAGTGTGGAAATGAACTTTTATCATTTACACACCTAACTCTTTTGTCGCAATAAATGCTTTAACCCTAATACATCTGGTTACTCTATATTTGTACACCGTGGCGGATAAAACATCTATGGACCTCCAATATGGTATATTATTTCCTTCAATAAGTTTAAACAACATTTGTTGATCATTTATGCATCTACTATACACATCCACATCTGGTCTCACTTGCCGATTAGGGGTTTATATGATTTTCTTTGACAACTTCCCCTAGGCCAAATGCCTGAGACTAATTCTTGAAGGAATTACCATAAGCAGGTTTTGGTGCTGGCACAATTTCTTCAGCAGAGGGTTCTTTCTTTACCCATTTCTTCTACATTTGTTGCCTAACCAAATCTGCAGTGACTTTTCCTTTTCCTTTGATATCCTTTTGCATTTTTTTCCTTTGTTTTACCGAAACTTTTTTGTTCTAGCAATGTGTTGCAATATGACCAAATTTGTTGTAGTTGTAGCACACAACATTTCTCTTACTAGACCAGTTGTTCCATTGATTTCCTCTTGATTTGCATTGGTTAGCAATATGGACAAGTCTATTGCATGTGTAGCATCTAATGTTTTTATGAAATTGATTCATCATACTTCTGCATTCATTTGAATTATGACCAATCTTATGAAAATTACAACACTGACCTGAGAATGATGGACCACTTTGATTCATTCTACTTCGGTATTGAGCGGCCATGTGTCCAAATTTATTACAACTAAAAAAATATACATTAAATATTTAAGATTGAGGTTGCCTTACTGGATACCTTCCAGATTTGTTCACTTGGTTTCTTTGTCTGAATCTTATTTGCTCGGATCTAGAACTTTCTCCTTCTTCATATCCAAGACCTCATTTGTCACCATGAGTCTTCTGACTGCTAATTAGCTCATCAAGCATGGAAAAACTATCCTTGAACTTCTCTTTATACTCATTAGAAATAATAAGTTCATTTATGAGATTATCCATCTGATTTTCAAGTGCCTATTCATTATTTTTAGATTGTTCCAACTCATTATCCAGTCGGCTGCATAATCCATATTTTCCCTTCAGGGACTGTGTCAAGTTATCTTCATTTTTCTTTCTGTCTTCAATCTCCTTGGTCATTTTCATCATGATATATTTCATCTCATGCTTTAGAATTGTATTATCTCTGGTAAGCTTTTCACATTCTTCTATCTTTTCTTTCAGGGCTTGACTAAGTTCTTCTTCTTGAATGTTCTTGTTATCACTCTGCTTAATCTGATCACATAGTTCCTTTCTCTTTTCTCTAGACTTATTGATTTTATCTTTCATGTTAGTTTTATGTTCAAAAATGAAAGCAATCAGAAAATACAACACATAAGATAATAAAAACCACAAGATACCCTGGGAAAACCCTCCAACTCAAGGGAAAAAACCTAGCAAATATATTGCTTATATATTTCAAAATAAGAGCAAAAATTTGCTTACAACTCAGGCCCAACACAAGGCCAAATTTGATACAATGAATAGTGGAATCTCTCCTAGATGCAAAGACACAAAATGAATGTCCTTCTCCTTGCATTCGATTTACTGCACTCATGATGATCTGCTGCTCAAGATGAGGATCTGCTACACAAGTGCGAACTTCTGATCTGTTGCTCAAGATAAAGACTTGCCACTTAAGTGCGAACTTCTTCAAGGAGTGAAAATATGATGAACAAACTTGATAATCAAATGGTGGATCATCACCTTGTATTTATACAAAATAAGGCGACTCTTCAAGAAGGTCGACCTCATATTAAGATTAAAGAAATATAATTTCTTTAATGAAGTCGACCCATTTAATTATTCCCAATAAGTTGGCCCATTTAATTATTCTAAATAATTAAATATTATAAGTGAAGTGCCTTTTCATTGCAATAAATGAATATCCATTAGGCTACATGAATTTATTGTGTAACATTCAAGTCAGAAGTATGTAGCCTAAAGCTAGAACATCAACATTTCAGATATTCAATGAATTTCTTAGCATTTGAGAGATTTTCTTGCAACTTTTGAACTTTAGCCTTTGACTGATCAAGATCATCTAGGGCCACCAAAAGTTGTTGTTGAAGACTACTTGAATCCATTAAAACACCTTTCAAGATCTCCCCAAGTGGTTAAACTTCTTTCAAAGAAACTAGCTCTGATACCAACTATTGGAAACAAGCTACACTGAGAGGGGGGTGAATCAATGTTGTGCAAAAATTAACTTCATTAACCTTCATCATAAAAGAATTAGTAACATTCAACCATAGTGCATAAACATGAAAAAAAACACAACACCATTACACCAAGATTTTTATGTGGAAACCCTGTTAGGGGAAAAACCACAGTGGATGGCCAAACCACAATTTATTTGAGTATACTCAAATGAAGATTAGAAAATGGGGAATGAAATTGCATTTAGGCACCCCACCTAGAGCTCACTACTAAAAGAAAAGGCTACACTGAGAGGGGGGGGGGTGAATCAATATTGTGCAAAAATTAACTTCATTAACCTTTATCATCAAAGCATTAGTAACATTCAACCATAGTGCATAAACATGAAAACAAACACAACACCATTACACCAAGATTTTTATGTGGAAACCCTGTTAGGGGAAAAACCACGGTGGATGGCCAATCTATAATTTATTTGAGTATACTCAAATGAAGATTACAAAATGGGGAATGCACTTGCATTTAGACACACTACCTAGAGCTCACTACTCAAAGGGAAGGTTCACTTACTTAGAAGGAAAATCAGATTAAAACCATCTGAGAGTTTGAACTAAGAAAATTAGCAACTACAAATGCCTAATTAAAGTTATGATTAGGTACAATAATAGATTTTCTATCCTATAGACTGATTCTACACTTCAGCTCTATTTTGCTCATACACACAACACCGATCTTCTATGCGCAAGTGAAGCTATGCATTATCGCTCTTTTTCTCTACTCTTACTTGCAATTCACACCAATACACATACCATAGATACATCAAAATGATACGAATGATCATATATATATATATATCTGCAACATAGGATTCAATTACACTTTGTCGACTTCAATAGAACATAAGAAAATTACAACTGTCAACCTCAAATTATGAGAGATGTATAATGCATACCCTTAATAGTTGGCCACAACTTGGCTAGGACCCAAACAAAGATATACAAACATAGAAATAATTAACCAATTAGTTCTCATACATCCATGACTTGATACATTCATGAAGTAGGCCTCAATACAAGAAAAACTGAGAATAGGTCAACTGAATCTTCTAACTTCCATACGAACTGATACAAGTTGCTGCACTTCAGTAGTAACGTAGATAATATACCAACAAGCATTCCCTCAGATGTGAAACACAAAATAATAACATAAAATCTTCATATAGATTGACGAATACTATATTACCAGATACTTTGTTCTTCCTTGACAATCTTCAATCTTCCTTGTCGGTATGATCAAATGATAGTGTGCAGATCTGATTATCAGTTAGGGTTGCCATCAATGACAACACCAAGTTATATTGGCAATGTCTCTTGCCAACATCGAGGTTCATAATATACTACATCATCTTGAGAAATAAACTCTTTCCATTCCTTAAGTTTCTCCATTTTCATCGTAGAGTTGACAACCTTTCTTCTTCGCTCTATGCATTTGTACGATTAAAATATGCCGCAACTTAACTTCTCTAAGAATTCCTTGTAATGACACCCAGCTTCCAAGATCATCTAAGTATTCTACTATTTTTGCATGACAATCTACTTTGGCCCTATGCTTTCATATCCAATTCATCCCTAAGATGACATCATATGAACCTAAGGGGGCTACGTACAAATTCACTTCTGTAGAGAAACTCAAAAGTTCAACCCTTGCTTCGAATAGACATTGATCTACCTTAGCTCTTGTCTGGTTTGAATATTCGACAACCCAATAATTTTCCATGTAGCCATATTTTCTAGAAATTTTACTAGCTATACTAGGAGAAACAAAATTTTCCATGGAACCCGTGTCTATTAAAATTGAGATGGGTGTACTAGAAAAAGTACCTAGAATTTCTAGAGTAATCTAGTACTCCACTTGTCAATTGTCTAATACTGCATGAATCCTTTGCTAGAATGCAAATCATTGTAGAGGAGGAGGGTTCCCATGTGGTTGTGACCTTGATGGTTTGTTGGGACATTGGTTTGCAAAGTGATCTCCACCACATATAAAACATCCTTTCAATGGTCCCTTCCTTTTCGCAGTCTTTCTAGAATTACCTTCATTCCCACCAGCATTGTTGTAGTAGTAGTTATTATTGTTCCTCCTGCGATCCCTTATTGGTTCATTCTAATTATTATGGGGTCCCTTGTCCCCTTGCATTTGAATACCTTTCCCTTCACTAGGCTTCTTCAAAGCTTGATTTTCTTGTGACCAATTAAACTTCTTTCAATTCTTTTCAATAGTAGTTCTAGATAGATTTAAACCTTTTCTATTGCTTAATAACTTTCTAATATACTAGGTCCATGGTAGTAGGACCATGTACATCTACCTCTCCACCTATTTAATTATTGAGACCCATGATGAAGTTCCTTATACGAAACCACTCATCCTTTTGGTACATGGGTACATACCTCAGGAGATGAATGAATTTCTCCCAATATTTATTCATCGAGGAATCTCCTTGCTTTAGGTTTTGGAATTTAGTGAGCTTTTGATCACATAATAATTGAAATAACCACTACTTCCAAAAATATCCATGAATTCACTCCAAGTAAGCCTTAAGGAACTGAGCCCAAGCTCCATCTTTTTATTCATCCACCAGTTGGATGCTTCTCCAACCAACTAAAAATCTCCCCAAATATATTTAGTGACCTCAAAATAATTGTTGATTTCAAAATAGTTTTCCATCTGATCCATGCCTCAGCCGCATCCCCACTAGTACTACCTTGAAACTTTGGAGGTTTGATCTTTTTAAATCTCAAGATAACTCACTTGCTAGTTGTTTCCTTTTAGTTCCCTCCAACCTAGATTGTGACTTATCATCCTCATGTTCACTTGATTGAGTATGATCATGGAAATTTCCCCTTCTTCTTCATTGTTAGGAACTTCTTGTTCCTCCCTTTCTTTTCCTCTTACCTCCTCCTCGAGGTTCCCAATTCTTTCTCTTGTTTCATCCATCATAGCCAAAATACAATCCAATTTAGCTTTGGCATTTTCTCCACCTTGGCCTACTTCTTGACTTGCCCCAAGATTAGTTCTTGTTCTAACCATTTTATCACAAGAAAATTTACACTTGGAGGTTTTCATTTTAATTAGATCCTAGGAAAATTTACTTAACATTCTAAATACATTCCAAAAGAACAAACATTCACATAAAAGAAATTTCATAAAAGAACACATACTCAAGTTTTTTGCCAAAGCATGTTTTCATTAAGATCAAAAAGGATTTCAATATCCTTGAATTTACATGGAATGACTATTCAAATAGTCTAAGGGAGAGAGTATCCCTTAGATTCACTCTCTGATACATAACTAAGTGGGGCATACCCCTCAATTTTTTTTCACATACATCGTCAAAAGGGAAATAACCCTCAGACCTATCCTCAAATACATAGTTTCATGGAACATATTCTCTAATTCGCCACTTGAGGATAATACAATAACTTCCAACATTGCAAGAACACGAGGGTTCCTATCATGGCAAGACTAACACTACATTTCAAGGGCATATCCCTGGAAAGTGGTAAAGAGTTCAACTTGGTCAGAAAGACAGGAGATACAAAGTTGACAGCCTCACACATCCTTTTCCTCCCTTGAATGATTCATGATAGGACATGAATAAAAATCTCAATGTCACTAAGCCAAATAAAATTTTCATAATTGGTCACCTCTATGGTTTCAACAATGGATTATTTCCTTCTTGTCCCTTGGGTAGTGCCCATTACCAATAATTGACTTCCTTGTAGTCATCTTGAGACACATCATCCTAGCACAAGAATTCCAAACATTAGACTCATATAATTTTGGATAGAAAAATAGCAAGCACATAGGTTCCAAAGTTGAACCTAGGAGCTCTGATACCACATGTAACATTCCCATTGTTCTACCCAATAGTTTTACTATGTTTTACCCACAAGTGAATAGTTTATGAAGCCAACACTTAACAATAATTTTTTTCTTTTCTATTAAAAATAATTTGCACATTTGAAATAACCTTATACCAAACTTTACCATTGCATTAAAACTACACATTATAAAAACCCAAGAATGATTTCATATTACATAATTTCAAGATAAGATTTCACATTTACAATTTTCATAGAGATGGATACATGATTACATACATAGCTTCTACTAGCTTATTTAAATAGAGATATGGATGGTCTAGATTTCCTTGCTCAAATATTAGCCACCAACTGCATGAGGGAAAGCATTGATCTCTCAAGCACTTTTCTTCCAACCATGGACTTACTTCAATCCCTCACACATTTACGCAACTGGTAATATGGCCCAACCCTTTTTTGAAGAGATTGGTTTGGTAACCTCATAATACTAGCCTTCCTAGAGCATGGTGTTGTGCCCTATATATCTAGAGCTACCATACAATGGCTATAACTTGATGGTATGACATTCCTTGCCTAGTATGCAAACTTGAAATCACAGTGAACTGACAGTGTAAACAATGGCTACTTACACTACTTTGGCCAAAATACTCACCACCCAAAATTTAGAGTGGAGGTCACACACTCACTCACCCTTCTAGATCGATTTGGTTATGACCATTCACTCTTTACATACATCCCAAAAAGGAAAAAGTGAAGACATATTAACTTGACTAACTAGGTTACACCCTTTCCCATGGATTATTCTAACCCCAAGAATAACCAAGCTAACCACCTATGTCAACTAACATTTCTATCTAAAGTACTTTACGACATCAAATAATTCCATATTTCACTTTTCATGCTACATACATATAGTATTGACAAACTGCGTATAGTTTAAATAGATACACAATCATATAAATTCAAATATAGAATATAGAAGAATAATCCAAATAAAAAAATTTCACCAAAAAATGTATCAAGCAAAAAACGTGCAAGCTTATCCAAAGCAACTTAAGACATATTTAAATCAATCCTTTCCAAATAAGGTATCCATAAACAAATAACCTTTCAACCATAAAACAATAAAGGAATAGAAATCAACATGCCTGTATCAAAAGCTCTAACTGATATTATTTCCTCCCTGTCTCAATTCCATAAGCCTTCTTGCTACTTCTTCTAAGTTAAACCAATCCTCAACCTCTAGTCTCTTACCAATTCTCTCAAAAAATGAAAAATCACAAAATAACTTTCTATCTCTCAAAGCCCTCAAAATGCCCCCACACAAAAAATACAACAAAATAACAATGAAGAAATTTGAATGAAAAGTGTGTAACATATGGTAGAGAGAGAACCTCTATATATACTAAAATTTGAGCATCTTAATTCTAGTAATAAGATATAAAATCCACCACCACTCAAACAACAAACCAAAATATATCAACTCAATTGATATGTGGTCAATTTAAACTCTCAAATTGCAACACATAATAGTCCTCTTATTTCCAATTTCATAGAATGGATGAGTTGACTCTCTTTTTGTGACAACATGACCCTTTTAATGAGTCAAGGCACAATGACGCATTACTAGCTACAGGTTTCCTTTTTGATTTGCAAGTCAACTACCCTTACAAATTTATATCATCTTTGCATTGACTGAGTTTCGTGCTTATCATATGGCTTTACCTGGATATGGCATATGTATTAGAATTATATTAGTTTCCACTTTCTATAGATTCTGGCTCTAGCTTACATACTTTAGCGCCCTTTTTCATGTGTAGTTTAGACTAAGTCATCAATGTTAGAAACTGCATTTATTTTCACTTGCAATGTTAAACAACATTTACTTCACTTATGCATTTTGCATAAGTCTATTGACTTATTCTCCTTATGCACTTTATGTGCAAATTTTAATCTTTGGCAATTGTATATATGGTAGCGTTATGTGCTATGCTTATTCAAAGCACTTTTAACATTTATCAAACAATATATAATAAATATTATATCCATAATACACACACACATATAATTATATCCACATGATTAATTAATATATTACTTGCCAATTAAATATATATAAACATATATCAAAATAATTATATATATATACATTCATATGTACATATATTAATATATATGTATATATATGTTTAAATTATATACATATATATTACATATATATAAAACATTATTTTAATATTCATACTTAAACACATATATTCTCATATTCATCAATCAATATATACACAAAGTATATATGTCACATGTGTCCTATCGATAATCCCATGCATGATTTATCCATTCATGAGCATGCGTAGTTGTGGCTATCTACGTATACTCATGCATGCATATACTTACATGTATGAGGTATCATAGACATGTACATATATACATATATACATTCATGTATATGCTTCATTGGTTAAAATATGAACACACGAGGATGAACTTTCACTCAACATAAAGATTCAATCACATATCCAAAAATAGGAACATTCAAAAACTTAAACCACATATCAATACAAAACATAATCAAACCCTTACAGAAGGTTACTTACCATTTCTCGAACTGTCTTAATTCAACTAGACCAACTAGGAAGTGAGTGTGTGTATGCTCAATTAGACTCATCAAGGTTAGCAGACCAAGTTCTTCTCCCGAGTGATACCCCCCCTCTCTTTTGGGGGTTCAAATTTGTTCTTGCATCCAACTTAGTATATTATAACAGTAGTTATCCAATAATAATACATTCATATGCTAATATTTTTATCTTCAAAATATTTAAAACATCATATTGTATTACACATTCATTCTGTTGAAATGCACAAAACAACTGAGAGGGGGGTGAATAAATTGTAGCAAATTACTTTAACTTTTATCCTTAATCAATTTCTCCTTAACTTAATTTTTTACTAGGAATAAACATGAAATGTAGATAACATAAAGTAAACACCAGAGACACCAAATTTATGTGGAAAACATGATGAGGGAAAAGCCACAGTGAGGATTGGCTCACAATATAGTAGCAATGCAATACCGAATACAAAAGGCTCACTGCCCACAAAAAGGAATCACTATCTAAAAGGAGGCTCACTTCCTATAGATAAAGAAGAATAAATAAAGATCCACCACAATAGGTTCCACACTTCTGTAGCTTGATCAAAATATTGCAGACGCTATCAACTCACTGCTTTTAGGAATCTAATACATCAAAGTATTGCTGCCTTAATTCGCTCTTGCACACTCTTCTTTTCACACTCTTTTCCTTCCTCCTAATTTGCAACATCTTGACTTTCTTTTATACTATCTTCAACCCTAGAAGCATTCTCCAAGGTTGGCTATACATCCTTCAATTTACAAATTCAAATTAGGTCGGCTACTCAACATTCCTGCGGTGGATAAGAATGAGAGAGGACCAATTACACATTTAATTAGGACCCAAACATCTTGGATCAATCACACGCTTCCTTAATTTGATGCAAAATATTTATGTAACGTGTAGACACCAAGTCGACCAAACCTAATGAAAACACCAATGATCTTTCAAGTACATGCATCTCCAGCAAGATGATCACACATGGATCACCCAACACGGTGCACAAAACATTTAAAAATCTCTAAGAGACCTTCAAGTACATCTGCAACAACTACAACAATCTTCGTACACTAAACATTCTTCAACAGTCTAACCAGACCAAGCAATAATACAAAGGAGCTCTAGAGAAAGTCTTTCGAAGCACCAAACCACAAGCATGTTTTCTAGAACACAGAGAACATCAATATTAACCTTTTTCTAAATCCAAAAGATCTGAGACAAACCACAAGAAAACCATAGAGAAAAAAAATTTCTCCCAATCCACAAACAAATGATTCTGTCAAGTTAGTTCACACACCAGTGAACACATCTTTCACTCCCCATTAATATAGAAGCTAAAATGTAGGATATATTATACATTGAGGCTTATGATCAATACCACAAATCCACATAAACATATAGTCAACACAGAAGAAATGCATAGCACATTACCGGAGCACACTCAGAACACACCTACTACACAATCTTCATTATTTCTTAATTATCTCAAAAACACTTGGCAACAACATTACTACAACTTCATAAATATAGCTCCATGTACTCTAAACACTTCTACAATATCTCAACTATGCAAGTACCACCTGTAAACATTATGAACTGTGTTGACATCAATGAAAACATTAATGACAACACCACCAAACACATTCATACTTGTAACAATCTCCCCCTTTGTCATTGATGGAAACACATGATGTGAAAAACCATCAAAGACAACATACACATTCTCGTACTTCTTCTTCCCTTTTTTTGTACTCTCTTCTCCTTACAATATTTTCTCTCTCCCTTTCACAATTTCACATGAATCTCTCTCCCCCTTTGACATCAATGGAAAAGGAAATTTTTTCATGAAGCATCTACCAAATAAGGATTTGATCACTCCCCCTTAGGAGTGCACCAACATCACATAGTGCAATAATGAAACTCTCTACTCCCACTGAGGAGTAGACCATAATCATCAGTCCAGACCAGAAAAGAATATGTGAATCCACTAGACTAATGCACTTCCATGTGCATCTAGTTCAAGGAAGGAGGGGCAGTAACCCCTAACTTCCCCCTGAGATACTCAAAAGTATCCTTCGAAAGGGAATAAGTGAATATGTCAACAATTTGTTCCTTAGTAGACACATATTCAAGTCTGACTTCATTCTATAACACCTTCTTCCTTAAGAAATGATACCTGATAGATATATGCTTTGTATTAGAATGCATCACCGGATTCTTTGAAATATTTATTGCACTTGTATTTTAACAAAGGATAGAGATAGGCCCATCACACATCACACCTATGTCCTTCAAAGTTTTCTTTATCCAAAGTACCTATGTACAATAGGATGTTGCGGAAATATACTCAACTTCAGCAGAGGATAGGGAAGTTGAATCTTGTTTCTTACTCAACCATGAAACCAATCCATCCAAGAAAAAATGTACCACCACTTGTGCTCTTCCAGTCATCTACACAGACAACCCAATCTGCATCAGTGTAGGCATTCAATGTGAAATTACTATCCTTAGGATACCATAGCCCATAATCTGGAGTTCCCTTAAGATATTTGAGTATCCTCTTCATAGTTGTAACATGTGTTTCTTTAGGTTCTGCTTGAAATATTGCAACCAAACATATTGCATGCATGATATCCGATCTAGTAATGGTAAGATACAACAACCCACCAATCATAGATCTATACATTCTCTGATCAACTTTAGAAGATTCATCATCCTTACTTACCTTACACCAGTTACCATAGGGGTACAGACCGGTTTAGACTCATCCATTCCAAAATTCTTCAACAATATTTAACATACTTAGATTATGAAATGAATATCCCCTTATAATTTTGATTCACTTGAAGGCCAAGGAAGAAATTCAACTCACCAATCATAGACATCTCAAACTCTTTTTGCATCTCCTCTACGAATTTCTTACACATACCTTCATTTCCACCAAAAATAATATCATCCACATATACCACAACTATCAACATTTTGTTTCTCTCAAATTTGAAGTAGAGATTACTATCTACAGACCCTTTGCTAAATCCTTTATGTGTCAAATATCTATCCAACCTTGCATACCATGCTTTGGGAGCCTATTTAAGCCCATATAGTGCCTTTTTCAACTTGCAAACCATGTATGGTTTGTTTGATAATTGAAATCCTTTCAGTTGTTCTTCTTCTTCCCATTCTGCATTCAGGAATGTAGACTTGACATCCATCTAGTATAATTTGAAGTCTTTATGAGCTAAAAATTCCAAGAGCATCTGAATGGCCTCCATTCTTGCCACCAGTGCAAATGTTTCTTCAAAATCTATTCCTTCAACATATGAATAACCTTTGCATACAAGTCTTGCTTTATTTATTACCACTTCACCATCTTCATTTAGTTTATTCCTAAATATCCATTTTGAACCAATTACATTCTTGTTTATTGGTCTAGGGACTATTTCCCATGTCTGATTCTTCTCTATCTATTGTAGTTCCTCTTTTGTTTCTCTAACCCAACTATCATCTTTGCATGCTTCATTCATAGTCTTAGGTTCTATCTTAGAAAGTAAACACAAGTTTACCTCAACCACTTTGCTTCTTGTCTTTACACCTTCACTTATGTCTCCAATTATCTTTTCCTTCAGATGATTTTTCTATATATATTTAGGAGTCTTAGGTGTAGTTTCTAGAATCTCCTCTTCATCACTTTGTTCTTTCTCTTCCTTTTCTTCTTCTTGTATTTTTTCGTAGATAGGATCATTTGGTTCAACTTCACTTATTTTCGTAGGCCTATGTAAAGCTTCATCAACTTTTACATTTGCACTTTCAACTATTTTCCTCATTCTTTTATTGAAGGATCTATATGCTTTGCTGTTAGTTGAATATCCAAGAAAATTACCTTCATCACATCTAGCATCAAACTTTCCAAGATTCTCATCATCTCTTTTAATGTAAAATCTTCTTCCACACACTTTAAAGTATTTAACAGTAGGAGTCTTACCAGTCCATGAATCATAAGGAGTCTTAGTGTTGTTACTTCTAATCTAAACTCTGTTAAGAATGTAAACAACAGTGTGGATTGCTTCTCTCTAATACACTTTAGGAACATTTGCTTCTTTCATCATAGTTCTAGAAACCTCTTGAATAGTCCGATTCTTTTTTCATAGAACTCCATTCTACTGAGGAGTTCTAGGGGTAGAATAATGTCTCTTTATGCCATGTTCTTCATAGAATGTATTAAACTCACTAGAAGTGAATTCTCCACCTCTATCAAACCTTAAACATTTAACTCTCAGATTTTCCTCATTCTCTACTCTTGACTTGAACACTTTGAATCTATCAAGAGTCTGAGCTTTCTCTCTAAGAAAAGTAGCCCATGTCATCCTAGAGTAATCATTAATCAAGAGCATGAAATATCTATCAGCATTAAGGCTTCCTATTCTTGAAGGACCATAGAGGTCTGTAAGAATCAATTCTAGCATTCTGGTACATGATTGTTCTTTTCCTTTAAAAATGCTTCTTGTTTTTTTTCCCAACTGACAACTTTTTCACATTGAATTTGTAGGCTTTGTGATTCTAGGAAGATCTCTAACAAATTATTTTGAATTGATCCTGATCAGATTGCCAAAATTTACATATCCCATCCTCCGGTTCCATAGCCAACTTTCATTAATCAAAGAAACAAAGCACTGAACATCAACACTCTTAAGTTGATAGATGTTTCCATGAGTTCTTCTTCTTTCTACTACCATAATTCCAGACCCTTTTCTGATTTCACGGGTGTTATCCTAAAACACAATCTTAAATCCTTTGCTACAAATTTTCCCAACACTCAAAATATTATGCCTTAAACCCTTAACATAATAGACACCATTAGTACTTTCATTATTATGCTTTAAACAAAAATAATTATAATTCAATTTTTTTTGTGCAATGCCTCGGTCTGCATCTCTTCGCTCCTCTCCTTCGCAACCCTGCATCAAGGGTTTCAAATATTATGGAGGTGTTGAGGGAAATGGCGACCCAACATGCAAACCCACGCCATTCGGTGCTCCTTTCCCTACTACCAACAATACGAAGCCCAGACGATGCTTCACTGATGCCCTCCAAGGAAAGGATAGGGCTGGTTTGATAGCGCATTCTCCTGGGGGTTTGATGGAGAAAAATATCACATGGGGTACCCTTCCTCCCCCTCCCGTAGATCACGAATTAATGAACCAGGCTTGTACACCCTTGCTTGATATGCACAGGCTGACTGGAGTGAAGATTGGTGTTGCCCGGAGCAAGAAAGCTAGTTCATTTGAGCCTAGGGATATCAGAGCTCCCTTTCAAATACATCACTTTGAGAAAGTACCTAAGATTCATGTAGATGGCCCAGTACATGATAGATAGGAATTCCTTCGTGACAATGCCCTCATTTGCAGGTTTGTAAAAACCTGGCCTAAGCTGTGCGATCTCCATGCATGGATCAATTCTACCTGGAAGGAGGGTTTGGAGGATGAAATCAATATCTTCCCCTATGCTAGGGGTTTCTTTATCCTTGAGTTTGAGTCCTGTGAGGACAAGGAAAAGGTGGTAAAAAATAGACCGTGGGTGTTTTAGGGCGATTTACTATGTATGAAACCTTGGTATCCATTCTTCGATCCTCACACATAAACTTTCAATTCCTATTTTCTCTGGGTTCGTCTGCCATATCTCCCAATACAGTTTTGGGAGTTGGAATGATTGCAAACCATTGGAAATGGTCTGTGCAAGTTTTTAGGTGCCTCAGAAGAAACAGTTAAGTATGCAAGCACCACCTATGCTCGAATCTGTGTGGAAATGGATCTCTCCTATGGTCTCCCAGCGGAGATTTCATTGAAGGTGGGTGAGAGACTATGGAGACAACAAGCTGAATATGAAAAGGTTTCTTTTAGATGTAGGTTGTGTTTCTCAACAGAACAACATACACCTCAATGCCCCAAAGAAAATATCCATGTGGCTGGGATCCGGAACCAATCCTTTCACAACATCCCCACATGGTGGATCGGTGTTGAATCCCATCACTATCAGATCTCTTCTCAAGCAGCTTCGTGTTCTTCTTAAGATCCTTCGAAAGTAACTTCCTCCTCTCCAAAAATTTTCAAATCTTCAGACCCTGTGATTTCCCCTATCAACATTGCCACTACTGAGGATACAAAGGGCGGGTCTTTGAATGACTTGGTGCTTAATGGGGACAAAGTCAAGGAGGACATCGTCAATGGTTGGGGAAGGTCAGATGACTTGATGAATATAGGCTCCTCAAATGGAGCAAATCAAAACACCATGGACTCCTCCCAGGATGAGCATGGTTGGAAAAAGGTAAAGCGAAAAAAGCTATCCCCTAGCAAGCAATCTTCGCCAAAAAAAAGGGGAACATTGAATAGAGTTTGAAGTCCTCTCTGTATAGGACATGGTGGCCAATATATTTAATGCAAGTCAGTTAGAATAATAACATAGGCAAGGCTAAATCTAGTTTGATGTTCTAGTTTTGTGCTCCGCATTTGTGGGTCTGAAGCAGGTTTCTGTGCTCCCCAATTTTGGGTTTGAAGCAATTCGTATTTTTAATTTTGGTTACTTTATGGGTTCTGCCCCACATGCAGTGATTTAACTAGCAAAAAAAATAAAAAATAGACATCATTAGTACTATGTTTTCCATCAAAACTAATTGTTCCTTTCCCAACAATATTAGCACCAAAATCATCTCCAAACTTAACTATTCCTCCATCACACTTTTCAAGTTTAGTGAACTTACTTTTATCTCTAGTCATATGATTTGGAATCCACTGTCAATTACCCAATAGTTTTCATCCTGTCTAACATGAAAAGTAGTCACCAGAGTACCTTCCATCTCATCCTTTTTTCTCTCTGGACCAGATTCCCCTGCACATCTTCCATGGTTAGTAGACTCAACTTTACTTTCCAAGTCTTGGAATAAACATTCGTCTTTAACTTCCTCAAAGTCAGACTCATCATAAAAAATTCTTGCATCTTTAACATAATACAATTTCTTGAACTTCCTATCCTTTTTATCTTTGTAGTTATTATTATCTTTGTTCTTCTTGTGTGTAGCTCTATTTGGACATCTTGAGGCACAATGACCAATATTTCCACAACTAAAACATTTAAAGGGTAACATACCTTTTTATTTACCAGTACCTTTATTTAATTTCCTTATAAATTTTGCTTCCAATTCTTCTAAAATGTCATCATCTAAGTCATCTCCTATCTTAATTGCTTTAAAGGTTGTTTCAACTTTCTCCTTTTCTCTTTCAAATTTTCTCATCTTGAATGCAATCAAGGTGCCAAATAGTTTCTCCTTAGTAAATTTATTTGGATTATATGATTCTTCAAGAGCAGAGACCTTGTCATTGTAATTCTCTGATAGGATCATCAAGATCTTCTCAGTTACATCTTCATCTATCATGGTACTACCTTGATTCTTGATCTCATTTTCTTCAAGTTGAACTCTCTGATAATAACTCATAATATATTCACCCTCTTCCATTCTCATGTTCTCAAATTTGCACTTAGCTATTAGCTTCCTCGATAATTTTACTCTATCATTTCCTTCATAAATATCTTTAAATTTCTCCCACACTTCATAAGCAGTACCTAAAGAAATAAATTTTGTCCTTTCAGTTTTAGATAGAGCATTGAAGATATCATACCTTGCATTTTAATTCTCCTCATAAGAAACAATCTCATCTACAGAGGAAGGACTAGCAGATGGTTCAACACACATTGTCTCTATGAATTTCCAAGTCTTGAAACCAAGAGAAACCAGGGAACCTCTCATCTGCACTTTCCAATCACTATAATCAGCTCCATCAAAAATAGGTATTTGTAACTTGTGCACTATTTGATCTACTTCAAGTGGTTAAAATTTTTACCGAGGAACGAAAGATCTGATACCAATTGTTGAAATGCACAAGACAACTGAGAGGGGGGGTGAATCATTTGTACCAAATTACTTTAAATTTTATCCTTAACTTAATCTATTATTAGGAATAGACATGAAATGCATATAATAGAAAGTAAACACTAGAGACACCAAATTTACGTGGAAAACCCAATGAGGGTAAAAAAATAGTGAGGATTAGCTCACAATATATTAGTAATGCAATACCGAATACAAAAGGCTCACTGCACAGAAAAAATGACTCACTATCCAGAAGAAGGCTCGCTGCTTATAGATAAAGAAAAATAAATAAAGATCCAACATAATAGGTTCCACACTTCACAACTTGATCAAAAGATTGCAAACACCATCAACACACTTCTTTCAGGAATCTAACACATCAAAGTATTGTTGCTTTGATTCGCTCTTGCACACTCTACTTTTAGAACTCTTTTCTTTCTTCCTCCTAATTCACAACATCTTGACTTGATTTTATATTATCTTCAACCCTAAAAGTATTCTCCAAGGTCGACTATACATCCTTCAATTTACAAATTCAAATTAAGTGGACTACTCAACATTCCCACGGTGGATAAGAATGAGAGAGGACCAATTACACATTTAATTAGGACCCAAACAACATCTTGGATCAATCACATGATTCCTTAATTTGATGCAAAATCTTTATGTAACGTGTAGACACTAGGTCGGCCAAACTTAATAAAAACACCAATGATCTTTGAAGTACATGCATATCCAGCAAGATGATCACACGTGGAGCACCCAACATGATTCACCATACATTTAAACATCTCTAAGAGACCTTCAGGTACATCTGCAACAACTGCAACAATCTTCATACACAAAAAATTCTTCAACAGTCCAACCGAACCAAGAAACAATACACAAGAGCTCTAGAGCAAGTATTTCAGAGGACCAAACCACAAGTACATTTTCCAGAACATAGAGAACATCAAAATTGACCCTCTTCCAGATCCGCAAGATTTGAGACAAACCACCAAAAGACTGTGGGGCAAAAACATTTCTCCCAGTCCACAAACAAATGATTCTACCAAGCTGGTTCACACACCGGTGAACACATCTTTTACTCTCCATTAATCCAAAATCTAAAACATAGGATATATTATCCATTGAGGCTTATGATCAATATCATAGATCTGCATAGATATAGAATCAATATAAAATTATTGTAGAGCACATTATCGAAGCACACCCAGAAACACCTACTACACAATCTTCATTATTTCTTAATTTTCACAAAAGAACTTGGCAACAACATGACTACACCTTCATAAATATAGATCCATGTACTCTAAACACTTCTACAATATCTCAACTATGCAAGTACCACCTGTAAACGTTATGAGTTGTGTTGACATCAATGACAACATTAATGAAAACACCGCCAAACACATCCATACTTGCAACACATTCACCTCATTATACATGAAGATTCATATACAAAGCACAATTACATATTAAAGCATTTTAACCAAACAAGGTAATAGTAAATAGGTAAAAACACAAAGGGGTGTAACAAAATTAATTAGATGATTGGATATACAATCAGAGTATAAATTCTAGAATAGCCCAAAATATTGTTCAAGTTTCTTTTTAACCTTTTCCAATCCATTCAACGAATATATTTAATCTCATTTTAGACATTTGAAGTAACACATCTAATATGTAAGTGATCCGACTCTTGGTTGAGGGAGTATGTTTTCTTGGTTGCCAATTCCTTGAAAGAGTCCACTTCCAATTATCCTCATAATCTAACACATTGAAGATGGAGTTGATAAATTAAAGTGTGTAGCTTGTGCTATGTGCAAATAAACCCCAAAAATAACTAATTACAAATATCATGTCAAAAATTTAACAAAATTAACAATACGATCTGTAAACATAAATAGTGTAAATAACACTTAAAATTTCATATTTGTAAATAGTTAGTGTAAATTTTATAACTTATAGTTTTCCACATTACAAAATAAAAATAGTTGAGAAACTAAGAAATTTTAGTGTGAAATTTAAGATGATTTGTCGTGGATTGTGAAGTTGATTTAATTTTCAAGTCAATTAGCGGATCCTCACACCATTAAATGTTTGTCTAGGTACCTTTATTAATTGGAAGATATCCTCACACCACTAAATGTTTGTGTATGTACCTATAATAATTTGAAAATTTCCTCACACCATTAAATATTTGTGTACATACTGTTATTAATTGGAAGATGTCTAGTGGAAGTGAGAGCAAGTATAGAACATCTACTATTGAATAAAGAAGACATGGACTAGTCTTTATGGTAGCTTAGGTATCAAAAAGTGATCAAGGAGATATCTCATTGGAAAATATTTAAATTTTTTCCTTTCTCAAAAAGCGTGGTTATTGTAAACTTTTGGACATTTAATTAATTTAAAGAGTAGATATTTTAATTTTAGAGAGTCTCAAGATTTGATCATTTTTTATTACAATTATAGTGTCCTTTATTTTACCTTGAATTGTGAAGGTATACATGTACTTGTGAACATTTATTGGTGTTTTCATAACATTTTTTAAAGTTTTTTTATTTTCAATTAATAGTTCTATTAACATATTTAGTTGGGGGCGCTATGTGAATTGCACCATAGTAACTATTGAGTGTAATTATCTATTGGGTCCTCTCCCTTGATTCATGTTATTTGCTTTGTAAATTTGTTATAAATCATGTTTATTTTTCTATTTATGTAAATGTGTGTGTGTGAGAGAGAGAGAGGGGGATGGGTGTGTGTGGGTGTGGGTGTACATGTGCTATTATTAATTGGTACATACTCTCCTATGTGTTGGTTGTTGTAGTGGGTGGTTCCAAGAGTTGATTGACAATCAATGGTAGCAATTTTTTTTGTTTTATTAACATTAACAACTCTCTAACCACGAATATTATTGGCATGGATTTGACAACATGCTTCTAATAATGGATTTGTAGTTAGTGTTCAATGCCTATTTTTATGTTTCGATAATTGGTTAATTCAGCCATGTATTAATTATTTGTTAGCTTTGGGTAGTTATAAGTGTTGGATGTTCAACAATTGTGTTTTTCTTGGAAACCCTTAGAGTCTTTAAATGGATTTTGTAATGTCAAGGAAGAGTGTATGATAAATTTTGATCCTTAGTCGATAATCTCTTGTCTATTTCTTAAACAATTCCATGTGCATAAAAAGATATATTTTACTTCTTTGTCTAGTATGCATTGTTATTTCTTCATTATTCAATGTATTAGTTTTATTAGATATAGTAGTAAGAATTTTGCACCTTTTTATTAAAAGAAATATGGTTAAATTTGAGATATTCATGCCCTTAGACCCCAATAAATACAAGAAGATACCACAAAATGGTTAAGACCAAGCGATCAGGGATCTTTAAGGGTTGTAGAGAAAAGAGGATGGAGAAGAGGAGTACGTGAAATAGTTGAAGAAATCCTAACTGTACAAGGTTGAAGTTGGAGCCCATCTCAAGAAAGAAGCCAAAGTCAAAGTGTAAGCTAAAGTTAGAAAAACAAAAACACTTTCACTAGAATAAAACGTATAAAGGGAGATTGGGAAGAAATATTAAGGCACTTCCCACTACTTGACAAAATGTGGGTTGATATTTTTGATCAAATATAAAATCAAATACAATAACCAGTAGAAAAGAAGGGTAGGAGATAGAGTCTAAATACTTGTTGGAAAAAACTATGAGAGTAACATTAAAACATTGAAAGACTATTGATTGAAGAAAAATAAGAATTAGTGATTAAATGATCCAATCCAAAAAAATTTGGGCCAAAGGTGTACAAGAAAGAACCTAAAGGTAACTCAAGCATTTGAAAAATTGAAGTAGGATTTTAGGTTTCTCACACAACATCGATGTTGTATCACAACAAAAACATGGTGAATCCTCCATCAATTCCTAGTGTCAAAAGTTGGAAGCTACCCAAATTCATAGGAAATGGGTCAAAGGGTCTTGAAATGCATTGTAAAACTTGTGAAAGGATATGAAAAATGAAAGGATAGGATAATAGAGCCTATTGGCTATGATGCTTCCCAACAACCGTATGGGGAATAGCTACTAATTAGCATACAAAGGTTAACTCGACTTCCAAAACTACTTGGGATTTGTTTTTTTGAAGATGAGTTCAAATTAATGTGAGATGATAATTATATTAAAGAAGATATTTATAATATGAAGCAAGACAAACATGAGATTGCCAAAGCTTATACTTGTAGGCTCAAGGAACTCCTAGTAAATCTAAAGAAGGAACTAGTCAATGAACTCATTAAAGGCCACATTCCCTCATCGTGGAAGGAAGATGAGGGTAGTACCAACCTCTTATATAAAAGCATACAATCAAGCTATGGATATAGAGAGTGAAGACAAAATATTGTCTATGGAAAAATAAAAATAGAGGATAATAAAAGTTTGGATGGTGGTAGGAGAATGATATAGAACTATACAAGCCTTGAGAAGAGATATGATGTAGATGATGAAGGAAATAAAGAAAAAAAAAGAAACCACTAAAGAAAGAAAAGAACTTTGGTGGACAAATTGTAAAGGTGAAGGTCATATCAAAAGTAACTACCCTAGAAAAATGTAACTTTGTGATATTTATTATGCTATGGGTCATTCAATCAAAGAGTACCCATACAATTTGAGTAGGAGCACACAAGTTACCTTCACATAAGGAGATTAGTCCATTCCACCTATGTATAGTGTTTTGTGCTCTTAAAATGCAAGGAAATTCATATTAAACCAAGAAAAATATTAAAAATAAAACAAACACTCAGATTAAGTGGTAGGAAGCTCAAACCAACATAGGAAGCCTCTTGTTGTGTAGATTTTCCCATGATGTGTGACTAGTTGTGTTCTCACTCAAAAATGTGGCACATAATGATGCTCCAAGGAAAATGTGTGAAAAGTGGATAAAATGGTAAGTGTGAGATATATAGATTTGAAGATTTTTGGGTGACAGGCTAGGATTGAGAGTTGAGGATCAAGGGTTGAACCACAAGGTGATGACACTTGTCATCATGTAGATACATGATATAAGATGGGGGTACTTGATAGATACAATAGGGACTGGCAAGAGAGGACAAAAGGGAATATTAAATTCCCTTATAATCCTCATAGGAATTGAAGAGGAACTAAAAATTCCTCCAAAGGACCTTGGGAAATAAAATGGAATTTAATTCCATTTGGGGATGTGGGAGAAATAAAAAGGAATTAAAATTCCTTGTAGGTATGGGCTAGCATTTATTAGGGGGTTGACCAAGGGGTTAGATTAGGCTAATGAAGGGTTTAGGTTGTGCAAGTGAGGGATTAGAAGGGTGATTAGGCTAATCAAGGGGATTATGATCCACTTGCATATTATAGAGGATGTGACACCTTCCTTGGATTAGGAATGTGCACATCCTTAATGATAGGATTATGCAAGTTAAGCATGATTATAAAGGGATTATGGAGGATGTGATACTTGGAGAGAGAAAGGAAGAGGGAATTAAATATTTAAATTTAATCCCTATAAGGTTTAACAACTAAATTAAATAAATTGATATATTTATTTAATTTAGAGGAGAATGATAAAGGGGGATAAATTATTTAATTGGTTAATTAAATACCTTAGGGATTTAGAGAACTTTAGGTATATTAATAATAGCAATATTACTTAATTAATGTGGATAAGAGGATATTTAGATGAAAAGGGATAAATTTGACCAAACATAAGTGGTTAAATCTAGGTGTCTACATTTCACCCCTCTTTGATATGGTGTTATGAAGTAGCATCATTTCAAAGAAGAGTAAAACATATCACCGGGAAGAAGATTGTTGGATTAGGGAAGATGCCCTAGTCATTCACATGAGTGACTAGGAAGAAAGATGATGAGAGTGAAGATGAAGATTAGGAATTGAGGATGCCCCCTTTAGAGGACATGCGGGTTCAAGAGAACGCGAGTGTCCTCTTGAAATGGATGAGATGACACAAGGAAGAGATGGGGAAGATGATGCAAAATGATGAATAGAATACATGATGGGAGGAGGATGAGATAATGGAAGGAGAAGATGATAAGTAATCAAGCACAAATATATTTAAGGACAAATATGATGCTTCCTTGGTAAAGCTACAAGGCAAGATTGATTGATGTTGGATGGAGTGTTGTTGATGAGGGAACAATATATCCCAAAATAACACAAGGATTTGGAAAGATACATCCCGATGATGATAATTATGGGAGTGTTGATGTTGGAACAATATATATCCCAAAACAACACAAGGATTGGGAAGGACACATCCCGATGATGATACTGAGGGGAGTGTTGTGGATGAGGGAATGATATCCTATAACAACACAAGGACTGGGAAGGATACATCCCGATGATGATAATTGGATTTGATTAAGGCTTGCAACAAGGCTAGGAACAAGACCAAAGACGTGATTAGATAATTTGTGCTAGATTGAAGGGGTGAGGATTGGATTGAGATGTGATATTACTAAAATAAATGAAGATGATGGAGGAAAATATGCTTAGAATAAAAAAATTATATTATCCTATGAAGATTGAAGGGATGATAAAATGATGAGGATGAATGAAAAGATGCTTAGAATAAAAAATCTATATTATCCTAATAATATTGAAGAGATGATGATATGATGAGGATGGAGGAAGTGGAGTGATGAAAATAGATAGGATAGATAGATGAGGGAGAGTGATGAAGGATGAATGGATTAGAAATATGTAGGATGAGTGGATGGGGGGATTTTGATAGATGAGAGAATGAGGGATTGATAATTTGATGCTATGTGTTATGCTACCCTGTAGTGAGCACTTAATTTGATAGAGCACAAGATACTATGCACCAAGATATGAGAAACCAAGGTGACTACATATCGTATGCATAGGACTAAAACAACAAACAAGAAGGTTTAGCCAACATCTCGTAAAGTCATGAAGAGCTTTGGTGGGGTCAATGTTGGAAAACCACAAACACAAGAGGTTACCCCAATGTAACACAAGACCATGAGGGATCTTGGTGGGTACAACACAAGACAACTTGGAAAACATGATCATAACAAAAAAAGATATGCCCCCATTTCTACTAGTCAAATCAGACCATGATATAATGGATTCTGGCGACCTCAAGTAGGTATAGTAGGTAGCTGAAAAGATAAACAAAATGAAAAAGCACCAAGAAATAACAATAAATAAAAAATATCCTTTGCCATGAGGATGAAAGGTGGATGGATCAATTTGGTCTAATGTGAGGAACAATATGTTCTGCTAAGACCGAAGATGGATGGGTAGATTGTAAGATCATCATGACACATGATAGTTAAGATGGAGTGAAACCTCAGGGGGCTAGTGAATTTTATTGTTAGGAACTAGCTAGATATGGGCTCTTGGTGACATGACAAACACAAAGACAAACCCTAAAGGATAAACCTAGGCCTCGAGGGCTCATCGATGTTGGCCTTGCTTACATATAAGCATAGAGGAAATGTAGTTCAACCAACCTTGAAAATGGATGATGGATAGTGCAATGCATGACCTAATGATAAGGATGTTCAAGGATGAAATATAGGTGATGACACAAGATTAACCTTATGTACAAGATGATTGCAGGAAGCTTCAGAATGGGATAGTTATCCAAATCATCCAAAGATGAATTGGGGGAGGATGTGATGGATATATGAGTGATGAAAAGCGATAGGAGATTAGAAAGACGCGAGAAATATATAGGAGTGATGATAGTAGGATAAATGGCATTGGATTGCATGGGGATAGCCTAGAGCTATATACCAATGACAAGGGATTATGGGACAAAAGGATGATATAGATGAATAAATGGAGAGATAAAGATGGGGAAATGGAAATAATTATTGGAGGGGTGTATGAGAAGATAAAGAATGAGAGATGGAATGGATTATTGGATGGGGGGATGAAGGAATTGGAAGTATGAATGAAAGGTGGATGTGGGGATAATGATAGTGGGATGGAAGGAAGAGTGTGATATGGATTTGGAGATGGTATATTTTGATTAAAGCTTGAGCCTCTAGTCGAGGTCATACATAGATGAGGTAAAAAAAGGCCATATCTATTTTTTTTGACAATTTTTTTGCCTCGGGAATGCTTTGGGATTTGGATTTGGGTTGTCAAACCTAAAAAGTCAACTGCCCCAATGTGTTTAGAAGTTTCCCTTGGTTTTTTAGACTTTATGCTTTGTGCTAACAACTTTGTTTAAATTCAATTTTGATGAAACAAAAAGGATTTATTTAGGAAATTTTTAACATTCTACCAATATAGTATATACTTTATTTTGAATTTAATAGATAGTTATTATTGATTTTCCACATGTACTATGTCTAAAGTCTTAATTGATAGGCTAATTGAAAAACATCCATAACTCTCAAACAACTTCACATTTTTCTAATTTGAAAGATGCATAACACTATATTATTTATGAAATATATGTTGAATTATTTTTGAATTAAATATAATTTTTGACCAAGTTAGACTGGCCAAAAAATTAGTTTTTAAATATTTTTGAAAAGTCCTATTAAAAAACTCAACTAATTATCTACTTGCAAAAAAATACAAAAAAATATGTGTCACATCCAAGCATGCATCATTTACTTATAATGAAATTTGTTTTTGCTCATACTTAGATTGGTCGAAATGACACTTTAAAAAATAAATTATAGTACTCATTGAAATTTTAGATTTTCACCAAATAAATTTACTTTTTTCCTAAAACACTAGAAGCTTACAAATGACATTCAAATTACTAGAAATTTTATTCCTATACTTTTTCTAAATTATGTTAGTAATCTATTCAATTTTTAATATCAAGTTGTTGAACTTTGTTTTTCTATATTTACATTATCACTTAGAGGCATAGTTTGGCCCAACATGATCCTACACTCACCCATCTTTTAACTATTAAATTAAAGCATAGGGAATATATATTTTTCTTTGAATAAATCCTCTTGTAAATGTATTTTTTCTTGAAGTATATTTTGAGGAAAATGAAATTATACAAATTATAAATATTTCAAAATTATCATTGAGTATATGCTTTATCTACATTCTTTTATACAATAATCATGAGGAAACTTCCTTCTTAAGTATTGAGAAAAAAGAATTATAAAGGAGACATTTCTCTGATTATCACAACACATGTATGATAATTTTCAAATGGAACTATAATATCTTTTAATTATTTCTTCCCAATAGTACATCCAATCCTACAATCTACTTCATAGCCAAACATATTGATGAAGGGTTTACCACAAATATTTAACATTTTTGAAGTGTACAACAATATATTTAGAAGAAACCTTATGGGTGAATACATAGTTTTATTCTCTAAATAAAACAATAATAAAAATAAAAAAGATTACCATCTCTATTAAAAAAACTCTAAATGGCTTCTTAACCTACACAAAATAACACAAAATTTCCCATGATACCATTGAGGTTTTCACCTCCCAATTGTAGTATTGCTTATAAGCCATCCCCATTCTAGGAGGCCCCTTAGAAAACTCAATTTTATATTCAAATCACATGTAAATAAACATTTATCACCATTTTAATTTCACACAACCCATCATAATACAAATTATCATATAATCAAGGAGATTTATAATATTTGAATCCTATTCAAGATTCAAAATAAGGAGAAATGAAGGACAACCTCTCTTTCTCCCAACATAACTCATTTCAATAAAATTCAAAGTACATTGGTATGGAGGGAAACAAACAATCACCCAACAATTGAAATCACAAAAACCCATAAAAAAACACTTTATTTCTTATTATTCCACAACATAAACCCCCAACTATTAGGATTCAAAACAAAAAAGTAACAACACGATCTTCAAACAAGAAGGTGATAAATATTTTTTTTCAAGAAATTAAGAGCTTACCTCTCCAAGCATCTAAAATATCGATGTAGAGTTAAAGATTTCATCTTCCAAAAGCTATTTTCCCATGATATCCTTCATTCAAATCCTCATCTTCCTTTCTTTCACTATTCTGACGTTAGATTTTGAACCAAACATAAACCTCATATTTATTAACACCTATCCATTTTGGAAAACTCCCAAATGTCTCCACAAGGGAGATTTCCTTCCAAGAGGGGCCTGCATGTGTACTCACCCATAGTGAGTTATGGAGAGCCTTACCCTCAACACAACAACCATACTAATAACCTAGAAGATGGGATGAAGTGGTGACACCTCATCCAACCT
Source organism: Sequoiadendron giganteum (assembly GCA_007115665.2). Classification (NCBI taxonomy): domain Eukaryota; kingdom Viridiplantae; phylum Streptophyta; class Pinopsida; order Cupressales; family Cupressaceae; genus Sequoiadendron; species Sequoiadendron giganteum. Next base: position 260,114,854 of record CM021100.1, on the reverse strand, counting down.
TATCCTTACCTCCCTCAAATTTTTCATTAATAAAAATGCAAGATTTAAGAGGTTGAAAATTAGTTTTCTATTAAATTTCACCCTCCAAAAAGGCTTTAACATAGTCATATGACCTAGAACATTAAAATTGACTTAAAATCAAATACTTAAGTGACCACACTTTTCAACATATGAATTAATTAATACAATAATTAATTTGATATATGAAATTACAATAATTCCACAACACAAAATAATTTCACATCACAATAAACTAAATCCACATCAGACTCGACCTTAGTCTCTCTGTATGGACTAGGGTCAGATTCACATGTTAAGCACAATCTAGGGTTTACTAATAGACCTTTGAATTTTCCATTGGTCATGGAATTATCTATACACTTAATTAGACCCATTAATATGTTCATCATATAATTGAAGCAACTAGAAATATAAGCAACATAATATATAAACATTCACCACTCGAGTAATAACTAATTTTCAATGTACTCATCATAATGCACATTATCATGGGATATTAAGGTCCCTTGGTGGGTCTGAGTGGCCACTTGGGGGGTCTAAGGGGGATAGGCATGAGCTAGCTCAACTTTTGGCTTCCCATGCTTGTAACTCTTTGAGGGAACCTGATGTCTTGGCTTGGGATGCTTCTGATTTGTCCGAGAAGTGCTCTGTGTCTACTGGTCATAAGCAACTGGGTAGGTAGTTGTTTGGGGATATTGAGGTCCCTTGGTGGAAGCAAGTTTGGCACAAGTTCTCATGGCCCAAGTGCAATTTCTTCATGTTTTTAGTGGCTCAAAACTAGTGTCTTACTTGGGATAATTTATGCAAGCGTGGTTTCCAAGGCCATTCTATGTGTGTTTTGTGTTGTGATTGTGAGGAGAGTGTCTCTCATCTCCTCTTCCAATGTTCCTATGCTAGGGAGATTTGACATTCTTGGTGGAGGGTGTGGAATACGCCCTGTTGGCATGTTTCCTCATTGGTGGAGTTTGTGGATCAGTGGGGTAAGGCCCCTATTTCTACTTCCTTTCTTCAAGTTGCTTGGGATCTTGGCCCATCCTTTATTATTTGGAACCTTTGGCTAGAGAGAAATCATTAGATTTTTTAGGATGTACTGCTGGTGGCCCCTCGCTTATGGTGGAAAATTGTGCATTCTTTGGGAGAAACTATTGTGGCTAAGTGTGATCTGTCTATTTTGGTGGATCCTGGTGATATTGGTTGTTGTAATCATCTTCATCTTCCTCCTCTACAATGGAAGCTCATGTGTAATAGATGTAGACATCCTACCCCAAAGGTGAATAGGGAGGGAAGATGGTCCCCTCCACTTCGAGGTGTCCTTAAAATCAACACGGATGGCTCTTTGTGAGGAAATCCTAGTCATGCTGGTATTGGTGGTGTTGGTTGGGATAGCTCTGGATATTTTTAGTTTATCTTCTCTATTTATAAGGGTCTTCATACTGATAATTTAATGAGGCTCATGCCATTTTATCAACTGTGGAGCATGGAAGTCAATTGGGGTGGCAAAGGATCAAATGTGAGTTTAATTCCTAGGTTGTGGTGAACTTGTTGAATAGGCGACATTTAGATGATGTTAGTTGGCATTTGGATTTGATTATTGAATAGATTCTCAACCTTTTTGCTTCTCTGGAGTTTGTTACTTTCACTCATATCCCTAGATAATGGAATGGTGTTGCTGATTATTTGGCTAAATGGGCTTTTGATCATATTCATGATTAGAATTTGGTGGATCGAGGTCAGTTACCCCCAGATCTGTCTCAACAGTTGGATCACTTGGTGGAGCTTGATAGGGCTCTGTAATACCCTTGCTTTGTACTTCTTGTTTTAATAAAAAATTTACCCCTCCTTTATGTTATAATGCACATTATCAAAAAAAATCCATCTTCATATTACATGTCTATTATTCTAATCCATCTAAAATATGCATATTTCTATTGGTTACAATACAACTAGTCTTAATCAAATAATCTAAAATTCATATAGTTCAAAGCATAAATTTATGACCTAAAAATCAAATTCTGAATAACTTAGGCATTCCTTCTAATATCATTAGAAAATTGAATCTATTTCATATCCTAGTTTGAAAATCATATAATTGATACAATATAAAATACATACTCATGATAGAAACATCAAATAAAAATAACATAACCAAATTGTTATAAAATCGTTATCATCATGCATAACTAAACAAATTACAAGTTAATACAATATCTATTTGATTAGACCAACTAGTAATAATGATCCCATCAAAAGTGCGACTCTAGTCATAGGAAGGCTAGGCCTTACACATGCCAATTACATATATTATCTCTAATCTACATGATCACAATTATGAAATAACATAAAGCACTAATCATAATTAGTTTCTCTAAGCATGTACAAGTGTTACTCTAATCAAAACATATAATCACAAAATGACATCACATTCGCCAATCATGATTTAAAACCATTAACTCCAATATATCAATATAATTAAGAATTCCTAATTAATAACAAATATGAGTTACAAAATATGATAAACATAGATATATCATGTCCAAAATATAATGCATATACATCTTTTTATTTCTAAAAGTGGCTAAGGGGCCACACCCAAATACACATAGAATGAAAACTAAACCAAATTTTAGTCTTAGGATGAGCTAACAAAGCCTACTTTGCCAATAGTGATATGGTATGATTGTTAAATTGTTGTGGTGTTGTTCTTGCCATCAAGGTTCAAATCCCATTGGAGGTGTAATTGTTGATTGTTTAAATTGAGAATGATGTCCCTCGTTTGTGATGTCACTAGTTCATAACTCTAGATCAAAATCGTTTACCCCTTTAACAGAGCATATTGAGTGCTAACCTAAAGAGAACCCGAGGTAATAACAAAATTCCCTCCAACATTGAGCGCATAACCATAATTACAAATAATTTAATCTTGTGAAGAGAACAAGTCTTTATCTTGAAAATTCCATTTTTTTAGTAACCAAGACATTCTACAAGCTCCCACCCCCAAATACACATAGAATGAAAATTAAATCAAATTTTAGTCTTAGGATGAGCTAACAGAGAATACTTTGCCAATAGTGATATGGTATGATGGTTAAGTTGTTGTAGTGTTGTTCTTGCCATCAAGGTTCAAACCCCATTTAGGGATGAGGTCCCTCGTTTGTGACCTCACTGATTCATAGATCTGAATACAAAATGTTTACCCCTTAATTTTAAAACAAAATGCTAACAGAACATATCAAGTGCTAGCCTAAAGATAACATGAGATAATAACAAAATTCCCTCCAATATTGAAGGCATAACCATAATTACAAATAATTGAATCTTGTGAAAAGAACAAGGCTTTATCTCGAAAATTCCACTGTTTTAGCAACCAAGACATTCTGCAAGCTCCCACCCCATCCTTGGTGAAGGACCACTAAAAACATGGAAGGAACGTCAGTACTGGCCTAGTACCTTAAGGCACACCTATTAAATATTTTTTGAAGCCTGAGATCTATTAAAAGGTCCTATAAACACCATTTTTTATTGCCTCATTTTCAAAGATATTATCATATCCATTATTAATTTCAGAGCTAGTGCCAAATGTGGTTTGATGTGTCCATAAAAGGGAGGTGACACCAATAAAAATGAATTTTGTGTGTCATTGTAACAAAAAAACTTTATTGCTAGTCAATTTGAGTGAAGACATTTGGCTATTAATCGTTCACCCTACAAATTCATAAATGCACTGTACCCTACTTTCGTTGAATCTAAAACTAAAAATCATTGTCTTTCATTTCAATCATACAATTAGTCAATCAGTCCACTAACATTGTTGCCCTCTCTATAAATATGCATGATTTTAAAGTCTTCACAGGAAGAAAGGTGAAATTGCATTTTAAGGTTGGGCCATGATTTCGACTGGAATGTGGTGGAGTTCCCTAGGTCTCAAAAAACTTGAATTTCTGAGTGGTCTTCTTTTAGTTGTCTATAGTGGTTCTTCTTTCATTTGTTTACAATGGTTTTAGTCAAACTTTACATTTGTGATTTGGAGAAATTCAAAGGAGTCTTCAATCTTAGGCTACTATAAGATGGGGCATCCAAGAAATTCATCACCAACAATTCATCAAAGAAAAATTCACCCCCAGCAATTCATCGCCATGGAAAATTCACCGATGGAAAATTCACCCCCAAGTAAAATTTACCACAAGAAATTCATCAAGTTTTTGAAATATATATTTAAAAATATTGGTGAATTGTTGGCGGTGAATTTTACTTGGTGATGAATTTTCTATCAATGAATTTTCCATGGTGGTGAATTTTCCTTCGGTGAATTGTTGGCAATGGATTTTCCTAGAGCCATAAGATGGACATTGGATTTTCTGATGCTTTGGAGAGACACTTTCAACACTCCAAATGAGGAATTTTCTCAGATTATACATATTCCTTTTGTTCTAGATGAATTTTACTGATTTGTATCTATAATCTACCAGTTATACATGGTTCATGGCTAGCTGATCAAGTTTTTTGTTTGATCATAGGCAACTCCTTGTTGTTGTTGTAATTGTTGTTGTTTATAACAGCCATGTTGTTTTGTTTACATTTCTGAGACTATGTTCTTGTGTTTCTGTATATAACAACCCTGTTGTCGTTCTTCTTTAAGTTTTGGGACCTTTTTATTGAGGTTTTGTAATAGCCTTTGTTTCTCATCTTTGTAAAAAATTTATTGCTTTCTTCCAATAAATAAAAATGGTTTTTAGGTCTTCAAATTGCAATATAAGCTCTCAAATTGGGGAAATAAATTTGTTTCACTTCCAATTAGCAATTCCCTTACTCTAAATAGCCTTAATTTTTATAAGAGTCTCTTCAAGATGAATCTTTCAAAAATTAAGCTTTCTACGAAGTTTAAGATTGAGTATCCTCAAGATGAATCTTTTGAAAATTAAACTTTCTATGAAGTTTAAGATTGAGCTTCATTCTGATAGTTTCATAGTAGCTACTTCTATGATCTCTCCATTATGATTTCTTACATTGATTCTTTATATTTATGTTAACATTTGTGTATTTGGAAAATGGTGGTGAACTTAAAAGCATTGTTGGAACTTGTTATGTCTATATTGTGCCCTAGTCAAGCCACTTGATTGATTTAACAATTTGTAACAAGTTTGTAGACATGTCAAGAAAAATGTAAATATCTAGTTTTATCCTCGTGATTGTAGATACTAATGCATCTCTCTGTGATGATATTGGATCTCTAGAACGAACTAGAGCATTATCCTTTTGTATAACTCCCAAGAATATTTTGTCTTTGAGTTGGTAGGAAATGACTAACTAGAGTAAAGTGAGATTAGACCCTTGATTAATTTTGAATTTGGTAATTGGGAGGGGGAAGGCAGACATGGGGGGGGGAGGGGGGGAAGAGATGGTGGGGAAGGGGAGAGGGCAGGGAGAAAGATTGAACATATAGTCTTAAACCATGTTCATATTAATAACTATACTCTTGAAAAGAGATAGAAAAACAACATAGTTGAAATTTAAATTTTAAATTGTGAACACTAACAAAAACTTAAACTTTAATCAAATACAATACTAAATACCAATTTTTATATAAAAATAAACTATTTAAACACTAAACTATTATTTTAAAGACAAAATTAAAATAAATTTAAAATATTATGAATGCAATTTTCTTTCAATACTAATATTAGTCTTGCATTTAAAGCAAATTATGAAGGGTTCTCACGGAGATGCTACAAGAACTATTTTTGTACAATACAAGGTCCCATGAGAAGAAACAAATTATGCTCTCAATAAAATAGAATCTTGAGAAAAAAAATAGAGCCCTTATATTTTATATTTTAGATTTAAACAAATATCCTTTGGGGCGAGGGTTGAATGTTTCTCTTACCCGCTTCCTAAAATTTTGTTGTCACATGTCATTCATCTACAATTTTTAAATTATTTTCATTTTTTTAAATCGAGTTATATAATTCTAGATTTAGCATTTCTTGTTGCTAAAAATTATCATGAGACTACTAAATTCATTAAATTTTAGAGCATAAACTTTTAAACTTAAGCTACAATACAAAATTCATTAGACCAACCACTTTTAAATAGTCCTTTTTAATTGACACCACATTGAAATATTTTAGGAAGCTTCTCCATTGGCTTGTAACTTGGAAAACATAATGCAATTCTAATAGAAACACTATTATTTGCAAGATATACAACAAATGGTTTTTCTACTTTTGATTTTGTAGAGGATTTGGCTTTTTCTTTGAACAAAACATCATGAATTTCCCCTACTAACTGATTTAAGGTTATGATTTTATTCTGTTGATCTTTGATCAATCTTGTCAAATTTTCAACATCAAATCTTATTAGATCAAGTTTCTTAAAAAGAGAAATTTTGGAATCATCAATGTTTGAATAAAATAAAATTGAATGTTTTGTCTTACTAGAAGATGGTTTGGACTTTTGCCATGGTGGTATGACCTACCCAGCTTGTTTTCTAGTGTAATATTTTAGTTCTTTTTGTAAATATATTTCCTTTTTCTTTTGTTAGTTGTTTGCAAATGAGCTCTTCCTTGTGCTCTCCTTTGTTCCCTTGTTTCTTTATCTTTATATGGATCCTTGTTTTTCTTAGCTTCTAATTTCTTTTAAGTTTTCTTTAAGGAGAGTTTCTATGTAATCCTCTTCTTCATCAATTCTAGAATCACTACAATAATATTTCTTACCTTTCTCTTTTGCCATATTTTAATGTTCTGGTTCAATTTCCATTAATTCATAATATTTAATTTTAGGATTCTAATAACCATAAGAAGTAGTAACTATACCCCATTCAAAATTGAGATATTTTTCTTGGAAAGCAACATATACCTTTGTTCCTAGATTAAGCTTTTGCGGGCAATTAGTTGCATAATAAGGTCCTTTACAGATAAAGAACTTGACATGTCTTGGAACCTTTTGATCAGATCTCTTCTTGAGGAGGTAAAGTGGAGGCTTGTTTCCTTTCTTCTTGAATTTTTGTTTGTAGATATGATTGATCTTAAATCATCTAGCAGACTTAAGTTTACTGGCATATTTAGATCTATCATAATCTCCTCGAAAATGAGTATTAGTATTAAAACCTTTGTAAGCCTTAAATTTTCCTTTGCATCCACATTTTGTTCTGCAACCATATTTTTTCTTAAATTGCTTGAGATTAGCAAATCTTTTGAAGTCATCATTTGGGGGTTGACCGCAAAATTCTTTAATATTACAAGTAGAATTATATTCTTGAGCATTTGTATTCATGGCAGCCAACAAAAACTGCTTTTGCAACTTATAAGCAATTAAATTCTTCATCTCTACAAATGTACAATCATGAACTGTTGTTTTCTTTTTATCAATTATATAATATTTTGTCCAACTACCCAATTTATGAGGCAAAGAATTAAGATAAAATCTCTTAGCAACATCATCATTCTGTAAACTTGTTGCAAATAGATGTTTTTCAAAAACTAAATTATACTCATGCAAAAGACCTAGATTTTTAAGCTTCAAACTGTACAGAATCTTTGTGGCTTTTCTTACCACATTTTTTCTAGTACCACAAAATTGATCAAGCATTAAAAACTTTAAATGACTAAAACCATTTGTGGCTATGTCATTTTTACCCAGATCCAAATCTCTGACAATTATAGTAGTTTTGTTAATCCTTGTTGAAGGACCATCTTCTGGGAGACCTTCCCACCAATCTCTAAGCTTTCCTGAAAATAATCTAACTGAATAATAGACCCTTTGAGAGTCATTCCATGATGTTTTGGAATGAAAGAAGTTTGATAAAGTGTCATACCATGAAAACATTGAGTCATATGGATCTATTAATGTTAGAGTAATTGGTTATTTACTTTATTAATTAAACAATATTTGTTTAATTACTTAAAGTTCCCGTTTACCTCTTTTTCACTTAAGCTAACATTAGGTGCATAATAATTAATTACTTTATTAATTATTATTGTGCAAGCCTAGGGTTTTCCTTTTTAGGGTTTTCACCTATATGTGGTTGAAAACTATCTTTTGTATTATTATTCATTTTACATTTTGGGTGAATAAAGAGCTCCACACTCTTGAGCATTCTCTTTGTTGCTTCTCTTTGATTCTCCTTGTAATAGGTATTATTTGCTTGCAGAGGTCACTGGGCTCCTATGAAGTTGTATTTTCTCAACTCCAACATGGTATCAGAGCTTCAGATTTGCAGCTGCTTGTTCTTGTTTTGAGTTTTTTGCATTGGAAGTAGATCTAGGGTTCTAAGGTTTTTTTGGTGGATTTAGCATACTCCTAATTTTGGGTTCACTTTGGGCCCAAACGGACAGTGCCATTGGATTCGCAGTGCCCAAAAACCCTTAAATCGATTGTCAATTCATCGATTTTGGTTACAGTCAACCAGGGAAGTAATATTTTTTTAGGGTTTTGGCCGTACGGCCCTAGGACGGGTTGTCCGCAGCAAAAATCGTAAAAAAAAATTAAAAAAAAAAAAAAACTAAGGTTTTTTGGTTTTTTTTTGCGCTGCGCGCATAGATTGGTCGCATCACTGCTTGACTACCCGGCGGCCACCCTCACACCGCTCGCATCCGCCACGCCGCCCTCTATCCGCCGTGCCATCCTCGGCCGCTCCCGCTCCGTGCTCTACCGCCGAGGTTCGTGCTCCCCGCCAAGCTCTGCGCTCCGCCGCCGAGCCCGCCGACCTCCTATCAGCTCTCCCAGCCTCATGAGTGGTCACATGGTGACCATGGGCTCCACCACAGCTCCAACCCCCTAGTCCACCCAGGCAACCAGGGGCTATTGTTTTTAGCTCCCGGGTGCTAAAGGGGGTATGATAGGGCATTTTACGTTACTTTCATTCCAATGGGCATAACTCAAGATTTTTTGCTTTGTTTTTCAAATGGAAATAGGTGTTGGAAAGCTGGTTTCGGCATCAATCTGATGGTGCAGGAATTGTTTCAAAATTTTACCAATCTAGATATTATTTTTTCAGTCAAAGTGAGGTCTTCTTTCTTCACTTCCGGGGTCGTAAAAGGTGCAAACGGACTCCGTTTTTCAAACTCGAATAGGTGTTGGAAAGATCTCAACATGCTCTATTCAGATATGTGATTTATTTTATCATAATTTTCATGAGGTACATGAGAATTTGTTTTGAAGTATTTTTTGCTTATGCATTGATTCCTCTTTCTCAGTTTGTTCTAAGGTTTGGGTTTATCTCTTGTGGGGGGTGTTTTTTCTTTCTTTCTGTCATTTATATCTAGAAACCAGAATACCAAAACTCTCAAAAAAATCAAACCCTTCTGCATCTTCTGTCTATTCTGAAAGATCACATAATAATAAAAAACAAAAGCAGGTACAGGTGCAGGGTTTCATGGCAGACTCTTCAGTTGAGTTACTCACATCACATAACTATCACACTTGGAAGTCTCGCATGATGAGGCTACTCAGGTCATGAGGGTTGTGGTCTTGTTTAGATGAGGTTCAACCTTAGTTGCAGCGTCCTTTTGAGATTATGCAACACAGGAACAAGATGGATGAAGCTATGCGTTTGCTATGCATGCATGTTTCAGACAGTCTTTTGTTTCACCTTGATGCTTTGCTCACTCCTCGAGCCATGTGGTTGAAGTTTGAGACACTTTTTGGGGCCATTAATGAGTTCTGAGCATTACAGATTGAGGCAGAGCTGACTTCACTGTTACCTGAATCATTTCCCACTATTGAAGATTTTTTGAACAAGTTCAAAACTATCCGCACTATTTTATAGGGTTGTGGCAAGAATAAGTCAGACACAAAGTGCATTTACTTGATTCTTTCAAAGCTTCATGGTCCATTTCAAATATTTGCTTCTTCCTTCTATTCCACCATGGATGGTCTAGGTGCCAGTTTTACCATGCCTACCTTTGATTTGTTTTGTGAGCGTTTATCTTGGGAGCAGTCTCACCTTTCTCAGATGGATATGCTCTCAGGATCAAAGAACAAAGCATTGGTTGCTCAGTCACCTAAGGGGAAACAAAAGCAAAAACTGAGGCCTAAGAAATATTTTGCAGGCAGTGAGCATTCCTCCAAACCTCCTCCTAAGTCTGATTCTAAACCACCATTTAATCCAAAACATGGGAAATCTTCGAAGTCTGGTGAGTCTTCCTCCAAGACTAAGGAGAAATCAGGAGACACTTGCAATTTTTGAGGCAAGCAAGGACATCCAATTTTCAGGTGTTGGAAATGATTAGAGGCTTCAGAGGAAGCCATGCAGCAACAACACATCTCCTCACCTCAATCGCCTTCTTCTTCCACAGGGAAAGGCCATGCTCTCACTGCTAGAGCATCGACCAATGGGTCCACTTGGATTTTAGACTCTGGTGCTTCTCAGCATATGACTCACACTCAGCAGTTGGTCACTTCTCTTGCCTCTTATGGTACTTCACAGATTGCAGTGGGTGACTCTTCACAACTTTTCGTCTTGGGTTCTGGTTCTGTCCCGTTGGATGGGGGCACTCTACATGATGTTGTAGTTTTTCCTGACATCTCGATGAACCTCTTGTCTGTTTATCAGATTTTCCACACTGGCTCTGGTAAGACAGTTGAGTTCTCACCACATGATGTGGTTATTCGGGACCTCCATGACTCTAATTTGGTTGTGGCTATTGGGAGTGTTGATACTGCATCTCATCTTTACAGATTTGATGGATTTGAGCCTTTTGAGGGTATAGGTTCATCTCTTATAGCACATGCAAATTCAGTGAGTAAGCTTTGGCATGAGAATTTGGGCCATGTCAATTACAGATATCTTCAATAGACGAGCACATAGGCACTTGTTCTTGGTCTTCCATAAATTTCCTACACTGACGGTGTTTGTCATGGTTGTGTGCTTGGCAACCATCACAAGGATCCCTTTCTGAAGGAAAGTGCCACTCGTGCTTTGGCACCCTTGGATTTTGATTCATAGTGACCTCATGTCATTTCCCACTCCTTTTTTAGGAGCCAAGTATGTACTCACATTCATTGATGACTTCTTCAGACATACATGGGTGTACTTTCTTAAGTACAAGTCTGATGTCTTTGATTCCTTTCGAGTCTTCAAGACATTTGTAGAGAAGCAGTCTGATCTTTCTATTCAGTGGATACGTACAGATAATGGAGGGGAGTATGTGAATCAAGCTTTCAGAGGCACTGAGCATGGTTTGCAACATTAGTTTTATGTTCCCTACACCCCTCAGCAGAATGGTGTCGCTAAGAGAAAAAATAGGACTTTACAGGAGATGGCTAATTGTATGATTCAATCCAGGTCCATGGATTCGTCTTTTTGGCCTAAGGCAATCAACTGTGCCAACTATATTCAGAATCGAATGCCTCACAAGGCAATTCAACATATGACTCCTAAGGAGGCTTGGTCTCATGACAAGCCTGATATTTCATCATTTCGAGTATTTGGTAGTGAGGCATGGGAATTTATTCTTGATGCTTAGAGGAGAACCATGGAGCGGAAGAGTCGACCCCTCATTTTTTTCGGCTACTGTGAGGATGCTAAGGCATACAGGTTGTTTGATCCATATTCTAGAGAGGTCCTATTTTGATGTAATGTCCAGTTTGATGAGCGCCTTCCTACAGTTGATACCCTATCTCCAGTGTCTACTTCACTACCTACTCCACCCACTGCAGCTCTTCAGGATTATTTTGAAGATGATTCTGATGAGGATATTAATGATCCCCCATCTCCACCTCCACTTGCTCCACCTCAGAGGCCCAAATGGGCTCGCTTTACTATTGAGGCAGCAAGATCTATGGTCGGTGATCTTTCAGACACTCGTCGTACCCGTTCTCATATTGCAGGTTCTATTATTTTGAGTCATACTCTTTCAGAGGATCCTCAGAGGTTTTTAGAGGCGACAGGTCACCCTGAGTGGGATAGTGCTATGGAGGAGGAGTATTCTTCTTTGATGAGGAATAGTACATGGGATCTCTGTCCTCTTCCTAAGGGTAGAAAGATGGTTCGGTGCTGATGGTTGTATCGCACCAAGTATGTTGCTGATGGTTCTATTGATAAGTACAAAGCACGTCTTGTTGTGAAGGGTTTCTCACAAGTTGAGGGTATTGATTACTTTGAGACATTTTCCCCTGTCACCAAGATGAATTCTATTCATTTTGTGCTATCACTTGCAGCTTTTAGGGGATGGCTCATTTTTCGGATGGATGTGAAGTGTGCCTTCTTGCATGGTGACCTACAGGAGGAGATCTATATGGAGCAGCCTCAGTGATTTGTGCATGATGCTTCTTTGTTTTGCAAACTTTAGCGTTCATTATATGGTCTCAAACAGGCCCCTCGGGCTTGGTATGAGAAGATGGATTCTTTTTTGCTCTCCACTGGTTTCACTCGTTGTCATTCTGATCCCATGGTCTATATTCAGCATCTTGAGGGTGAGATCCTGATTCTTGTTCTATATGTTGATGATCTTCTCATCATAGGTAGCTCATCCTCTATGATTCAACATTCTCAGCTAGCTTTGATGGAGCAGTTTGAGATGACAGATCTCAACCTTCTGCACTATTTTCTTGGTCTTCAGGTGATTCAGTCTTCAGAGGGGATCTCCATTTACCAGCAGAAGTATTCTTTAGATATGCTTCAGTGCTTTGGCATGCTCGATTGTGAGCCTGTCCCCACACCTTTTCAGTCAGGGGTTTTTTTTACTACTACTTGCCCCACTCCTTCAGTAGATTCTACACTTTATAGATAGTTGGTTGGTAGTTTGTTGTACCTGAATCACACTCATCCTGATCTTTCCTTTGCAGTTGGCCTTGTCTCTCGATTCTCCCATGATTCTCATGAGAGTCATTGGCAAGCTGACAAGCGTATTTTGAGGTACATTCAGGGCACCACTTCATATGGCATTCACTGCACATCAGGGGATCCTCACATTGTTAGCTACACTGACTTAGATTGGGCTGGTGATGTCAATGATCGGAAGTCTACTTCTGGCTTTGTTTTCTATCTTGGCTCTGGTCCTATCACATGGTCATGCAAGAAGCAGACTGCTCATGCATTATCATCTACAGAGGCTGAGTACCGAGCTGCTGTGCTCGCTAGTCAGGAGATTTTATGGCTTCGTCAGTTGATGACTGAGTTTGGTTTTCCTCCTGATAGTCCCACTATTCTTTGGTGTGACAATCAGAGTGCTATACACATTTTGCGCAACCTGGTGGAGCATCACAGATGAAGCACATTGAGCTTCATATGCATTTCATTAGACAGTTGATTCAGGATGGTTCTCTCATCTTGGAGTATGTTCCCACTGCCGAGCAGGTTGCAGACATCTTCACGAAACCTTTTGCATCTCTGCGCTATCTTCAGTTGCGCTCTATGCTTGGGGTGAAGGAAGTTGTCCTTGGGGGGTCTTTATGAGGCCTTCCTTCCTTCATGTTTCTTTCAGCATGTTGTTCTATCTCTTTTTGGAGAGGAGTTTTTCCCACTGGGTTTTCTCCTTTTCTCCGTTTCATAGAGATTTCTTTGTACTTGGGTACCTGATCTGGCCTTGTTGTCGGGACCCATTGCTTTTGCTTTCAGTAGCTTCTTCTAGGTTTTAGCTTCTCCCTATGTCTATCTTAAGGGGGGGTGTTAGAGTAATTGGACATTTACTTTATTAATTAAACAATATTTGTTTAATTACGTAAAGTTCCTTTTACCTCTTTTTCACTTAAGCTAACATTAGGTGCATAATAATTAATTACTTTATTAATTATTATTGTGCAAGCCTAGGGTTTTCCTTTTTAGGGTTTTCATCTATATGTAGTTGAAAACTATCTTTTGTATCATTATTCATTTTACATTTTCAGGTGAATACATTGCTCCACATTCTTGAGCATTTCCTTTGTTGCTTCTCTTTGCTTCTCCTTGTAATAGGTTATTTGCTTGTAGAGATCTTTGGGCTTCTGTGGTGTTGTATCTTCTCAACTCCAACAATTAATTGGTCAATGTTTAGAATAATCCATTGGTAGAAAATGGTCTTAGATATTTTGGATGTGCATTGGTAATAAGAGTTTCTTTCATTATCACATCTTCTATTTTTGCTACACCTTCTCATTCTTCTAGTCCTTGGGATTCAAAATCTGTCTATATTTAAATTTTCTTTTTCTGACAACACTTCTGAAATGATCTCTAGATCTACTTCCTTAGTAGATTCATAGTCTTCAGATTCTTCCTATTCAACATAAACAAGTTCTATCATTTCTGCTACAATTCCTATTTATTTGAGCCAATCTTTTTCTATTATTGCATTTGTATGTTCTTTTTCTTTAGATACATTTTGTCTTAAATATTGACTAGGAATTAAAAGATGGATCATCATCAAACATAATTTTCCTTCTTTGTACAATAACTCTTTTTTGGGGTTTTTCTTGCTTCATTTTTATTTTTATTTTTGTCATCTTCATAGTTGTCATGCTCTACTTGTGTAACTTAGATCTTTTTTACATAAAATCTTATTTTATCCAATTTTCTTGAAACTACATCTATAAGTGCTTTATTATTAGATAATTTATATTGCATCTTTTGTTCTAAATTATATCAATTGTTTATCATAAACTTGATCAAGTATTGATTCTACTTTTTCTGGTTGTTCAACATATTATGTAGAGATGCAGTTATAGTTCTTGTTTCTCTACCAAAACTTGATGTTTCTAAAAGTGTTGAGGAAGAAGTTTGTTCTATCTTCAACAATTTGGCATAAGAATTTTGGGACAGACAAATTATTTGAGACATCTCTTGCCAAATCATAAATATTATCTTGAGCAAAAATTAACCATTGAGCTTCTCAATTCTTTTTCTTTTTTCTAATGTTAGTATGTAACCTTGACTCATACCTTCCCCAAAGCCTTGAATTTGGATTAATGATAGTGCCACCAACCTAGCTCATAACTAATTATTTCTTCCTTCTTATATGCTTGTAATTCTAACTGAAATTTAGTTCTTTTAGATTTAGCTCTAGGAAAAGATTCTTTTATCATTGTAGCCTTTTCACTCATCTTTGTGATTTTTATCCCTTTTCCTTTCCTACCTTATTCTTCTTTCTTAGGGTTCAGAGCAATTTGTAGGCTTACCTATCTAGCTAAGACATCCATCAGTTATGGATTACTGCTCAAATCTGAAAGAGTGGCCATAGAGGACCTAAAAGGGAAAGGATTTCTAGATGAATGTGACCTTGGTAGAAAATAAGAAGAGGAGGAAGCTAAATATTTTTCAGGATTAGAATCAAAATCCTCTGGATTATAATGTAGATATGGTTTATTATTTAAACAGGGGATAGGTCTAGAATAATTTCAGCTGACTTATCTCATTGATCTTCTTGCAGGTTAAGGTTCTATGATTTGTTCTAACACGATTTTATTAGGACTAGATAACATATCAACAATAGACAATCTTCTCCTTTGTATTCTAGGAGTATTTGAAAAAAGAGAGTGAGTAGGTACATCAAGATCTCTGAATCTTGGTTCATTGTTATTGATCAATTTTTCAATAATAGGGAATCCTATATCAAATTCTTTATGGTCAATATGTCAACCAAAATCTAACAGGTTTGAGTTTTCCTTTGGATAGGAGACTCCTATTGAAAAACTTGGCAGGTGGGAAAACTATATATAACAATCTGTATATACATGGGCAAGCTATTGTGCAATAAATTGAACCAAGCTGAAGATCAAATCCTTTAATTTGAAACAATAGATTAAATGCATAGTTTATGTTTTTATCTTCTAAAGAGATAGTAAAATTTGGACGAATTGAGCAACAACCATCACCTCGTTCAAGGTTGAGAACTCCTCTGAACTAATCTATAACAACTTGATTCCAAATTTAACATTGGGTATAATTAGTGTTACAAAATACTTAGCTCCTATATCATAGTTGAATTATGGGTGGACAATCATATATATATATATATATATATGAAAAATGAACATGTAAATATCTTTTTTCTCTCCATCCGAGGACATCTTTGGGGATTAAAAATGGGAGATAGATTGGTCTTATACCTAGGCCTTGGACTTGAAGATTTAATTCACTTTGATGTACAAAGGTCATCATCCTAGCTTTTATCCCTTTCTTAGGGTATAAATATGAGATGCTTATATTTGGAAATTTAAAATATCCTTTCTCATCTATTCTAGCTTCATTATCCTCAATGATATTATGTATATCAACACCAAAAGAACTTTCATTCATATTTATACAACTAGCCATTTCTACAAATATAGAGTAAGAGTTCTTACTTGGAATTTTGGCTCTTGTTTCTCTACTACTTTATCAACTTACTCTTGCCCTCCAAATGCCTCCCTAGCTAAATAAGGTCTTACTGTCGCAAATCCATAGTTATTACAAAATCTTACCCTCAACCTTTTAGAAATCTCTTATTACATATAATAGAAATAGTAAGAAATGAAGAATTTATGGTTCTAAGACCAAAAGTGAAGTCCCAAATATATCATTGAAATACAAATAGTTCTTTATTTACAACATAGAATTTCTTCATACATTATGGACTTGACCATAGCCTCATGAACTTATGTCTCAAATTTCTAATTATCTAGATTGCTCTAGGCGTAGGATAAGAGCATACACCCAATGATCCTAAAGACTCTAGACTTGAATTTCCAACTCCTAATGTCTCACCTTAGAGGTGGTTCACCGAGGCATAACTAAAATTTTACCTCTTAGCTATAGATTTGGGTTTGAAATCCAACCATAGGAAAATGACACGTGCACATCAGTAAGTGACCCAAAAAGATCTATGACAATAGTTGCTTGAGTGAATGTTAAATTAGGTAAATGGAAATTGTCTTAAACTTAAATAAAAGCCTTTTAAAATATATTTAATAAACTGGTAATATGAATAAGAACACAAAAAAGAAAGAAGACAAAAGACCACTATTGATAACGGAGTTCACCCAAAATTGGGCTACATCTTTGGGCCACTCTCCAATGAGCTATTGATCCTTTATAATGCTCCAATGCTTAAATACATCAAAAAGGCACCTTTCAATCTATAGCTAAGGCCTTTACACAGTCCTCTCAATAGTAAAGAAGTCCTCAACTATTCTCCCCCTCTTGATTACAAGAAGTAGGCTTCAAAAGACTTTAAAAACCTCTAGCTATCCTAAGAAAATACAACTTTGAAAAAAACTTTGTGCACTATAATTACATCCTTCAAGCTCTAGCCCAATGGTTTAAGGTTTTGTAGTATATATGGGAGGGCTTGGGTTCAAATTTGAGCCCCTCTTTTTCGGCCCTCATGAATTAGCATATAACAAAAAGGATTTGTGTTCATACTATATTGAACAAAGTGTGTGTGGCGTAGTGGAAAATGGGTGGTGGTTGTGTGTTGGGAGGTCGACAGTTCAAACCATCAGCCCTATTTTCTTATTATGGCTTTGTTCAAATTTAAATAAATTAGCTCCCCCTTGATTACCGCAAACCATCTGAGGTACATTGGTGGTAGGGAGGAAGACAAGGTGGGAGAACCGCCAACCCCCCAATATACAATTATGAACACTTTCAATAGAATTGGGTTCATTATAATAGTGAGGAACCCACCTGATCGAGCAGTGGGGATTGAAAATAGAAATGGGGAGGTTGCGTGTTTGAACCTCCCCAAATTTTGTTTTAACAAAAAACCGCCATGTAGTGGTGCCATGTGGCACCCAACCATTGGTCCACATTGCATCATGCCATTCACTTGCATCCTGACATGTGGCACCCTACCATTGGTCCACATCAACTGTCAGTGCCATGTCATCATTAAACTACTAGTCAACTATACTTTCCATGTCATCATGCTGATGTCATCTCCTGCCATGTGTCACCTCCAAGCCTGCCATGTCATCATGTTGATGTCAACATGTTCTTGGAAACTTTGATTGGTCATAACTTTCACATACAGCCTTTGATTGACATGATTCAAGCGACATTAGAATCATCTCAACGAGCTCTTCAACATGGTTCCATTTTATTCAACATTTGGAACTATCAATTTTTTGGTGAAAAACATATCAACCTAGATCAACCATCCCCACTGGAGATCTTTTGGACCTCTACAAGATTGATTACACAAAAATTAACTGAGGGTAGAACTCCCTCACTTTTACCCTCACTTTTCCAACCTCCGTCCATTTTTCTTTCCTAGGATTCATCCCTTTTAAGTCCCACTCTATGGTACTCAACATCACCCCTTCATGAAGTTCTAACATTTTTGTCCCTGATTACATCTTCCTACAACTCATTCATATAATCAAGTGATAGATCATCAATATAAGGAAATTGAACATCAACCTCCTCATCCAGTATCATAGGAGGTTCATACAATTCCAAATTCTCTATATTAATAACTATGTAAATATGCATATAAGGAGGTAAATTTAGGAAAAAATAATTTGTATTGATCTTTTCTTGAATCTCAAAGGGTCCATACTTGATTGGCTTAAGATTCTTACCTTCACCTTACAATATTTCCTTACTGATGTGTAACCAAACTTTGCCACCAACCTAAAATTGATGATCAACACAATGCTTACCATGTTAGGTTTCGTACTTTTCCTGGCTCTTCTCTAGCTATGCTTCAAGTACTTGATGGACTTCTTGGATATTTTGGATGAACTTAGAGGCCTTCTCTGTATCATTATGTCCATCTTTAACATCTTCCTTCCCGAAAGAAAAATCTATAGGTTTCCTAAGTAGATAACTGAAACAAGTCTCAAAAGGAGATCTTGAGTAGAAGAGTGTGTTGCATGGTTCTAAGCATGTTGCACAGAATGTAAAATTTCATCCCACAACTTAGGATGTTTACTGCAATAAACTCTAAGAAGATGAACCATTGTTCTATTGACTAATTTTGTCTATCCATCTATTTGTGGATGGAATTGTGTGCTCTTCTTCAATCTTGTGTCCATAAGCTCCCATGATGCTGACCAAAATTCCCTCAAGAATTAAGAATCTTGATCTGATACAATAGAAATTGGAAGCCCAAAATGAACCCATACAAATTGGAAGAAAAAGTGTGTTGTTAGTTTAGATGTGACTTATTTTTTACAAGGCATCAAAATGCACATTGTGTTGAACCTATCCACTAGCACAAACAGATAATCACACCCTTTCCTAGATATTGGTAGTCCCCCGACAAAATCCATTGAGATATTCAGGTAGAGGTCTATACAATCCCAACTTCCTATTGCTAGTCTTGCTTGTTGCACATATTACACATCCTCTAATGTACTTAGACACAATTTCTTTCATATGAGACAATAGCAATATTTCTGTACTTGTGACATTGTTTTGCTTACCCCAAAGTGTCTAACAATTAATGATGTATGTGTTAGAAACCAAGATTACCTACATGCAATCACTTGTCACATGCAAAAGACATGCAAAATCAAAGAAGATGTTCTATAAACCTCAAAGTAAAAATGCATTATTGAGAATCAATTATTACAAAGAGATCAATCCTTATGAAAGAGATCAAGAAACCCTAAAAGGGAAACCCTAGTGTGCACACTTAATAATTAATCAATTATTAATGTGCCTAAGTTTAGCTTAAGTAACTAAAGGAATAAGTGACTTAAATAATTAACCAGTATGATATAATTAATTAAATGTAATAACTTATTACTCTAACACCCCCCCTTAAGATGAACTTAGGAAGAAGCTAAAACACTAGAAGAATATGCATGAAAGCAAAGATGGGTCCCGGCAACTAGGCCTGATCAGGTACCCATTTACAAATGCAAGAATGAGGTAGAGAAGGAAAACCCAGTGGAACAAAACCCCCTACAATGAGATGGCATGCTACAAAGAAGGACTGGAAGAACACTGGAACCACAATCTGGCAAGCAAGGAAAGATACTTTTGTCTACTACTGAAACCGAATGAGAGTCAATGATTGACTCGAGGAATCATGATGTAACACCCCTCCGTTTTGCTTCTTGTTCAAGTTGCTTTATGTTATGTTTGGTTGCAATTACTTTGATACTGGATACATTTTGTTATAATGTTTTGATTGCTACTATTGAGCGACAACTATTATTGTGGGATGTAGTTATCTGATTATTGTTTCACTTGCATTATGGATTAATGATGTTGTAGAGTTAGCATGAGATGTTATTATGAGACTATTGGAATTATGATGGAAGTGTCAGTTTCAATTAGAGTATTGGTGAAGAGGACAGTTTCGCATCACTCGCTTGCGAGCGCCCTACGAATCCGTAATTTCTTCTTCACGGTGTGTATTATATGCTGGATATATTGTACGATGTTGTTTACTTGGTTGCAGGATTGCAGGTACATGACATCGACTCCACCTGGTTTCACAGGTTTGAGCATGTCGATCCAACGGTTAAGTTGAACGGGAGATAGTAGCTAGGTAACATGTGTCAAGTTTATGCCCTAGCCTTAGTGTGTCGTCAGTTGTATGTGTCGAGTTATTGTCTGTCTTGTTTTAATGTTATTTATTTCTGAAGCATTCTTGATTTGGAAATAGATATTTAGAATAATTACATTTAAATCATGTTGATGGTTATTTAATTTAAATAATGCAATGTGGATAAAAGTTTATATTTAAATTATTTAATTAATTAAATTTAATCCAAGGGTGTTGAGTTTAGTTATTAAATAATTAAATTAATTAATTAAACGTGATGCAAGAGAATGAAAGGAAATAAAATAATTGAAATTAATTTTGGAATTTTATACAGACGTGTGGGAATTAAATTAGAAATTGTAATTAAATGTTTATTTGGGAAATTGGTTGCAACTTTGGAAATTAATTTATTATTTGAAATTTCATTTTAAATTGAAAGTGGGTTTTTGGAAAAGTGAAATTGAAATTGAAATTGAAAATTGAAATTGAAATTGAAATATCTAATTTGCATGTAATGTGAATTAGGGTTGTAAATATTGAAATTGAAATATCTAATTTGTATGTAATGTGAATTAAGGTTGAATTAGGTATTTTTGATTTATAAGAATATATGTTTTAATTTTAGGGCAAGAGAATTTTTTTTAGAAAAATACATTTTTACAGCAGGAAAGAAATTTTGGAAAATTTGCAAAAGGGTTTGAAGAAAGTTTGATTGTATAATTGATTGAAAGAAAGATTGTTTGCATTTGTTGGATTTTGGATTGGATTCATTGGAGGATTGAAGAAAATTTAGGAAATTTTTGGAGGAAGCTTGCATAAAAAATTCATCTCTTCCTGTAGCTTCTTGTACCAGGTTTTTCTCTTTGTGTTTTATTGTTCTTCATTGTTTTCTTTAAAATAGTAATGATTAAAGATTTGTTTGTTAAATCTGTTTTAGAAAATAAATTTGATATTAGAAGAAAATAATTAAATAAAGTTACAGACTTTGCTTGTGAAAATTCTTGAGTGAAAATTGTGAAAACCTTAGTTGAATTTAAATTATTTGGAGAAATTGATTTTATTGTTATTGAAATTAAACATAGAGATTGAACAATGCTTTTAGAATGATTTTAGAAAATAAAACCCTCTGTTTGTTATTAAAAAACGGATTTTAAAATCTGCAGTATAGTTATTTTTTCATGGTAAAATGGTCTGATTGCGTCGCCTATAACTTCACTTTTACAAACTGGGTTTTCAGGAAATTTAAAGAGTTTTTGCATTTTGCACTTTTCTTACCCCTGTCCAAAAATCGTAAATACCCAGATCGTAGTTTTTGAGTTATGCTTAAAACATGAGACTGCTGTTAAGTTATTTTTCCCTTGGTTGTTCTAAAAATTAAATAATAATAAATTGATATTTATAAATTTTAATATTTTATGTATTGTTATTATAATATTAAAATATTATTTAATAATATTTTATATTATAATTTATAATGCTAAAGTATTATATTTATTTATATTATTTTAAATAAAATTTGTATATTAGATTAGTGGAATTAAAATTATAAACATATGAGAAATTGTTGTTATTTTCAAATGGCTTGTTAAAGTTTAATTGAAAGAGTTGAATATTTGATTTAAAGAATGCAATATATATTATTGAATAGAGATTTAAAATTGGATTGTTTAGTGTATATGGAAAATGGATAGAGAAACAATATGTTATTATATTAAAATGATTGAATGTGTTGAATAGAAAATTGAATGAGTATGGATTTAGTATATCCAAAAGTAGTATCTTCCTCATGCTTATCTTAAAGTATTTAATTCTTTGTATTCAGTAAAGGGAAGTAAGTTTAATTGTTTTAGATTTCTAATAATGAAAAGGGAAATAGGGGTTATGATTATTTTAGATGATCTATTTATCATGTCTTTGACTTTGTCAACACTACCTATTGAATGAGTATGGATTTAGGAAATCCAAATATTAGATTTGATTGATGACTTGAATGCTTTTGTTGCTATGTCGTCAATTTGCATTGTTGGTTTTGGGATTTAGTGTTAGTCCTAAATTATAAGTCTTCTAGAAGAACTAAGAGGATAAGGGTTGTTGAATCTTTAAGCCATCCAGTTGTTTCTCTTGGGTAGTGCATGGCGTCTTTTCAGTTTTACTCGATTTTCATGAACGGGGATGTTTGCACCTCTTTGGTTTAGGAGCGGATTATGGGATCCATGTCTCCTTGTATGGAGTGACCTTGTTATGTGGTTTCATCTTGTTGCCTCCTATGAAAGGAGTGGACTATGTGTTGTTGCCTCCAAGATGTTTGGAGTGAGATCTTTTGGTACCTCCTATGAAAGGAGTGGACTATGTGTTTGTTGCCTCCAAGATGTTGGAGTGAGTTCTATTATTTGTATCCTCCTTGTGTTGGAGTGAATTATGATGCCTAGTTGGTATGCACTTATGGTTCCCTTGGTGGAATGTTTGGATGTGTGTTGTCGAATAGAAGAGTGGCTTCTGTTAGGCGCCAGAGCCCAAAGAGGTAAACTGGATAACCTTCAGGAGTGATTTAAACAAGTGATAATTAAAATAATGTACTTAGAATATTAGGACTAACTTCTCACATTAATGAAGATAATTTTACCTCACTCACAGACACAAGGGCTTGTTTAGACTTGGGATGAGTGAGAAGGCTTGGAATGGCAAGATCAACTATCTAGTTTTTGCGAGAGGTAGTTGATTCCGCATGAGTGAGTATGAGTGTCAGGATTCAGTTGAGGCCACCAGGATTACTTGTGTCGGAGCCTATGAAGAATGCCTAGAGGAGATCTCATGACAAACCTTGCGATGACACTCTATCTATGACAACTATTGTTAATTGTTTTATGTGTATGGTTCTGTGAACATACTTGATTATTATTATGTCTGGAAGCAATGTGACCTATGTCAGTGATATTGAGTTGTACTTGATTTGTACTTGTATTGTATTTGATTTGTACTTGTAATGTACTTGAGTTGTACTTGATTCGTACTTGTATGGTGAATGAGTTGTACTTGTTAATTCATTTGGTTGGTTATAACAGTATGAGTCAGTATGAGTTTTCCTTTGGTTAGAGGTAGTAGAATCTTTGTCCATATTACTTAGTTACTATCTCCTAGCATGGGGGGTGGGCCTTCGGGTACCACATTGGTTGGGTGGAACATGCACCAAAACTGTTGGGTCCCCATCGATCTTCAGTACTTGGTGGCGAGACATCCAGATGGACAGCTCGCGGTTCTTGTTGTATTATCTTGCATTGTAATATTTTAATTTGTATAAGTTATTTTATCCCTCTTATGATTATGAGGTGGAGTTATGTAATTGTAATCTTGAGTACTATTGCCTCATTCTGAGAATGAGTGATGTAACTATTGGTTTAAGATAATGTTTATGAGATTGTATCTCGGTTGATTATCTTATTATGTTATGTGATATTCTATGATGTATGATGGTGATTTCATAAAGTTCATAAGGCTATAGTTATATGTAATATGTATATGTGGGTTTAAGTAATCATAACCTTGTAGCCTTAGAGATTGTTGTTAATTAGTAAGTGAATGTGTATGTTAAATGCACTTTATAAAAAAAAAATTGGTTCGCTTATGATGTTAATTGCAACTTCCTTTAAGGTTACTTGGCGGGGCATTACACATGAAAAAAGCAACAATAGACCCAATGCCTCAGAACGCTTGAAAACTCCAAATGGGAACAACTCTAGAATCTATGAAGCAACAGTCGATTATTGAATGATGTGATACTGAAATAAAGTGCAAAGATGCAAGTTGCACTCCCCCAACTACCAAAACATCCAAGTAATCTCCAAAAAACCCATCAGGATAAATATGGAATAATGATAAACTTGGGACAGATATAGAAAAAAGTGGATGGACAGCAACATTGATCTCCTCAATACCTTTCCAACGTTGCAAAGATAGCAAAAATTGGAGATCCTGGAAAAAAGTTATGAGCTCGAAAGCATAAAATAAACATATGACTTCAAATAGAAATAAATGCAGTAAAACAAAAAAATAGTGAAAAATAAACTACACCACAGGAAAGTGCTCGGAACCAGCTTTTCGGCGATATCTCGTTTGCCTGATTTTGATACCGTATGCCCAAGTTATGCCAAAAAAAAAACAATTGCTCCTTTAGGGAAAATCAGGGTTAGGAGGGGGCAAAGAGCATAAATTTGATGGCCATCTAGTTGTCGCTGCAAAATTTTGTCCCCCTGCACAAAAATTTTTGGGACCTGGTCACCCATGTGACCGGTGATGGGCGCTGGGAGTCCGACCAGGGGCTGGGCGCAGAGCACCTAGTCCCCCATGTGACCGTGAACTGCACTGGAGGGGTCGTGGGGGCTAAGGAGGCGGGTGGCGGAGTGGAGGGGAGCCACCAGCAGTGGCGGCAGACCAGCGGCCGCTTGGTGGCTGCTGGGTGGTGCCTCCCTCTGTGCGGGCAACGCAATTTTTTTCAAAAAAATCAATTTAAAAAAAAAAATGATTTTGATTTTTTTTAAAAATGAGCCTCAGAATGCGTGTTGGGGAGGTCGTATGGCCTTCCTGACAATTGTTTTTCCCTTAGAAACCAACTTCTCATAAATTGACCAAACGATAGGCATTCCTAGGGTTTTGGGCTGCTGCAAACGCGATGGTAACCTCTATTTGAGCCCAAAGTGGCCCAAAATATCAGCTACTCCCAGATCTTGCAAAAAAGATGCATGTGGAAACCCTTGCACTTGAAACTCACTGAAAGGCCATATCTTCATATCACGAACAGACAGTTGCAGGTCTGGAGCTCTATTACCATGTTAGAAACAAAGATCACCTGCATGCAATCACCTGTCACATGCAAAAGACATGCAAAACCAAAGAAGATGTTCTATAAACCTCAAAGTAAAAATGCATTATTGAGAATCAATTATTACAAAGAGATCAATCCTTATGAAGGCGATCAAGAAACCCTAAAAGGGAAACCCTAGTGTGCACACTTAATAATTAATCAATTATTAATGTGCCTAAGTTTAGCTTAAGTAACTAAAGGAATAAGTGACTTAATTAATTAAACAGTATGATATAATTAATTAAGTGTAATAACTTATTACTCTAACAGTATGTGCTTCTCTAATTACATGTGCTCATTCATCTTGTGGAATACACAACTTCCCTAAGTGATACAACAATTTATTTTACACATATTAGTTTATCTCTTCTACACGTTTTCCTTGAATTAATGTTGCATATATATCCTTAAAGTCTTTGTCCTTAGCATATTGTTCTTGATAACTTTCATGTGCCATTGAACTACTTTGAATAATTGTAGTATTTATTATAGGAGGCCTAGAAAACATATCTGCTACTTTGTTATGAACCCCTTTCTTATACCTTATAACCAAATGAAATAGTTGTAGAAAACCCATCCACCTAAAGTGCTCGCTTTGTTGCAATTTAGATTGTGAGTGCAAATATTGAAGTGGTTGATTATCTATGTGTATTATCATTTCCTTACCTATTAGGTAGTGTTTCCAATTCTTTACACTTTGTACTAATGCATATAGTTCTCTATCATATGTGGGATAGTTACTTACCGTAGTTGTGAAAGTTTCATAATGAAAGAAAATAGGTTTACCTCCTTGCATGAGTACTACTCCCCATGGCAAACCCACTAGAATTTGTTTCAATTTTGAATGGTTGTTGTAGATCTGGTAGAGTGAGAACTGGTGCAATGCTTATCTTTTCCTTTAAAGTGATGAAGGCCTTTTGTTGTGGACCTCCCCACTGGAAAGATATATTTACACTTGTTAGTGAGTGTAATGGAGATGCTATGTAGGATAAGTTACCTATGAACTTCCTCCAATATTGTACTGCACATAGAAAACTTTTGACTTTTAGCTATGAACTTCCTCCAACACTATACTACACCTAGAAAACTTCTAACTTAATTGTACATGGCTTTGGCTAGTTTACAATGAACTCAACCTTTGTAGGATCCACTTTAAAGTGACCTCCTCCTATAATATAGCCTAAGTACACTAGTGATCTCTTAGCGAATTCATATTTTGATGTCTTTACATAAAAATTCTCTTTCCTTAATAAATCTAGTACTTTTCTCACATGTTCTACATGCTCTTTCCAAGTTCGACTAAATACAAGTATATCATCCAAATAAACTATGAAAAAATCATCTATAAATGGTTGAAAGAAATCATTCATGAATCTCATAAAGGTATCTGGTGCATTTCAAAGCCCAAAGGGCATGACCAACCACACATATAGTCCCTGATTTATCTTAAACACAATTTTCTATATATCATTATTTTCACTTCTTATTTGATGATATCCACTACGCAAGTCTAACTTAGTAAAATAAACTAAATTTTTCTATTGATCAAGTAAATCATCTATTCGGGAAAGAGGATACCTATTCTTTACCATTATCTTGTTCAGGGCCCTGTAGTCGATGCACATTCTCAATGACCCGTCCTTCTTTGGCACCAATACAATTGGAGAACCACAAGGAGAGGTACTTGGATGAATAACTCCTTTCTCAACCAACTCCTGAACTCGCCCCTTCATTTCATCATTCTGTAAAACTGATAAATGGTACATGCCAATGCTTGGAAGAGGCACATCTTATTGTAATTGGATTTCATGTTGTATCTCTCTCTTTGGGAGAAATCCATTGAGCTCCTGCAATAAATCATCATAGGCAAAAACTACTTTGACTAATTCAGCTTTGTGCTTTGGATCACACCCTTTGAATGCCTCAGATTTGTCATCCTCTTTGGCTTTTACAATAATCAATACAAATTTTTTACTAGCATTGACTTACCCCTTCATTTTTCAAGTATTCACTAATTCTAGATTAGTCTTTATCTTATGTGCACGTACAATGAATTATTTACCATCCTTAAAAAGGTGATATTTTTTTTCTCCCCTATAAAAGATTGCTTTTCGGTCATAAAGATAAGGACTGCCTAGTACAATGCCACAAATATCTAAAGGGACTACATCAACTTCTACCTCATCTATGGAGTTTGCAATGATTTCAAATATTAACTTACATTGCTTTGTTACTTGTAATTGTGCATCATTGCAAATCTATCCAAGTGGATATGGCTTTGGATGAAGTTTTGTAGCCAAGTTGAGTTTCTTTACAACTTCTTCAGATATTAAATCTACTTGAGATCTCGTATCAAACAAAGTATCAATCTTCGTATGCTTTGTTACAACCCAAATATGAAATAACTCATTTTTATGCTTATCAATATTAGGTGGAGAAGATTATTTACTTTAACTTGCACTTGCATTTGAAAAAATTATATTAGCAAAAAGAGATATACCTTTTCCTTTACCTTGGATATCAGAAGCAACAATCTTTGTCTCATCCCCGAAGTTAGATCCAAGATCTTATTGTACTACAACAAAAGTCTTCTATTCTCCTTTGTTTCCTCCATACCTATTTAGCCTTAGTTTTGGATGTAGCTTCTAGCATTTTGCATCATCATTCCCCTCCTTCTTGCAATGGGAGCTTGTGGGCTTATCACCCTCCTTCTTAATGGTAGCTATCTTTTTCCCCTTTCCTTTTCCCCTAGGTTTACATTCAGGTTTAGATGGCTTCTTGACAAAATTATTATTGAAATTACTCTTACCTCTCAACTTCAACTGTGTGGCCTGTACACACATTTCATCCATATTAATAGGATTTAAAACCAAAATGGTATGTCTTAAGTAAGAGTGAAGACCACCTATATACTTGAGCAATGTGTCCTAGGTGTATAATGGGACATTAAGTGCAATAGCCCGCTTCCTAAATTAAAGAGTATAGTCTTGGATAGTTTGACCTTTAGCCTACCTAAAATGTTGCTAGCTCATAGTTAACTATTGCACATGGCTTGAGGGATAAAAATGCTTCTTGAGGGGAGCTATAAACTCCATCCAATTTAAGTTGACACTACCATGTCGAGCAATTTTTGTTGAGTTTTTCTCTCCCACCACCTGTCAGAGCGGTTACTCCCAATTGAAGAGTAGCTAATTGAATTTTAGAATCATCATCTAAGAGACCTTGAATTCTACAATATACTTCTACTTGTTGAACCCAATCATCTATTTTCTCAGCATTCAACTCTCCACAATATTTTGGTAGTTCAAACTTTTCATCCAACTTGATTACAGGCTTATGTGCACTTTTGAAAGGACTAGCAGAAGAAATAGAATTAGAAGGTGAAGATTGAGATGGAGGAGTTTTTGGAGGTTCATCATCACCTCCTGCTCTTTTCCCTTTGTCCTCCTAATCTTCATGGTCCTCATTCTTTTCTCACTCTAACAAACCTTCTTTTTCAAGCTTCTTTTGTTTTTTCCTCTCCTAAAAGAGCACTTCCACCATAACCTTCATGTTGAGAAAGGCTTGTTAAAAACCTCTCTTGTCGAGTTCAGAGTATTTTTGTTCAACTTCCATCTCTTCCATATTTGGTGGTGGAAAATTTCTCCATTTATCCATTTATCAATCTCAAGATCAATGACTGGAAGCGTTCCTTCACCTCACCAACTTCTAGATCGAGTTAACCTTTGCAACATCCATACTTGCAAAAACTAGTCAAAAAAGGCTATGATACCAACTTGATCCAAAAAGATCTATGACAATAGTTGCCTAAGTGAATGTTAAATTAGGTAAACAAAAATTGTCTTAAACTTAAATAAAAACCTTTTAAAAGATGTTTTATAAATTGGAAATATGAATAAGAACACAGAAAGAAATAAGACAAATGACAATAATTGATAATGAAGTTCACCCAAAATTGGGCTATGTCTCCAAGCCACTCTCCAATGAGTTGCCAATCCTTTATAATGCTCCAATGCTTAAATACATCAAAAGGTACCTTTCAATCTACAACTAAGGCCTTTACATAGTCTTCTCAACACTAAAGAAGCCCTCAAGTATTCTCCCTCTGTTGATTACAAGAAGTAGGCTTCAAAAGCCTTTAAAAACCTCTAGCTATCCTAAGAAAATACAACTTCAAATAAAATTTTGTGCACTATAATTACATCCTTCGGGCTTTGGTCCAACGGTTTAAGGTTTTGTAGTATATATAGGAGGGCTCAATTTCAAACCTAAGCCCCTCTTTTTTGGCCCTCATGGATTAACATACAACAAAAAGGATTTATGCTCATACTATATTGAGCAAAGTGTGCATGGCACAATGGAAAATGGGTAGTGGTTGTGAGTTGGGAGGTCAACAGTTCAAACCATTGGCCCTATTTTCTTATTATGGCTTTGTTCAAATTTAAATAAAATATCTCACCCTTGATTACTGTAAACCTTGCATGGTGCATTGGTGGTAGGGAGGAAGACAAGGTGGGAGGTCAATAGTTTGAACTACCCAACTCCCCAATATAGCATTATGAACACTTTAAATAGAATTGGGTACATTATAATAGTGAGGAACTCGCATGACGAAGTGGTGGGGATTGAAAATAGAAATGGGGAGTGATGAGGGATGCTGCCCTTACCATCACAACCTTACAATAACAAACACAAAAAGAACAACCAATATGCAGGAAGAAAACACAAACATTTTATTATTTTGGAATAGAAAAGAAACTACAGTTTTACATTGGCTGCTTGATTGCAATGATATTGATCAAACATGCAAATCGACCTTCAACTCTACTCTATGATCTTAGAACACCCCCCTTCTTCCACCACCTTCGCTCTGTCTCTATATACCTATACTACTCCTTCAAGTCAACTGAAATTTTTGACATCTTTTCACTCATGTTGTCTTAGTACCGCCTCGTCATCTAATGAACATCAAGATCCTATAGGAAGTTACATGGTTATCAGTGACTTAACCATCAATTTTAGGTTTGAAATCATTTGGCCAATGATCATGCTGATTCACAAAAAACAATGTGCAATCAATGAATAACATTGTGCCACATGTCACCACCTAACTGATCCATCTATCACCATCAATCTACTCACATTTCATCCACCCCTATTGTTCCTGCAACACACATGCCTCATTCAAGACAGGGACCCCCACTTTCCTTTTCGCTCTCACCAGGTCACTTTTGCCTTCACCTCATTTTGTGTGCCCCCTATTTCAAGCTTAAAGTGGTCTTGAACACTAAATTCATCATTCTTTAATTGACCAAAATTCATTACCCCAAAATTTTCTAAGTCTTTTGTCCATGTGGAGATTACCTTGCGAGTTTCCCTTAGTCGTTTGCCCCAACATCCTTCAGGCCATGTGGGCCCGCAGTTGCAGGTATCCCTTTGCGGATGGTTGTTGTCCCTTCACCATCACCCTTTCGTTGTGGAATGAATAGCTAAGATCACACATCTGCCCACATGGCGGGCCTCGCATAGTCATTCACTGTAATCTCCTAGTTGTTGGTTAGCAGCGAAACCCAGGGGTCACTCCGCATTACGGGTCCTCAATTGTTGTCCATCGACTCACTAATTTACCACACCCTACCTATTGCATCAACCATTGTACTTCACATTTAATGTGGGTCACAAATGACCCTTGGCCTATAAATAGAAGGCTTCGCCTATCATTTTCATATGTGCCAGTTTGAGTTTTGGAGACAATGAAATGACGATTGAAGCCCCTGCATCCGCATAAGCTCCTGATGGATTAGAATCATGATCTTCATTGATTCTCGCATCATTTTTAGGTAATTTTTCCCTTTGACATCTTATAAATGCATCCTTTTCTGTACATAGGGCTTGTAAAACAATGTTTAAATCTCCAAGTGAATTGTTTAAACATCTAGCTGCCTACCCAACCTTAGATTTTGCATAAAATCCACTCCCAACACTTGAAATTCCTTTAAAATGTTTAAAAAATGCCCTCACAACAACATAGAATCACGTTCATTCATCATCATTCTTCACACGAAAAACACTCCTTTGCAGCCCGTAGTGATGCCATTGCCACCCTAACCAGGATGCAAAACGTTGAAGTATAAAGCAAAAACCAAGTCTGTGAACCCCCATGGGTCTACTCATGTAGACTGGCACTTGCGAACGACCGCCCCCATGCCACCATTGGTGAATGACCAACCCCTACCTACCTCCCGCATTGCATGCCCCACCGAAACTGCCTCCGCCGAGTGTAAAATCACTTAAGTCTAGCACCTTTGCGGCCCACCATTGCCCGAGTGTTGTTTGTTAGCGGCAAGACCATTCCTTCCGCCCATGGTGCGAAGCCCAACATCACTGTCATCATTTATAGTTTTTCATAAGAAAGCTAAGTCCTAACATCGTGTGGGCCGGCTTGCCATCTTGTGAACCACTATTCGCTTTCGGCGTGGCCATCCCTCCTTTCCGCATTGCGGACCCCACAACCTTCATTGTCATTCCAGGTTCTCACAAAGAATAACTTGGAATCCTTATGGCAAGCTAGTGTTTGTGGGGTTCCGTTTGCGCACCGCCCCTCTTCCTTCACCGCTCCTTAGTGTTCAAGAAGCCTCGTCCACTTGCACTGTGGACTTCGCCTAGGTCACTTCCCTTTGAGAAATTCAATGAAAAGACTAAGTTAGCAACATCATGCGAGCCTATCAACGTGGACCACCATCTACAGACTACTTTTCATCCCTAGCCGTCCAATAATGGAAAATATTTAACGACCACTTGATAACTCTTGTTCGTACCTCCCACAATGATCAACATTTGCAATATCTAGCTTGATGTCTGACGAACTCGTGGGTCTCGCAATGCGGAATTCCCTTTGGGGGGTGCCCTATTATGTTTGTTGTTGCTTGACGATAAGGCCCACATGTCTTTCAGCCTTACTGCCTCCACATGCCCCAAGTCCACAAAGGCATAGTGATCAAACAAATGACTTCTAGAGCTTGCAACTGACTTCTGCACATGCCAACTTTCCTGCTAAAGACTTTGACTGCCAAGTTCATATTGCAGAACTTTGTCTGTGGCTTCCAACCCAGAAAAACCTGCATCCCTAGGCCTGCATTGTCTTTTATGATCCAAGTGAGCTCAAAATGATGAATGATTATGAATTTTACGATCTTCTTGTGATGTATTATTGGATCTAACCTTGTATTGTGGGTTTTAACTAACACTTTCCCTGATTTCTATATGAATGCACTTGCTAAATCTTTGCATGCAAGATTTATGGAGCCTACTATGGGCCCATTAGGGAAATCCACTGAGAAAATTGATAAAGGAAAGAAGCCTGCAAAGACACCAAGAGGAAAGTAAGAGAAAGAGCAAATAAAATATCAATTTCATGGGGTGGAGTGCTCCTCGAAGATTACTTCCACTCGAGATAGCATGTCAGATACAAATCTTGGACATGTGGACATAAATGAGTTTCAACAAAGAGTAATGATCAACCCCACCAATGAGAATGTGAAAAATATCAGAGTGAGTGGTATCACCAAGGCAATTAGCTTCCCTCCCACCTCATTGCCCCAGAGTTGGTTATGGTCTATAGGGAATGCTGTCACAACAATAGTAAGATTATTGATCATGATGGTAGGGTGTTAGAAAACCTATCCACTAAATCCATGGGCAAAGCATTTCACATCCCCCCATTTGACATCATGGAGGAAATAGAGAAGGGATATGATAAAATATGTGGAAAGAAGACCCATTGGACAATAAACGATTGATCAAACAACATTGGTTGAAAGAAAAGAGGGGTAGTGCTACTAAAGTGCCTCAAGAACTATTCAAAAGTTAATTTCATGAAGAATACCATGATTTGGTTACTCTACTAGGTAGGGTAATGGGTGTACCTACTGTTTCTTTCTTTGAAGAATGGATGTTCTACTTCATCAAGGAGATCATCTAAGGTAAGACAAAGTTACACTAGGCTTAAATGATCAGTGATACCATGAATGACCAACTCATGGCTATAAAGAAAACTTCCAAATTCTACATGACCTCATATCTAGTGTACCTCCTAGAAAAAAAATTCCCTTACAAAGGACTCTTCATTGCAAGAAACCCAGAAGCAAAAGGAGATCTCAAGGTATATGATCGGTACCCACAATTGTAGTACCGAAACTTGAAAAGGGAATACAAGAGGGTAAATGATGCTTTCATTGGGCACATCATCAAGCTGATTGGAGGAGACTTTGAGAGAAGAGGGTCACACAATGCTAAGGATTTCATACTATGGTTTCGGTACTTGTTCATAAAGTTCCCAAAATGCACATATGTCAGAACTGAAGGATTCTCAGGGATACCCTATCGACTTCCTTGATACCCAACGATTGTATGATCCTACTCGATGTCTCTTGAAAGCTAAAAAATTCCCATGCATTGCTTAGTGATAAACATAGGTAGGGGGTTCCTTATCCCTTGACCTTCGGACAAGGGATGTACTCCTGTCCGGCTTCCCAGTGCTTAGAGTATTCAGATAATGAGCTCGTAGAATATTGCTTGGACCTCCACACCGACCGAGGGTGGATGGACCCTTATGGAAATTTGAAGAAGTGGGTCGAGAGATAATATGCCCACAGACCTCAAGTCAAAGACTTCTAGGTAAACTATGCAGATGACAAAGAAGTGCAAATGAGGCACTACATGAGAATGGCGACCCAATTCATAAAGTTTGTGAATCTATTTCCTGTGCCTGACTAGATAGTGGAGGAGGAAAATAATGTTATTGATAGTAGGTTCAACATTATGGCCGACCTGCCTCTACCATTGATAGACTAGAGTGAAGAAGAGGTCACTGACCTTGATATTTTAACATGACCCATTGAGAACAAGACAAGGCAGTGGATAGATGCCCAAATTGATCAACTCAAAATATAGGGCACAAAATTAACATATGGTTAACTCTAGGATGAGCTCAAAAGTGAAATAGATAGTGGAGCAGCTGGTATCTCATTAGAGGAAGCACCCAGCTCCCCTTCAACAACAAGGTCAAAGAAAAGGAAGGATGCACCCGACTGCAATCCCAAGCATAAGGTGTATACCAGAAAGACTAGTGAGGATGAATCATCAAAGAAGGCCAGGAAATTGGGGGGATTCATGAGTGAAATGCACACCATAGAGGAGGACCCCTAGCGTGAAGGAGAAGAAGAAAGCGAGCCGTCATGTTCACCACTCACCACTTCTTCTCTCATCACCACTACTTCAATTGCCACTCCACCACCACCTCCCACACAATCTTTGTCTGTTTCATATCTGCCTGCCATGGACATCTCTATCCACGTTGCCTCCACCTCTCTGATGGCTCTGATTATGGTACTAGATTCTTCCTCCTCTACCATGTCCCTATTGGAATCTTCCTTGCTTCCTCCTCCTTTTCCTACTCTTTCTACTCCATCCTACAATAACCACTGTCACCATGCCACCTCTTACTCTACCACATGTTTTCATAGCATATATGTAGAGAGCACCTCCCAATATTTCTAGGGTGATCCTCGACCCTAAGGTTCAAGTTTGGATGGCTTAAATTGTCGCTGTCCTACCCCTTCCTCCTTTGTTGATGGAACCACCAAAGATGGAAGCTACGATGCAGATCTCTAAGGAGATGGAGAGGCGCATGTGGAGAGCCAAAGGGAGGCTGCAAAAGATATAGTTGAAGGGCCTGAGGAATCTGATCGAGAGGATTATTTTGAGCACCCATAGGTTGGGCTGAACATAAATTTGCACCGAGTGGCCTTCGATGAGGAGAAGTCACATTCTTTGGAAGAGGACACCAAGGCCCTCAATGACCGGTACATCGTAGAAATATCAGACCAAGAGCTAGATGAGGAGATATCCCACCAGCTCGAAGATACAAGTGAAAGGGTCAATCTTGATGAACATCTCTCTGAAGAGAAAATTGACACTGATATAAATCTGGAGATACTCAAAGAGCCTCCAATGATTGATCAAGATAAGAGTCTGGTTCAAGAGGAAGAGAAATAAGAAGAAGAATAAAATGAAGAAGCACCAAGAAAGAGCCCTGCACTTGAACACCATGCTGAGCTTGAGCATGTAGAAGGGAAGCTACCCCAAGAAGAGGGTGTGATTGAAGAAAATATAGTTTGTTGAGTTAGGTAAAGGGAATACTATACAAAATAAAGGCCCAGATGAAGAAGAAAGGATTGATCAAGAGGCTCCCGATGATGAGGAGGATTAGCCTCGAAATGAACAAAGAAAGGAAGGTGAGCATGAATCACCCAAAGAGCATACCAAGGTGCTTGACTGGATAGAACAACATTTGAAAGAGAAGAAGGCGTCTGTGGTTGCCAATCCCAAGGCAAGGCTAGAAGCTATCCTAGCACGCGAATAGACAAAAACCAGAAAGGAGAAGAAGCCTAAGGTTAGTTCCCACATCACGGTTGATGCCTCTAGATCCAAAACCATATAAATTTCCACCCCTATATTTGACAAAGGAACATGTGTCATGCAAAGGAAAATCTATAGAATTTCAACAATCAATTTGGGCCTAACAACCCATGAACAAAAATAGATGAGTTCCATAGATCTGTAGCCTCCATCATTCAACAAATGGATAAAGACCAGTCTACAAAGGAAAAGCTAAAAGCACAAGTGGTAGATATCACTACCTACATTCAGTAGTGGATGTCTATAGAGGAGAAGGCTCAAATGACATCATCGACACCACCCTCGCTGCTCTCTAAGGAAGATATAAGTAATATGGAGAGGAGGAAGAACTGGACCAAATCCACAATGAATTGGTTCAACCGTGTATTTTACAATGGTGATATGGCCCTTTGGCATGCTACCAGGACCTACAATAAGTTCCAAGAATTAGAGAAACAGTTCGAGAACTCCATCTAGACCTGCCACTAGTTCACGAAATTTTATAGAATCATCTACCCTAGGCTCGAAAGCATCCTCAATCTCTCTAAGGAAGTATGGGAAAAGGATTTGGGGGCTACTAGAGGATGATCATTGGCTCATGGAGACATCGTAGGTGAGCCTAGATTATAGAAAGGAGATGTTGGATAAGTCCTTGCATGAGTTGAAGCTCGATCATGAATGGGTCATGGAACACCATATCGATAGCAAGGAATACCTCAAAATGATGATAGATTATGAAATGCCCGCCCTAGAGGTAGATCCAGAAAAGATAAAGCCATTATTTCATAAGAAGATGGAGAAAGGGGTTGCAGATGTGTTGTCGCTAGATTTCATGGACTTTGCTGCAAGGACTTTTGTCCAATCTGAGTAGGTTATCAAAGCCACCCCTAGGTGCACCAAGCATTCAGAGCATATCACTGAGAGATTCGATAAGATCAACTTTCAAATCCTACAATCGAATATCATGGAATGGGATAAGCTCCAAGCTTTGATCGGGAAGTTCATGGTATATGCTACCATCTAGAACAATGATAGAAAACATGTTATAGATGATGAGTATTTGATAGTGTAGTTATAAGGATGACTGCCACTACAAGACAAAATTGCTATAGTGCCAGGGTCACTAGATGACAAAATAGGGAAGAGACAAAAGATGTATTTTATATTGTTATATTTTGGGGGTATGTGAAACCCTAGTGTAAAATGAATTTGGGCCACACAATGAGAGTAAATCTTGACCATTCATTTCACTTTTGGAAATTTATAAATAGGGGTCTCCTCTCAATTTAAAAGAGAGAGTTGAGTTGTTGTGTAAAGGCATGCCACATAAATTTAATGAGAATTGCATTGTTTTGATGGATTCTTGTGTTTCTTCACATGTATGCATGATTCATCTTCTCAATATTAGATTTTAGGTTTGTTGTTTTAGTTTTAAGTTGTTCTTAGTTGGTAGTATATGTTGCACTTTAATGGTGAAGAATGTTATGGTGTTGATGCCTTTCTTGTTCATACATTTTTCTGTTTATTACTGATGAACAATAGTGTAAAGCTAGTTTGAACATTACCTTGTTGTTGCACTTAAAACTCATCTATTGTTCATGCTTCATGGTGAATGGATAGCTGGGAAATTTGTAGACCTTAGAAGATTGCACTAGTTTCATGAGACTGTAAATTGTTTTGGTTAAGTGGAACTTAGTTTTAGGAAGGGTGTCCATTGTAGCATCCTCCATTATTATTGTTCAACAATAGTTGCAAGTCTAGGAAAATCTCTATCCCTTTTCCCTTTTGAATTTTCTTTGAAACTGAAATCAAAACCAAATTCCAGCATCACAACCAAGTTAAACCTGATGGTTAGCATGGAGTTTTAGACTGTTGTTTCAAACTTGCAGCAATTGCACTTCATTTCTAGAATTCCATAAACTCCATTTGAATACCCAATTCCCTCAAGCTTAGTGAACCATAAATGCCCTTTATGATTACCAACAAATCACATCAATCAACTAAGCTATTTTTTCAAGTCATGACCTGACACCCGAGAGACCTTGGGGTGATTTCTAAAATATTAGTTGTAGAAATTACCTTTCAAGAGAGGTAGCATACTTGTGTGTTGCCTATGTTGAGAAAGTGCAAAAACACCCATCAACAACCCCAATATGGCCAGGTCTCATTGATTAAGATCCTATCGCGATGTCAAATGGAACCTTCATGACCTCCTACCAAAATATGTATGTCTCCTCGATATCAAGATATTGAAGGGACGTGTAATCCTATCTTCACCTCAATACACCTTATTGCTCCATCGAAGGGACTCCCAAATGACTCCTACCAACAAACAAAATTCTCCTAGATGTCGCTTTTTAGAATGTTGAAGGGACTTTGAATGTCATCCCGTGAATAGGTGAACCTCCCTCCGATGTGACTTCTTCACATTCGTTTGGTGTCGTTTCCCCCACCATTAGTATGTTGAAGGGACACAAAGTAATGTCTCTTTGATATCTGTAGTTCATGTCGATAAGCCATTCCATTGAAGCATAAAACATTAGATAAAGTCAAGGTATAAACCTTAACGCTATAGTTCAATGGCCTACTATTCATACTTGTCAAACTTAAGCTGATTAGCCCTTATTAAAAAAAAAATCATAAATTGATGCAAGATTGCTTGTACGCCTTGGATGAGCTCTTGCATCAGACAACCAAATTGAATCTTCAATAGGCCTTCCTTTCCATTTACCAAATACTCTGTATACTGCCTATACCTTATTCTCCTTCCCACATGACTATCCAAAATTTATTCAATCTCTTCCTTTTCTGAAGTAGGTGTTGGAATCATCCACTGTGCCTCTATCAATTCCTGCTCCTTATCTCCTTCGTGATACTCTGTCAAATCACAAATGTTAAACATAGGTGAAACATAAATCTCACTCAACAAATCTACCTCATACACATTTCCTGAATCATGCTTCTTCAGGATCTTGTATGGTCCAAATTCTTCATCTTTAACCTATTGTATGTGCCAACTGGAAACCTCTCCTTCCGCAAATGAACTATGACTTCATCACCTACCTAGAACTCCTTATACCTTCTTTTCTTATCTGCCTTATCCTTATACTATGAATTCATCTTACTGATATGTTTCTTCACCTCTTTATACAAATTTTGTAGGTGTTCAAATAAATCTTCAACCTCGACACTACTCTTCTCTCCCTTACCCATGTTTCTCAATTTAGAAGTAGTTCTAGGACTACTCCCATACACAATCTGGAATGGTGATTTACCAGTGCTCTGGTTGACAGAATTGTTGTAAGAAAATTTCTCCTATAGTAAAATCAAATCCGATTCCTTGGGTTTGTCCCCTACAAACAATCTCAACAAGTTACCCAAACTCCTATTCACCACCTCCATTTATCCATCAGTTTGTGGATGATGTGTTGAACTTAACTTCAAATCAGTCTTCAACTTCTTCCATAATGTCCTCCAAAAATATCCTACAAAATTGGTATCTCGATCTAAAACTATGCTCTTGGGTAGGCCATGTAGTCTTACCACCTCTCTGAAAAATAATACTACAACATGAACAACGTCACTGGTCTTATGACATGGGATGAAGTGTGCCATTTTTGAAAATCTATCCACTACCACAAATATGGATTCATGACCTTGCTATGTCCTTGGCAAACCAAGAACAAAATCCATGCTGATGTCCTCCCATGGTTTCTTTGGTACAAGTAATGACTGATATAGCCCTGTATTCTGACTTGTTCCTTTCACCATCTGACATACTCTGCAACCCTGCACAAACTTCTTCACATCTTGATGTAACTATGGCTGATAGTAATGTTCACCCACAATAGAAATTGAATTATCCCAACTGAAATGTCTAGCTAATATGCCACTGTGTTTCTCCTTGATCAATTTCTCCCTCATGGAACTCCTTGGAATGCACAATTGATTCCCTTGAAACAATATACCATCTTGGATTGTAAAATACAACCATCTCATCCTATCTAGAGTAATAGGCTCCATGCAAGCTTTCCAAGCCTCTGCAAAATCAGGATCCTCAGGATACAGGTTCTTGAGTTTATGGAAACCAACAACTTTGACCTACATTTTTGTTAACAAATTCTACCTCCTACTCAAGGCGTCTGCAACTCTATTCAATCTTCCACTCCTATGCTTCAAGAAAAATGTATAACTTTGCAGAAATTCAACCCATTTCAAATGCCTTTGATTCAACTTTCCTTGACTATTTAAATATTGTAAAGCCTGATGATTAGTAAATAAAACAAACTCCTTTGGAAACAAGTAATGTCTCCATGTCTTCAAAGCCTAAATTATAGTGTAGAACTCCTGATCATAAAATATATACATTTTCTTTGCATCATTCAAATTTTCACTAAATTAAGCAACCGGTTTACCTTCTTGACTCAAAATAGCCCCAATGGCGCTACCACTAGCACC
Organism: Sequoiadendron giganteum; assembly: GCA_007115665.2. Classification (NCBI taxonomy): domain Eukaryota; kingdom Viridiplantae; phylum Streptophyta; class Pinopsida; order Cupressales; family Cupressaceae; genus Sequoiadendron; species Sequoiadendron giganteum. The sequence goes on along the minus strand of CM021100.1, from coordinate 260,074,669 downwards.
ATAGTCTACCTAAAATACCTTATTGAAATTTGGAATTGCCAAAATAGGTTGCTTCATAACTTTATTCTTCAGAAAATCAAAACTCTTTGCTACTCCTGTACTCCACTTAAACTCTTTTATATCCCCTCTCATTATTTTCGTCAGTGGTGCACAAATACTACTGAAACCTTTGATAAAATTTCAATAAAAACTTGATAGACCATAAAAAGTTCTTGCCTTTTTAGCACTCCTTGGTGTAGGCCATTCAATAATAGCTCCCACCTTCTTTGGATCCATCTTAAGACCCTCTGTTGAGATCAAAAATCCTAGGTATACCAACTCATGCTTCACAAAACTGCACTTCTTCAATTTGATTAACAAATTTTCCTCTCTCATGTTCTCAATTTTTTTTTGATATGCATCAGATGCTGATCTAATATCTTACTGGAAAATCAAAATGTTATCCAAGTAAACAATAACAAATCTACCCAAAAATTATTTCAATACCTCATTCATGAGCCACATGAATGTGCTAGGTGCATTGGTTAGCCCAAAAGGCATGAATAAACACTCGTACAAACCTTCTTTAGTTTTGAGGGTTGTCTTCCATTCATCTCCTTCTCTAATTCAGATATGGTGGTAACCACTCTTTAGATCTATCTTTTTGAAGTACTCAACTCCACTCAAACAATCCATGATTCCATCCATCCTTGGCAAGGGAAACCTATACTTGATAGTGATCTTGTTGATGGCTCTGGAATACATACACATCTACCATTCCCCATCCTTCTTAGGTGCTAACACTGTAAGTACTGCAAATGGACTCAAACTCTCCCTGATCAATCATTTTTGCAACAACTCTTGCACTTGTCTATTCAATTCTTTTCTCTCTACTAGAGTCATGCGATGAGCATCCTTATTCATCAAAATGGCTCCAGGAATCAAATCCATTTGGTGACTAATCTTCCTTACCGGAGGCAAGCCTTCAAGTACATTATCAAAAATAATACCCTCAAACTCTTTCAACAAATCTGAAACTTCTACAGGTACATCACTATCACCTTCTTTATCAACTCTAGGGATTAACTCAAAACACATATGCTCATGTCTTATACCTTCTTGGAATTTTCTTCCATCAACCAAAAAAATCCTTGCATTACTACATACCTTTTCTCCCACATCCTTCAAGGGCTTTAACTTATGATGAACACCATCCTTGGTCAAAGAATAGGTGTTATCATGTCCATCATGCAACACTCACTGATCAAGTTACCAGGGTCTTCCTAACATGTGACAAACAAACATCACACAAAACCCCATCCTTATAATTACCAATCTTAAACTTTATTAGAAATTTTTCTTTGACCAAAGCCCTTTGGTCCTTGTGCAACCATGCAATCCAATATGGACTTGGATGTCATCAGCTTTCCAACTGTAACTTAGTGACCATTTCCTCTGACACAAGATTTTTTGTACTACCTCCATCAATGATGATAGTACACAATTTTCTTTCACACTTGCATCGAGTGGGAAACAGGTTCTTTCTTTGGTTTGGTTCCTTCTCCTTATTTAGAAAGGCTCTTTTGACAACAAGGGACTCACCCCTTTCAACATCTTCAGACTATGAAGGTCAAGCATCTTCATCGACATGGGCAACTCGAGCATTACCTTATGATCTTTTATTTCTCCTTCCTTGATGTTGAGGACACTCAAAGGCTCTTTGTACTTCTTCTCCACATTGAAAATAGGTTCCTCTAAAGCCTCATCTTCCTATTCCTCATCTAGATCTTCCTCTACCTCTTTGATCTCCACTATTCTGATCACGAGGCTGATACAAGTCATCTCTTTTCTAATCTTGATTGTTACTAGGGCCTTCACCCTTCCTTTCTCCTCCACTTCAGCCTCCATATGTTCATCTACCAATCCTTCCACCATGGCCTCCACCTCTTTGTTTGCTTTCAAATATTTTGTTCAGTTGTTCTTCAACTTTTAAGGAAAACTGATAAGCATCCTCAATGGTGGTCATTCTTACCAGTGCTAATTATTCATGTATACTAGGCTTCAGCCCATTAATATAACAAGAAACTTTCTCCTTATTTGTCTTAGAATGTCTTATTTGAATCAGGACAATCTGAAATTCCTCTATGTATTCTTTCACCATCCTCATTCCTTGCCTCAATATTTGCATCTTCTTGAGCAACTCCAACTCATAATCAATTGGAACATATTGCTTCTTCAATTTTGCCACCATTTTGCCCCATTTAGAAATTTTATCCTTCCCTTGTCTTCCTCTTTCAAGATGGATCTCTTTCCACCATATACTTGCATGACCTTTTAACTTTGTCTTTGAAAACCTCACTTTGTGAGGGTCTTCAATCTCCTCAAACTCAAAAAATTCCTCCATATAATTGATCCAATTGATCAATTCTTCAAGATTCAGACTTCCACTAAAAGTTGAAACCTCCATTTTAGGTTTCTTTCCAAGGCTGGATATTGCTCTTAGGATTCTCATTTCTCTAGGATCCACTTGATCTTGTTCTTCCTCTTCCATTTCCTCTTCAGTTTTATCTTCACTGTCATGTCTTTCCTGATGCACTTCTCTCCTACAAACCTCTTCCTACAAGGTTTCTAATTGCCTTCTTAGGGCTCTAATTTCATCTCAAGGTTTATCTCTTCCTCCACCACCTCTACCTCTACCTCTACCATTTTGGGCAAGTCTTGGAGGAATTTTGATCTCAACCCACACTCATGGGTCCTACTGCAAACTACCTCACATTCAACGATTTGTTTACAGAGTTAGGACTACCTAAATTTGATACCACTTGATGAGTGATGCTCTCCTTACCATCACAACCTTATAGTAACAAACATAGAAAAAACAACCAATATGCAAGAAGAAAACTTAGATATTTTATTATTCTAGAATGAAAAATAAACTATAGTTTTACATGGGTTGTTTGATTACAAAGATATTGATCAAACATGTAGATCGTTCTTCAACTCTGCTCTATGATCTAAGAACACCCCCCTTCTTCTGCTACCTTTGCTCCATCTCTATATACCTACACTCCTCCTTCAGGTTGGCTGAACCTTTTGACATCTTCTCTCTCATGTTGTCTTGGTACCGCCTTATCGTCCAATGAACATCAAGATCCCATAGGTAGTTACATGCTTATCAGTGACTTCAACCATTGGATTTAGGTTTGAAATCGTTTGTCCAATGATCACATTGATTCACAACAATGATGTGCAATCAACGAATAACATCGTGCCATGTGTCTCCACCTAACTCATATGTCTATCACCATCAATCTACACATTTTTTGCACACCTTCTCGCCATCACAGTATCAAGGGGACTTCAAATCCTCTCACCTTGATATGGTCAGGTGTCATCGATGAAGCTCCTATTATGATGTCAAATGGACTGTTCATGACGTCCCATTGAAACATGTTTGTCTCCCCAATATCAGGATATCGAAGGGATTTGTAATCTTGTCAGCCCAAATATAGACTCCCAAACGAGTTCGATCAATAACCCATAGTTTCCTTAATGTTTCTTTTTGGAATGTCGAAGGGACTTCAAATTTCATCTTGTCGATAGGTGAACCTCCCTCTGATACAACTTCTTCACAGCCATTTGCTATTGTTTCCCCCACCATTGGTATGTCAAAGGGACATTAAGTAAGCTCTCTTCAAGATCTTCAGGTCATGTTGATAAGCCAATCCACTGAAACATAGAATGCTAGATGAAGTCAAGGTTTAAACCTTAATGTTGTAGTTCAATGCCTGACTGTTCATACTTGTTGAACTTAAGTTGATTAGCCCTTATTGAAAAAAAAATCACAAATTGATGCATTGCTCATACACCTTGGTTGCTCCTACATCAAGGAGGTTGGGTGTTCGAACCTCCACAACAAAATTTTTAACAAGCAACTGCCATGTATTGGTTCCACTTGGCACCCAACCATTGGTCCATGTGGCATCATGCCATTCACCTGCATCTTGACATGTGACACCCTGCCATTGGTCAATGTCAGTTATCAGTGCTATTTTATCAAACTACCAATTGCACCTGCCATGCCATCATCTTGATGTTGTCTCCTACCATGTGCCACCTCCAAGCCTATCACATCATCATGTTGATGTCAACATTAGTCAACATGTTCTTGGAAACTTTTATTGGCCATAACTTGCACATACGGACTCTGATTGACGCAATTCAAGCCGTGTTGGAATCATCTCAATGAGATCTTTGACATGGTGTCATTTGCTTTAGCATTTGGAACTTTAAAATTTTTGGTGAAAAAAATATCCACCTAGATCACTAAGTGAGGAGGTAGCAATAAAGATAGGCTACCATGAACACTAAACTTAATGGCCATCTAAAAATACAAACAACTAAGGACCCACCAAGTGTAATGCAGTCACTTTACAAATGAAAGTGAATACAGTTTAATTCTCTTTTTGACATGAGAAGGATAACTCATACCAACTATATTATGAGGGGGTTCACCACAAGATCTAAATGAATAATTAATCCAGATCTGTTGTTCACCTGAGATATGGTATTTTTCTATCCTTCTTGCTAGTATAACAGGTTGGAGGTAAGGCTCACCATCTTCTATCAACATTTTTGGAAACCACTGATTTGTTAATGAATAGAACTCAATCCTTGGAATTTGGTATGTAGGAGCAACTAACAATTGTACCAATGATATCCAAATTTTCTTGTCTAACCCTAGTTTGATTGAATTAAAAAAATGTCACATATATGGAGGAAAACTTAGATTAAAAATGTTAGCATAATGTTCAAATTCAAATTGATGAAGAGTAATACTATTAATTAATCCAAATTTACAAAATTTCAAGAAATCCCTTTTGACTGGTATAGTCCATTATATTGGAAGGAGTTGAATGATTTGGATATCCATTGAAATACCATTATTGATATAAAAAGAGATGGGAGCATCATGCAAACCAAAATGTTTAAGAAATATGTGTTCATATTTTGGCATTAGAAAACCTCTTTGATAGTGATGAGATATATAACCTCATAAATCTCTTAACCATCTGTCCAATAAATAAATGTCAATGATCAATTTAATTATTAGTTTAGATAATTGTGGGAGCCTTATTCCATTCTTTCCAATAGGAGTTGTTAGAAGTTTGAGGAGTTTTTCATTGATGATATGCTTGTTAGCAACATGAGCATGAGATATGTAGTGCGTAGATATAGTATTTTTATTGATGTCAACATTATGGTTTGGATGAAGATTGATTTGTAGATCGATTCGTGAAGCATGAGTGTGCATGAAGATGATAATCTAGTGCATAGATGAAATAAATTTTGATCCAATGTAGACAATTGAGTTCAAGAATTGGCTAAGTGTTAGAACATAGTTTTATGTGTATAGGGCATCTAAATTTTTGGTCCACATTGATTTGGATTAAGTATTTTCTCTCTATGATTCAAAGTCAATTTTGTTGGATGTTAGAGGAATCTAAATCTAAATTTTCACATTGTTTTTTCCTTTTGTGTAGAAGTTATGAGTAATAGAATATCGGGTTTGCCAATCATAGTGTTTTCTTGTAAAAAATATATGGTTTGTTTGGTCTGCACTTCAATGCAAAATAATATCTAGTCTTGTGAATGTGTGGAAGTTCTTATAGGTTTTAATTTCATCTAATTTCCAAGTGGCATGTAGCTTGGAGTTCTATGTGTCAGTTTGTGGTTGATTAGTTGACACATTTTAGTCTTAGGTCTCTAGCGATGTCAACCTAATATGTTTGGAGTTTGAATAAGTGTTGATTAGGTATTTCAAGCTATTATAGGTCCATGACAACTTATTTAGATGTATCACAAGTTTTAATTAAGGTGTGAAGCATGTATGTTTTATCTTGACCCGACAAGTTATTGTTTTACATGATACATCTAATTAGGCTAGCCCAATGGATGTTATAGGTGTTTGCTAATGTAATGGGTATATATGTAAGATAATTTTTGGTGTTATAGAGAAGAGATGAGATGTGAGAAGTACTATAGAATATGTGTGATGTGAATTCCTAAGATGATAATGTGAATGTGATGTGAATGCAAAGCAGAGTAGAGTTTTAGAGTAGAGTATTATGAAGTGTGTTGATTCAATATTTTGAGCTTAAGAAAAACTATAATTCCTACATATTGTAGATGCATTTGTATTAGTTCAAATTTTGGCAGTGTGCCACCCCTCTCTCTCTTCTATATTTCTTTCATTTTGTGGGTAGTGAGTCCATTGGATAGTGAGTCCACCTAGCAGTGAGCTCTTTTGTAATATCTTATAACTGGTTATAATATATTGTGAGCTAATCCGCATCGTGGTTTTTCCCTTTTTGGGTGTTTCATGCAAAAATATCGTGTTCATGTGTTATGTTCTTTGATGGGTATTTTCATGTTTTCATTTCTTACTATAAATTGAATATGCTATGTGGAATGAATGATTAAATGCTTAAGTGGTTTCAAATAATACTAATTCACCCTCCTCTCAGTATTCAAGGTGTTCAAAAATTTGTATCAAAGCCTGGTTCCTTGGAAGAAGCTTAACCGCTTGAGGAAGATATTGGAGGTTGAACACATGGCTCTTAGGAGATATCCTACTCCCCCGAAAGAAATTATTATAGTTGGATTCACATAAGAATATTGCATGGTTGATATGAATGGAGAGCTTAGAATAGCCCTTGAAGATTTGGAAAAGATTGAGTGTGAGAACAAAGATTTAAAAGAAAATATCAAGGAAGCAGATGAATGCATCATAAAGTTAAGGGAGAAAATCAAGAAATTTAGAGAAAGACATAAGGAAGTTAATGAGTAGCTGAAGAAAGCAAATGAAATAATTACTTGTTTGAAAGTGAAATTTGAAGAAGGAAACTGAGTTGAAGAATGTCTGAATGCTAATGTGAGAAGCAAATCTAAAGAATGTTCAAAGCTTGAACAAGAGCTTGTGAATCTGAGATCAGATCTAGAAAAAGAAAAGACTCAATAAGATAAATTCAAGAAGAGTACTTCAATGCTTGATGAGATGATTGCAAATCAGAAAGGATCTAAGGAAAAAGAAGGATTAGGGTTTGAGAAAGGTGAAAGATCTAAGACAAATCAAACTCCAAATTAGGCTGAAAAGAAGAATGGCAAGAAGGAGAATGCCAAGCAGGTCCAGAATCAAAATATTGAAGTCAAGAAACCGCCAATCAGACAACCAAATGCACAAAGTTACCCATATTTTAATGCTCACTACTATTCTTGCAATAGATTTGGACATAAGGTTGTACAATGTAGAAGTGGAATGCATCAGAATGTTCCATCTTTTCCTAGTCAATGTTTTTCATGCAAAAGATTTGATCATAGAGCTAGTGAATGCATAAATTAGATGTTGAATGACTATAATAATGGTATGATGTTTCAATATTTTAATGGGTATTGTTATACATGCAATGGATTTGGGCATAAGGTTAATCAATGCAGATCCAAAGTAAATGGAAGTAAGTTTTTTGAAAAGAATGCCATATGTTACAATTGCAATAGACTAGAACACATTTCCAAATTTTGCATGAGAAAGAATGTGTGGAAGGATAATTTGGTAAAGAAGAATGATCTAGTGAAAAGGTTGATCCAGTATAGATGAACAAAGAGATGAAAAAGATCTAGAAAAAGAAGGAAGAGACAAAGGTTAAGGTTGAGTTTGTGCTAGCATCTAGTGCAAATTTTTCCTCTAGAAACTAAGTAGAGAGATTTGTTTCAGGGGGAGGTTTAACAAAATATCTTTTATCCCTTGTAACAGAAATGGTGTTGATGCTTCAACATATTGGAATAAGGTGTAGTTTGATATGCTTGACCTATTGGAGAAGATACTAGTGGAAAATATTAAGATGCATAAGTTTGTGGAGCATTTGAAGGTGACTATGTATTATAGTTAAGGTTTGACAACTTTCTCAAATTAAACAATCAATGTGAATTAGGTCATACAGAAAGGTTTATAAGTTATTTCTTATTCAAAATAATTAATTTGAAAATGACCATTCAAAGAGAGAAGAGCAATGAAAGAGCGAGGTTAAGCATTTTAGAATTCTTGTGCACAAATCCCTAACCAAAAAGCATTCAAAAGATATTTATAGATTTCTACATTGCCCTCAATTTTCAGAAGCATTTTGAAGTGTTGGAAAATGGCTACCCCACATGTTATTGAGGTTGTGGATCGAACTCATCCAAAATTCGAGAAAAACTTTGAAAAATCAATGTAGACCAACCTAGATGGTACGTTCTCAAAGATTACATATGGTGTGATTCATATAGAAGATGTGAGACTTTACATACATGCTAATTAGATAGAATATGATCACTCTAAATTGTGTGATTTATGGGCTAATGAACTCATTAGAGATGAATTTGAGTTGAAATCAAAATTCGAGAGCTTGGTGGAGAAGAAGCTCGATGTATGGAGCATTTTCCTTGATTTTTGTCATGATGATGAATGGGTAAGGTACACACTGAGTAGAATTCATGATAGGTTCATTTGGTTGGATATGCCTCATAAAATCACTAAGTAGGCCATTAGGGTTGTTACGGTATTTTTCTCAATCAGACTAGTTTCAACACTTAAATAGGTCAAGAACAAAGTAGTGATGAAGCTGATAGGAGAAAAGTTTAACAAAAGAGCTCTAATAATCAAGTATATTGAGAATTCGATAGTCAAGTATGCCTCTATAATGATTGGATACAAAATATTTTTCACCAACAAGGAGAATTCGGTGTTAGCAATTACCATTAATACATTATATGAGATGGTTGTGAAAGGTGAAGATTATGATTTGTGTGAATTACTGGGAGAAAAATTGATAGAAAACCTGCAAAAGGCTAAGGACTCGAAGCACCCTTTAAAATTTGGTACTTTGATCATTTGTTTATTATTTTACTTTCTCAAAGAGATTCATGAAACAAAGAATATAGTGTGGTTGAAGGACAAACTAGTGGATTTTCATATTAGAGATCACCTAAGGAGGTTGGGTGATGTAGATGTACAAGAGGAAGCACGATGGGGATTCTTTAAAACATTTCAAAAGAACATGCAAGCTAGAGAAAGTATTCCCCAGAGCATGGTGGAGAAATAAAAAAATGACATTACTTTCTTGGTGACTAAGGATAGCTACATAATACAAGATGTTGAGCCTAGGTATTTTTGGATCCCATAGATGGGATATGAAATTAGAGAAGAAGAGATCATTGGTTTGAAAGACTATATGTTGAGCAAGAGTAGGGACACCTCCGAGGAAAGGTATGGTACATATGAAGATAAATCTATGTAGGTACACATGGATCAAAGGTAGAAACAAATAAAGAGAATTGTTGAGAGAGTGATTGCACAAGTTACAGAGGTTATGGGACTTAATAAGGTACAAGTGGAGAAGGCTAAAGGATTATCTAACTCTCCATAAGGTAAATCCAGTGTTAGGAGATCTGGTAGAAAAACTACCACCTCTCTAGTTGCCCCCAAGTCCTCCAAGACTAAGGCTATCATTAGTGAAAAGAGAAGAATCTACAAGTGCCCCGATGAAGAAGAAAAAAAATCTAATAAAGCAACAAACTGCTTTGAAGAAGCAACCACAGAGAAGGAGAATGAAGGAAAAATGTAAGAGAGACAAGTTTTCTAGTGACAATGTTGATGATGAAGAGGGAGAGGAAGAAGAAGAATCAAATCCTCTAATCTAGAAAAGAAAATCTGGTACATCTGAAGGAAGGTCTAGTGGAAAGAGACAAAAAATTGATATTGTTGATACAAATAGTGACAAAGAGGTGGAAAAACAAAACGAAGGCTGTAAAATTCAAATGAGAGAAAAGAAAAAAAAGTTTGGCAAAGGGAAGTGTAGACATCCAAATTTGACCACTTACATTTGATCAAATTTATCCCTTTCATCCCCCCACTTCATCTTCTCCATCAACGTTAATTAAATCATTTATTTGATTAATGTTTCCCTTTTCCCTAATGTTCCTAAGGTATTTGATTTAATTAATTAAATACCTTATCATTAACCCTTTCCTCTCTAAATTAAATAAATACTCTCATTTATTTAATTTAGTCATTTAACCTTTATGAATTTAAATTAATTTTAAATCCTTCATTTTCTCTCTCATTGTCCCAACCTCCATAATTCATTCTTAATCTGGATTAATCTAATTAATCTATGGTTGTGGATGTGCACACCCTTAATTGGGATTAATGTCACATCCCCTTATCATACCCCACTTATCTTAATCTTGCTTTTACCACCTAATCCCTTGTTTACACGAAATCAACATCATTGCATAAAGCTCACCAACACGGTCGCAACTTGAACGGGCTCAAAAGGAGTCCATATGCAGAAGTTATGGGCAGTCAAAGGTCTGGTCAAACAAGCGAATCAGGGAGCTAGGAAAAAGGCAAAAAAATCATCATCTCCAAATTGGTCAAATTCAGTGTCATGACGAAGGGCTCATTACCATGAGTTCAATGCCATTTGTTTCATCGAAAATGGAGTCCGAACGAGCAAGATATGACTAGTCAAAGGTTAGTCAAAATTGGTTGACTCGATGATGTCAGCAAAAGTATAGTCAACATGGATGATGACATGGCATATGATGTGGCAAGAGTAGTGAGTTGGCATAAATATATATTAAACCATAATTATTAAAGAAAAAAAACACGTATGGTTTAAAAATATAAAAAGTAAAATAAATAAAATAAAAATAAGGTGGATTTGGTGGGATTTGATCCTTTAATCCATGCCTAAAAATCCTCTTGCCATTCTCCATGGAAAAATAAAATAAAACCCATCCGTATAAGATTTAATTCACCTTAATATAATGTTAATAATAAAATCCTAAAGTTAACGGATTTAATCCCTTTTAGGGGGGTTTGTTAATTATTATTAAAATGGGAGGATTTTTAACAACTTGGCTATGTAATTAGGAGATATGGGTATATTTGCAAAATAATATGGTTTTAGCCCATATTAGAAAATGTTATGTATAAAAAGAGGGGAAATGGGCTTGGTAAGGGGGTAGAAATGTACTTGGAGAAATAATTCCAGAGGTAGAATTTTCTTGGAGAGAATTGTAACATGGATAATTAGTCAAGTTCATTTTGGGAGAAATAATTCTTTGGAGGAGAATATTGTAAGCACGAAGCCTTTTGAGTGTCTTCAAGTGTTGAGATGAGATTGTGAGAAATTTTAAGTAGGTTTTTGGATCTTGGATATTGTAACAAGGCATTTCTATTGCTTGGAAACATTAATAAAGCGGTCCTACTTGAGAAGCAAGCTAGGAGACGTAGTCCTAATTGGACAAACTTTGTTATAAACCGGCATTATCTCCTCTTTTGTCTTATTATTCTATCTTCTATCTATCATTCTCTCTAATTTCTTTTCAATATTTTCAATTTGTCTTTTAAGTTCCAATTACAACATTATAGTAATTAGTTAACTTTCTTAAGTTTTGTAAAGGCTAATGAACCTAGTTTACATTTTCAACAGTTAAAATCATAGTCATGCAATACTGTTTGGATCGGGGAATTTTGTAATTGGCGTTAATTTACAAGTCAAATTGTAAACCGCTAATTACATATCAAATTGGTATCAGAGCTTCTTAACAAGAAATTGCAATTGGTGGATGTTAACCAAGTTGAAATTAAAGCAAGGAGAAGGTGCACTTACAGATTTCAATCTTGAGATTGGAAAATGAAGAATCTTTCCAAAGATGTTTGAAATGGTTGAGGAACTTAGAGAGCTCAATAAAAAGGAATTTTGAAGAGCCTTCCTTGATATGAAGGTGATGATAGAAGTATTGTTCCAAGAGAGACAAGAGCGACTAAAGAAAAAGGAACTCAAGAACATAAAGAAGAATGAAGGTGAATCCTCTTCAAAAGATGATAAAGGTAATGGAGTAGGAGGTGGTGGTGACCCTCTTGAACCTCCATCCCCATCCTCTTCATCCTCTTCATCCTCTTCTTCTTCATCATCTAAGTCTTCTAAGAAGAAACAACCTATGCAAGCTAATACACCTTTGTTAAAACTGGATGTTAAATTTGATTTTCCAATCTATAATGGAGAACTAGATGCAGATAAACTAGATAATTGACTTAAGAAAATTGAAGTTTATTGCAAGGTTCAAAAGTTCACTAATGATGCTTCAAAGATCTAGTTATCCACTCTTCACTTGGGAGGCACAACATTAATCTAGTGGGAGAATAAGACTCAAGAAGATATTAGTCTATATGGTAAAATAATTTCTTCCTGGTTTGAGTTTATAGCTGCACTTAAAAAATAGTTATGTCTATTAGGGAATATGCAAAAAATAATGATGAATTGGCAATCATTAAAGAAAGATAAAGGACAAAGTGTGCAAGAATATACATAGGAGTTTAGGAAGAGGGCTTTAATGTTGGGCATTCCTTTATACACAAAGAAACTTTGTTAAAGTATATAGGTGGATTACATGAGAATTTGAAACATAATATACTTATGTTTAATCCAACTAACATTGATGAAGTTAGTGTGCAAGATATCCATTTGGAAACAAGCTCAAGGAATAGCCAAGACAATCTGTTGTTGGACTTTAGTAAGCAAAAAGGTAGCAAGAAATGGAAGGAGAAATCACAACAAACCACTACTGTAAATAAGGAGGATGAGAGGCCTTATTGCTCGCACTGCAAGAAGCAAGGGCATGAAGATGTGAAGTGTTGGAAATTGTATCCTGATCAGAAGCCTAAGTGGTTCAAGGATCGAAAGGGTAAGCAGAATTCCATAGCTATCGTGCAAGACCTTGGTATGGAATCCGGTGATGAATCAAATATTTCAATTGTGGGTTTGAAAGGTAAAGCTTTTGTTGGTACTGATTCTCCCACTGATGTTTCATGTGCTTCTACTTCTAAAAGTCATGTTGTTCCTAAAGATAGCAAAAGATGTGAATTATTTCATATAAGGGTGATTTCTAAGAACACTAAGATTGATACACTAATAGATAGTGGGTCCCAAGTTAATATTATCTTAGAACAAGTTGTTAAGAAATTGGGATTAAAACCAACTCCTCATCCTAGACCCTATCCATTGGTTTGGGTGCATGGTAATGCTCAGCTACATGTGTCACAACAGTGTAAACTCCGATTTACAATCACATCCAAGATTGTAGATGAGGTAGAGTTAGATGTAATTCCTCTTGACATCTGTGGGATGATTCTAGGTAGTCCTTATTTGTATCAAAGAAAGGCCATTTTCTACAGGGAACATAATAAGTTTCATTTGTTTAAGGATAGAATTGAATATAATGTAAAATCTCATTACATAAAGAATGATAGATTTGTTGTAAACACAGGGAAAATGAAGATGATTGTAAATGCAAGCAATGCTTTAACCCTTATGTCTATAACAACTAGTGATACTAAGCATGAAGATTCAGATCATGATAAGGAGTCACATACAACATAGTGTGAGGATCAGTTGCAAGCAGAGCTAGGCCTTCAGCTAGAGGTGGAAAAAGAGGGTTTAAATGATTCATTTTCTAATTTTGTTCTTGTTCAAGAGATTCAACACATTGACACTATTTCCTTCACATTAGTGTATTCGGTACTATTTCTTGTTATTTTTGTAGTTATTTCTATGTGGATGATGAATGTGACAGTGAATATTGATGAACATGTGGTTGATTGTATTAGCAATGCTATCTCATATTTCTTTGTGTTTGTGATGGGTCAAATGTTCAAAATTTCACCAGGAAGGATAGATGATAGTGGGTAGGTGATGGTGACAATTCTCTCACTTAAATGCTGGATAAAATCAAACCTTTTGGAGGTCCAAAAGCTTCTCAATGGGGAGGAATGATCCAAGTGGATCCAGAAACCCTAAAAAATTCATAGTCTCGTAATCTCATGAAACTAGCATCATCGCATAGAGCTCACCAACACGATCCTGATGCAACTTGAACGGGCTCAAAAGGAGTCTGTATGCAGAAGTTATGCGCAATCAAAGGTCTGGTCAAACAGGCGAATCAGGGGGCTAGGAAAAAGGCAAAAAAATCATCATCTCCAAACTGGTCAAATTCGGTGTCATGACAAAGGGCTCATTGCCACGAGTCGAACACCGTTCATTTCATCGAAAATGGAGTCTGAACGAGCAAGATACGACTAGTCAAAGTTTAGTCAAAATTGGTTGACTCGATGACGTTAGTAAAAGTACATTCAACATGGATGATGATGTGGCAAGAGTAGTGATTTGGCCCAAATATATATTAAACCATAATTATTAAAGAAAAAAAACAATTATGGTTTAAAAATAAAAAAAATAAAAAAATAAAAAAAACAAAATATGGAGGATTTGGTGGGATTTGATCCCTTAATCCATGCCTAAAAATCCTCTCACCATTCTCCATGGAAGAAAAAAAGAAACCCCATCGTATAAGATTTAATTCCCATTAATATAATGTTAATAATAAAATCCTAAAGTTAATAGATTTAATCCCTTTTAGGGGGGTTTGTTAACGATTATTAAAACGGGAGGATTTTTAACAACTTGGCTATGTAATTAGGAGATATGGGTATATTTGCAAAATAATATGGTTTTAGCCCATATTAGAAAATTTTGTGTATAAAAAGAGGGGAAATGGGCTTGGTAAAGGGGTAGAAGTGTACTTAAAGAAATAATTCTAGAGGTAGAATTTTCTTGGAGAGAATTGTAACAGGGAGAATTAGTCAAGTTCGTTTTGGGAGAAATGATTCTTTGGAGGAGAGTATTGTAAGTACGAAGGCCTTTTGAGTGTCTTCAAGTGTTGAGAGGAGATTGTGAGAAATTTTAAGTAGGTTTTTGGAGCTTGGATATTGTAACAAGGCATTTCTATTGCTTGGAAACATTAGTAAAGCCGTCCTACTTGAGAAGTAGGCCAAGAGACGTAGTTCTAATTGGACGAACTTCATTATCAAGAGCTTGGATATTGTAACAAGGCATTTCTATTACTTGGCAACATTAGTAAAGCCATCCTACTTGAGAAGTAGGCCAAGAGACGTAGTTCTGATTGGATGAACTTCATTATCAACCGATGTTATCTCCTCTTTTGTCTTATTCTTCTATCTTGTATCTATCATTCTCTCTAATTTATTTTTAGTATTTTCAATTTGTCTTTTAAGTTATAATTACAACATTATAGTAATTAGTTAACTTTCTTAAGTTATGCGTATATTCATCAAAATTATTCTTTTAAGCAAACCATTATAGTAATTAGTCATCTCCAAATTAGTAGCAGCAAAATTCCTTTTCAAGGTACCATTAAAGAAAAAGGCATATCTAATAAAATGGTTTAAACAACTTGTTAAGAGAATTTAATATTTCTATATTTTCCTTTTTAACTGAGGGTAGTTTCTTTTAAGAGAGTTTGTATTTTGATAAAAGTGACCAAAAGAGAATAGGTATAAAAGATCAAAGCATTTTTATCTCTCCATTTCCATTTACCCAAAATATATAATGAGGAATAAGGAAATGAAATTTTGAGGATCAAGCAACACATTTAGGAGCCTCTAAGTATTCAAGACTTACCAATAGCATTATAAATAGGAACTTCTATAGAAAAATTAAATTGGAAAGGATTTGTTTTTGTACCTCTTTGGAATATACACATTTTCAACGATTAAAAGCATAGTCACGCAATATTGTTTGGATCTGGGAATTTTGTAATTGGAATTAATTTACAAGTCAAATTGTAAACCGCTAATTATAGATCAAACTTAATTGCTTGATTAGGTTGACCTAATCCCTATGCCATTTATGGCATTTATCAAGTCAACCCCTTTCATTAAATGCTTCCCTTTTTGGAGAAGGCATCTCATTCCCAAGGTGAATTTTAAATTCACTCTTATTTCCCCAAGGACTATTAAGGAATTTTAAATTCCTCAAAGGTCACATCCCCCAATTGAGGACAAGGACCTCCTTTATGATGAGATCTTGTCCAATCCCTAGGTACTAGAAAGGTACATCCACCTCATGTCTTTTTGGCCACATCATCTGCGACATGTCAAGAGAGGAGGGCTTGTGAGTTCACAACTCACACAAGCCCTTGATCTTGTCCAAGGTGGTTGCATCTTAGCCCTTGATTATCTAGAGGCCTTTTCCCTAAAATTGGAGGATTAGCCCTCATTTTGGAACACTTGCACTTTGAACACTCAAGCATCCACCATTGTTACAATCTTTGAGCTCAATTTCCATCCATTTTGTGCACCTATCAACACACCCACATTCACCATTGCAATCCTCACCTCATCCACATCATTTTTCATCCACTTTTGTGCCATTTCCATCGAAGGAGCACACACAACCAAACAATCAACAGGGCCAACCAAAAGATCAAATTGAGCAAGGTAATATCGTTTCTCTCTTGTATTTGTTCAAGTTTAACATAGGCCTTATTTGAGGTGGTGTTGTGATTGTTCTTTTCTTGCATTTTATTTCTATTTTACACTTTAGGTTAAGTAGCTTTCACTACACACATTTCTAGCATGCCCGGTGGGACCCATGTCATAGGTCATTTCTTTCATGTGCTCTATTGTTTTCCTTTTTGCAGGTTCATATTTTAGTTGCAGAGGCGAAATTGCAATTAGAGGCAAACCTGATTTGGTACAGGGGTGTTTCTACTTAAAGGGGTGAATCTGCCCCCTCTACAAGGGCGTTTCTACCTAAAGGGGCGAATCTGCCTAAAAAGGTGAATCTACCCCCTCTACAGGGGTGAATCTTCCTAAAGAGGTGAATTTTCCCCCTCTATAGGGGTGAATCTTCTTGCAGAGGAAATTTTGCACTTCAGGGTGAGGCTACTCAACACAGAGGTGAATCTGAGGTAAACTCAAAACCTGTTTATTACAGTTTTTGACATCGTTTGACTTCAGTTTTGTGTACTAATCTGCTAACTCATTTTGTTGGCGAGTGTGTTTAGTTTTGCTAACATTTGGTGTAGTTGTCCCTTGTTTGTCCAAGACTAGTGGTATGAGACTACTAATGATTATTCTGCAGGACGAACGGTCGAAGAACATTAGTTAGTTGTTTATTGTTTTTCATACTAGTTAGGCACACGTAGTTTAATTAGAGGGTCAATATACCACTGTTTGTTGTGCTTGTGAGTGATTTGTCAACGTATCCACTCCCCTTGTGCCTCTTTGTGATCCTGGGTGATGAAAAATCGTAGCTCACTCTTGTCTAGTCGAGTCTACCCAAAGGATCCTAATGCATCGAAGCTCTCCCCTTGCGCTTCGTGTAAGCATGGCGACCAACCGAGACATCTAGCATCTTCTTCCCTTAGCAATACCTACCTAGGATTTCATCACCCGGGGGATGATCCCAACCACACATTACCGGCGAGGTATATAAAGGGGGAGAGTGAAAATTGTACCTCAATCTAGTCATGTCGTGTCTGGCAGAGCATCCAAGCTTGGGTGATACCTAGATAAGACGTGAAGAGTTGGTCCAAGTTTCTAGTATCTTGTTGGGGCTCTCGACTCATGCTTGTGACAGGATGGTGTTCATGGTTGTGCCCCACATACCGTGTGTATATCAGGGACTCACGAGATTGCCTTGTTTAGCCTAGATATAGACCCGTGGTTAACTGCGGCTTGGTGTAGTGCAGGAGATGCGGATCGTACCCCAAAGTTACTCACCATGTACTCCCTTAGGTTGAGCTATAAATCCTCATGGTGGACTTTGACAGTCCTCGAGTGAGAGCGTGAAGGTGAGTCGGTGGAATCCATTGATGACCCTATGCCATTAGAACACTAGCTATCTGCCTTTGTGAGAAAGGGTGATCCAGAGAACCACCCTAGTATCACAGAGTATTAACCTTGGGTTGTCTACCCAAGGTGGTGAACCTACATCGAGTTTCCAAACCTGTTTCACTAATTTTAGGACTATGTTACTTGAACTATTTTACTTGTGATATACCACTGCTTTTGGTTGAGTCAGTCCTGCCACTCATTGGCTATTTGGTGTCTCTTATTTTGGTCCTTTGTCATATTTAATATCTTATAGAGGTAATTTTGCATAGCCTATTTGATCGGATCTGCCTACAAAATTGATTTTGCCTACTTTGTTTAGGCAAATCTACCTGAAAAGGTGATTTTCTTTGCTCTATTTGGCCAAATCTACCTAAAAGGGAGTTTCTAGATAGGTTGTTTGGGTGAATCTTCCTGAAAAAGGTAATTCTACATGCTCTATTTGGGCGAATCTACCTGAAAAGATTATTTTGCCTGCTTTTTTTGGTTGTATCTGCTTGAAAGGGTGATTCTGCTTCACAAAATGGGCGACCTTGCTTGACATAGAGGCAATTTTGTTCTTTGTTTCGGGCCCATTTTCTAGCTAATCTTTCATCCGAGTCTCTGTTTAAGCTCATGTCAACATCCACTCTCCACTTTAGGTCATCATTCATGTCTGCTCATGTGTCCATTTTCCTGTCCACCGTATCGTTCTCCATCTCGGGGGTCCATTCAGCTCCGTTCATGATCTAGTTCGCCATTTGGAGTCACTATATCATCTCATTTGTGATTCCATTTTGTCATTCCATGTCTTCTTGGGTCAGTTCACATTTTTGTTTTTTTAGTTTATCCCACTATTCTTCATCCTAGGTCCTCATTCGAGTTCCTTTAGTTGTTTATTCCCCGATCTAAGTCCCCGTCTAGGTCCCCTCTTTGTCATAACTACCATTTGAGTCTACTTGCCCTGCAACACTATTTTTAAAGTCAAACCAACCTATTCATCAACTTTTTGCAATACTTGGGCCATCTCGTTTTATGTTTAGGAATTCTTCTGGTTGTTTTTGGGTGAATCTGCCTGAAAGGGTGAATCTTCCTGCTCTAATTGACCAAATCTGCTAAAAAGGGTGAATATGTATGCTTTGTTTGGGTGAATCTACCTGAATGGGCGAATCTGCATAGCCTGTTTGACCAAATCTACTAGGAAGGGTGAATCTGCTTGCTCAGTTTAGGCGATTCTACCTGAAAAGATGAATCTGCATAGCTTGTTTGACCAAATCTGCTAAAAAGGGCAAATATGCATGCTCTAGTTGGGTGAATCTACCTGAAAGGGTGAATCTGCATGCTCCAATTGGATGAGTCTACTAAAAGGGATGATTCTACATGTTCTGATTAGGTGAATCTGATAAAATAGGCAATTCTGCATACTGTTTTGGCCTAACCCACAATTGTTTGATTACAATATCTATTGTTTCAGGTGAATTTGAGTCTATTATGTGCATCACTTTTGTTTTGGGTTAATCTGATCTTACTGGGTGAGAAAATTATCACCATCTGTCTTTCCATTATCATCATTCCCATCTGAATACACTTGCAAAGATCATCATTCTGTCAATCAAGTCATCTAATATCATCCTTTGACTACATAACCATCATCGAGTAGTCAATCTGAATCCCCTCAACTTCATTTTAGAAGTCTTATCCAGATTGGTTTGGGTGCCTAGTCCTGATCATCATCTTGTGTACTTGCTTAGGGTTGCATCCATCCTAAGTTAGTAAATCACCTTCAACCCAATCAATCTGCCTCTATCCTGAGGTGGATTTGATGCCATAATCATTTATCTTGTGCCTCTATTCGATCAATCAACACCCTACGTCATCCAATCAAGGATTTTGAACTTGAGTTTAGACTCGGTTTTGCTAATCCAACCCAATCCAAATATAATCAACCCATCGGTCATCAATCCAATCTAATGAATTTAATCAATCTTATCATCTTGTCCAGTCTAGCCCAATTGATCAAATCAATTCTATCATCTCATTGATCAGTTCTAGTTGATCTCATCTATTCACATCCTTTATCTCTCATCAAATCCAATCAACCAATCATTCATCCAATCCTATCAATCAATCTTTTGTTCATCATCTAGGTTCTTTTTTCACTTACATGCCTATTACCACCCAGTCGCAAGCAAATAATATCATGGTTGACCAACAAGCCCAAGGTGCTCAGCTCAATATCTCTCAAGATCCCAATAATGGAACTCAAGACCCCAAGAATGGAGGCTCATCACAATCTAACAATAAGGCCCACAACACGCCGCCTCCAGTTGATGAAAGCATGGTTAATTAGCCTGAAGTCACGATTGAAGAATATCTCAACAATCCCATTAATCTTCAGATGACTGATCATCTTCTTAACGAGTGTGGGGACAAGATTCTTGCTACCCTGTTAGCGAAAGGTATTAAATCACCATCAAGATTTGACTTATCCAAGTATGTCAATACATCATCTTCAATGCCTCCTGTGCCTCATAACCCACAAACCTCACATAACCCTCTAGGGAATGACTACCAACCTAAGGGACCACCCATCGACAATTGGTACCAACCAGGGTTTGACAATGTTGTACTCTATCAGGAACCACAACCTTGGGCCCCATTTATAGTTGCAGGAGAACCACTAGATCCGAACAACCATTTTTCTTTTGGTATGTCACAAAACCTTCCTCCACCACCATCTCAAGGTTCGACGCCATTACCAATCCAATCTAGTCAACCTCCTAGCAATCCTAGGGGAAATCCTTTTTCCCAACTATCACCACTTTCTGGATGGAAGCCCCCTTTAAATCAATAGTTGCTTCCATTTTTTCCTCAACCTCCCCCTCAAAGCGGGGCCCTGCCTTCCCAACCACCACAAGGTAACCCTCAACAAGCACTGCAACAAACACCCCAACATATTTTAATTCAGTCACAACCAATTCAGCAACATCCACCTCAACAAAATATCCCCATATCGACACAACCACAATAGCCACCTTCTCAGCCACCTCATCAGCCTCAGGGATCTATAATACAATAGATACTCCAGCAAAATCCACCCATCAATTAGCCTCAAACTACTCACCAACCTCAAATCATCCAATAGCCTCAAAATCCCACTCGCCCTACTCATCACCAGCCTCAACCATAATTTTAGGGGCAGCCCCAATAGTCCCATCAATCCATTCCTAGTCACGTGGCACACTATCTTTACCACCCACAAAGCACATTCTATCTGCAACGTCCTACATCATATCCCAATCCTAGACATGCCCATGACATGTCACATCAACTTTTTTACCATCAGCGGCCCAGTATGCAACAACCCCCACATGTGGTTCAACAATATGCTACGTATAATCACCAGTCCTATCCATATTATGCATCACAACAATATCAAACACCGCCATCATATCAACAAGCTACTATTGCCCCATACTACCAAGCACCGCCATCATATTAGCAAGGGGGTCCCTCACCTTACCATCAAAATCAGCTACCCTACCATCAACCTTACTCCAATCCACCATCACAACCTGCATACACCAATACATATCAAGTGAATGTGCCATTTATAGCTCCGCCATCTTATGATAAAACTGCCCCCACCCCATCCACATATTACCAACAATATGACCCCTACAATCAATCCAATTCATCTTCATCAATGCCTATCAACAAGGAGCTAGAAGAAGTAAAGGCCACCTTGAAAGACTTGCAAGAGGGGAATTCTAAAAAGTCTTTCAAATTCGAGGACATTTGACCTTATCGATTTGACCCATCAATTTCGCTCATTCCTTTCCCCAAGAATTTTGAAATACCCAAGTTTGAAAAATAAAAGGGACTGACAGATCCTAAGAATCATCTTCAACAATTCTATTCACATTGCTAGGAATTCATCCATAATGACAACTACCTCTTGCGATTATTCCACAGGAGTCTAATGGGGCTAGCTCTTGACTAGTTTATGGGTCTTCAAAAGGGATTGATCACTTCTTTCATTGATCTTTTAGAAATTTTTTCTCTCACTTCTCCTTCAATATGGAGAAGGATATCAATACCTTAGACCTTCTAAAAGAAGCACAACGAGAGGGTGAAACATTTGCTAACTACCTCTAAAGGTGGCACGCCTTGGCTAGCCGAATGAAGTCCAGACTCATTGAAAAATATCTTGTGACTCTATTTGTGTCTAATGCCCACCCAAAGATGAGACATAATCTCAATCTTCACTATCTCTCAACCTTTCTAGAGGTCATAAAAGAAGGCCCCATCATTAAGAGAGCCCTTATCACCAAGGGGCAAGTTTGAATTTATAATCGAGATAAAGAAAAACAATCTGGGGATACGTCTCACTACTAGAACAAGAATAAAAACATGGTCAATGATGGTATCATGGATACCAATCATGTTCAAGTAGCAAACACCTCACAACAATCTCAACATACTCCTTCGCAACAATCAACACCAAATCCCATATCTATGCCACAAGCCACATCTCGTCCTTCACAATAGTCTAATCACAATAATCAAAACAATCAAGGCACTAATCAGGGCAGTAACAAACACTCTTTCACCGCCCTGGGAGATCCCTTAAGTGTTGTGTTCAATAGGATTTTGCAAGAAGATTATCCAATCACATATCCTATAACTAAGCCTTTTGACCCATCTACCCCAAAGTTGACATGGTACAAAGATAATGAATATTGTGAATTCCATAAGATCAAGGGTCACTCCCTAAACAAGTGTAATGGGCTCAAGAAATATTTCCAAGATCTTATGAAGAATGGGGATATACAGGTTGATACCAATCAGGCATCTTTGTCCAATGCTCAATTACAAATATATCAGAACACTTTTCCTAACCACAACCAAGGGGCCAACACGTCCAACACCAATCCTACAAAAAGTAGCAACAATGGTCAAAACAACAATGCCAATAATATCAGCTACAAAAATGTACCCTATAAATATGATGGCCTAGTTATGTGCATTAGCCAAGTAGAGCCTAGTGTCTCCATGATTCATGTCAAGGGAAAACATCGTCAGTGTGTTGTCAAAACTCGCCGCACCCGCATTTTAGTTCCTAGTCCTTCCACATCGACCCAGTAGGCTTCTGTAAGCTCACAATATGACATTCTTGACCACTTAGGAAAGACACCGAACCAAATATCCATTTTGGATTTAATTAGTTCTTCTCCTGTACATCAAGAAATCCTCACTAAGGGCTTGCAAGAAACCCAAGTACCAAATGATATAGACCCCACTCAATTTCAAGCTTTAGTGGGGCACTTGTCATCATCTTATCAGTTGGGTTTTAGTCAAAACGACATGCCTGCCATCAACCCAGATCATAATCACCCACTCCATATTGAGGTTCTTGTTGCCCGACATAAGGTAAAAAGGGTCTTGATAGATAATGGTTCTGCCCTCAATATATGTACATTAAATTTCATAAAACAGGTTGGATATACCTCAACTAACTTAAACAATCAGGTCGTTACCATAAAGGCATATGATAATGCACGGAGAAATTTTGAAGGAACCATTTTCCTTACCATACAAGCTGGACCTATACTGCAATACACCACATGTGATGTTTTGGATCTTGAGCTTCCATATAATCTTCTTCTTGCCTTCCTATGGATTCATTCCATGTGAGTTGTTTTGTCTACCTACCATCAATATCTGAAGTTTCCTTTTCAAGGAATGGAAGTGATCATACTCATTGATCCACAACCATTTGAATATAGTCATGCTTTGGAAGCCTCCTTCCCCCATTCTCACTATTGTCTTGGAATTTAAATGGGGGCACCTCATACATCATCATCCAATCCATTTCAACATTCTTTAAGCAACACCACATCCACCGCATCCACCACTTCTGATCCCACCATCACCAAGGTCAAGATCATTGATAAAGGTTGTGGAGAGTACGAGATGCAAATGACATTCAATATGGCCAAAATTCCACCCTCTCCCCACTCATTTGGTCAACCTTCTCAGCCATCATTGAATGTAGAAGAAAAGACACTCACACTGACCTCCAAAAATATGGGCTCAACAACATTCAGAGATTTGGGTACTCTTCAAGATCAACTGGAAGATGACGTCAGCCAATGGGTTTACAGAGAAGAATCTAAACTATCATGCCCTCTCATGGAATACTTTTAGCTATCTTATCCATGCGCGTCTAAGTTCACTAAAAAGTTAATTATCTAGGTGGGGGTCCTGGAATAGAAGAACAGGGAAAGTGATAACCTATTGAAGCATCTAGGAGACCAAGGTTTATAGGCTTAGGCTATTACTAGAAACAAAAGAGTCTTGTAGAGTCAACTAGTGCATCTAACAATGTTAGTGAGGGCAACAGTCTCGTTAAAGACATACCTGAAGAAGAATCCATCATACTCGCGTACGATGATGTGGATATCTCCTCCATGTTTGATTGTCTATCTATTTGCACTATTGACCTTTCTCTTCGCCACCTTGAGCTCATTGAATGGAACCTACATGGTAGTACCATGCCTATTGACACATTTCCTTCGATTGATACTTATGTACATATCATGGGATTGGGGGAGGATGAATGCCCTAACCGCAAAATAAAAAAGAAACAAAATAAAAAAGGGTCATCTAGTGAAAACCTCTCAGAGACACTTCTTGACTTAGAAAAAGTAAAAATAAGGGGTGTATCTGATAGTGAAAACCTCGGCGAGGTGCTAGAATATGGGGATGTTTATCTTCCCCTTGTGGGAACTCAAATTTTTGAGCGATCTTCTATTCTCATTGAAGAGACATAGGAGGTAAATTTTGGGACAGAAGAAAATCCAAGGATCACTTATGTAGCCAAATCTTTATCAAAAGAAGAACACTCCACCATTATCCAAATTCTCAAGGAAGGCATCACTAAATTTGAATGGGCCTATTCAGATATGCTAGGCTTAGATCCTACGCTAGTGGTACATCATTTAGATGTTCATCCAAAAGCCAAGCCTATTAAGCAAAAGTTACACAAAATGCATCTGCAAGTGGCCTTACTAGTCAAAAAAGAGTTGGAGAAATTGTTAGAAGTTGGATTCATTCGACCCATTGACTATTCCGATTGGATATCCAACATTATACCGGTCACAAAACCAAATGGGAGGATCAGGATTTGCATAGACTTCCACGATCTCAACAAGGCTTGTCTTAAGGATTATTTTCCTTTGCCAGATATTGACATGTTGGTTGATCTCACTGCAAGACATGAAATTCTATCCCTCATGAATGGTTTCTCAGGCTACAACCAGATTAGGATTGTCCTTGAAGATCAACACAAAACTATCTTTACTACACCTTGGGGCACTTTTTGCTATAATTTCATGCCTTTTGGCCTCAAGAATGCAGGGGAAACATATCAACGTGCTATGAACATTATCTTCCACGACCTTATTCACATTATAATGGAAGATTATGTTGATGACCTATTGGGGAAGTCAAGAAAAAGAGCAGAACATATCGCAGTCCTGAGAAATATCTTTGAATGGCTAGAATGTTATAAACTATACCTAAATCTTAAGAAGTGTGTCTTTGGAGTCACATTAGGAAAACTACTGGGGCTCATTGTCTCCAGAAGGGGCATAGAAGTAGATCCAGCCAAAGTCAAAGAAATCATGGAAATGCCTCCGCCACACAATTTAAAGCAGTTAAGAAGTCTTCAAGGAAAGTCACAATCCATCAGGTGATTCATAGCCTGGTTGGAAGACAAGTGCCAGTCATTCTCCCAATTTCTATGAAAGGATATTACATTCAAATGGGACTCTAAATGTTAGCTTGATTTTGACCAGATCAAAGAACATTTGGCTCATCCTCCTATTCTTATGCCGCCAATTCTTGAAAAGCCTCTCTTATTGTATATATCAGCTACCTCAGTGACATTGGCAGAATTGTTAGATCAACATGATGAGTCATCAAAAGAGTGTACCATTTATTATATCAGTCTAACATTAGTGGGCTATGAGCTTAACTATTCCCCGATGGAAAAAGCATGCTTAGCTGTTGTTTTCTATTCATAAAAGCTACACCATTACATGCTCAGTCATCTGGTAAAATTGATATCAAAAGTTGATCTGCTTAAGTATATGTTATCTAGAATGGCTTTAACTGGCCGCATGGCTAAGTGGATCATGTTACTAAGTGAATTCGACATAGAATATTTGGACAAAAAAGCTATCAAAGGCCAAGTCATAGCAGACCAATTGGTAGATGCTCCTTTGGAGGATGCTCATCCTTTGATTACAAAATCCCCTGATGAAGAGGTCCTCACCATCACAAAAACATCTACTTGGACACTTTATTTCAACAGTTCATACACACACAATGGATCCAGAGCAAGTATTTTGTTTGTCACACCACAAGGTGACTACATTCCAAAATCATTCAGGATGGCATTCCCATGCACAAACAACATATTTTAGTATGAAGCTCTCATCACAAGTCTCAGAATCACCACCCAATGGAATATCACTCATTTACGAGTTTTCGGCGATTCTAAATGGGTCATTAAACAAGTCAATGACGCGTTTTAAACTAAAAAATGACAAGTTTTTACCCTACAAGTGCATGGTAGATGATTTTAAGAAGTATTTCACCTTCATCCAATTTGAACAAATCCCAAGACTCTAGAATAAGGTAGCAGAATCTATGGCTACCATTGCTTCCTTAATTGGTATGCCAAAAGATCACATAGATTGTTAGTTCTTGGTTGAACAACTTTAATCCCAACATATGATATCCTCGAAAGTGATATGGTGTGTGATATCGTAGGTCCTGAATCACTCCAGTACCATGACATCTACACTTACCTCCATGACAACATTCTACCTCTTGACCTCACATGTAACCAATGCAAATCCTTTATCCAACACGCCTCTCGTTACACCATTATGGGAGATACTCTTTATCATCGTGGGTATGATGGGACCCTTCTTAGATGTCTGAATGAGATCGAATCCCACACTACATTAGTGGAAGTACATAGTGGTATTTGCCAGGCTCATTCTAATGGCATGGCCTTGGCCAAAAGGATTCTCAGAGCAAGCTATTATTGGCCAACTATGGAGCATGATTCTTGTGAGTTTGTTAAGAGGTGTTTTCCTTGTCAGCAACATGCAGATTTGATTCATGCTCCAGGATAAGATCTAGAACCCATCATTGCACCATGGCCATTTTCACAATGGGGTTTTGACTTAATCGAAAAGATTTACCCTCCATCATCCGACGACAACATTTTCATCATCACTGCCACTAAATACTTTACTAAGTGGGTGGAAGCAATGCCAATCACCCAAATTACTAGTGTTCAGATATCTAAATTCATCCTCTACCATATCCTCTATAGGTATAGAATCCTCTCCACCATTATTACTGATAATGGAAAGCCATTGAAAAAAAAGTGTGTGAAATTCATCCGCGACACTTACCACATCCAAAATCATTCATCTACCCCATATTATCCCCAAGGTAATGGTCAAGCAGAAGCAACCAATAAAACTTTAATCAAAATCCTTAAAAATATGGTTAACACCATTGATCAAGATTGGCATCTACACCTCCATCCCGCCCTTTGGGCCTACTGCATGTCCATCCACACCCCCATTAGTGCCACACCATATTCCTTGTTTATGGCATCGAAGCTATCTGGTTGATTGAAGTTGAAATCCCCTCACTCCGCATATCTTTGAAGAATCCCATAACTGAAGAAGATACTTGGGTTGCACGACTTGCTCAAATAGAACTCCTAGATGAAAAGTGCATCAAAGCCTACAACCATCTACATGCTTATCAACATTAGCTTAAGAGAAGCTACAATAAGAAGGTATGCCCTTGTCAATTCAATGTGGGCGATTTAGTCCTTGAAGAGAACCATTGCAATCAACAAGAGCGAGACAAAAAAGAAAAATTTGAGGCCAATTGGCTAGGTCCTTATATCATCACAACTAAGTACAATTTAGGTGCATATAGGCTTGCTACTCCTAAAGGTGAACCCTTGGATTAACATTCTACATCTAAAACGATTTTATGCTTAAGCCAACTGGGTTGTCCTATCTTGCAAAAATACAAAAAAGTCAAAAAAATAAAAAAAATAAAAAAAATCCAAAAATAGTAAAGAGAAATAATTCATCCTATGGTGAAAACCACACTTTGTGGTGCCTTGGATAAGTACGTTTGGTGAAAATCTAGAAATAGGCACCATTCATAGACGGCTTAATCATTATCTACCTTGTGTCCTAGTTACTTTATCCTTTCGTCCATCTAATCTCTGGGTCCTACTGTGTCATCTCACCGATCCGTATCATTCTGGTATCCTATCATCATCCTTCACATGGTATGTTGTGATTAAGCATTGGACAATCTATAACAGCTATCCACACTCCTAAGCTTGGTACCATTGATCTGAGCTTGTCATGGTCTATACATCTCATCTTGTCGCCAGTCTTGCATCATCATTTTGACTCCTCCATCGTGTCGATCACCATTCGATCACGTCTTGTTTCTGGTCTTTTTTGAACTACATTGCCCCTGTGTTTTCATGTAGGCAAGGTCGATCTTTTGATCCACCCCCAGGGCATTTTTTTGTTCATCTTGGTCCTTTATCATGGTTCCTATTTGTCTGCTTTCCACCTTTATCCATGGTCTTTTGTTGAACTACGAGGGCTCTACACTTTCATGTAGGCAAGGCTGATCTTTGATCAACCCCTAAGCCCCTAGGTCTTTGGGGTGTGTTTGTCTCACATCCTTTTGTCTTGTTGTCTTCAAGTACATCCCTACCCTAGCTGATGTGTACAAACAGGAGCCATTGCTATCATCAGATTCAGTTGTTTTCAAATATCCTGCATCATGATGATCCTTTAACTTAGCTTCCATCTTTGGTCTCAATAGGATGCATCCTTCCTAATAGACCTCATCAATCCCATCCATCCTCCTAACTATGTGGCAAAGGACATTTGAATTTGATTGCAATATTTTTATGTTTTGGCATTTTTTTTATCATTTGAGCTTCCTATCATACCTTGTCTTGGTCACCCTGATCCATCATATCACGGTGTGCCTGGATCGGTAAACAAAGGCGAGTATCTTGATCTTTTTGTCTATTTCTGTCTCCTAGGTTGTCCCACATAGTACCCACCAGGATCCTTGTGGTCTTGTGTTACATTGCGGCATCCTTTGTGCTTTTGGTTATCCTAATACCTGGCCCGACCAAAGTCCTAGCGACTTTGGGTTATTAGGATAGCCTTCTTGTTAGAAATGTTTGTTTTATGCATTAAATATATGCCCACCTCAGTTCCTCATACTTTGGCATCTTGTGTCTACTACTATAGCAAAAATCAATGCTCCTAAATTGGCAAATGGCATTACAATTGCATTTTCATACATCATTTTGTTGCATTGCATTTATCCCCTCCAATCCTCTAACCTATGACTAGTGGTTTTGGTTGTGCGAACATTCACTTCCCATTTCTTATTCTTCTCAAGATATGTATGGTCTTGACATGTGTAGTCTCACACCTCATACCCTATACATCACCCATATCCATTCCTTGGCATGCCCTTATTTACATTTGTATTCATGTCCATTTAATCTAGACATTTAATTTAGACATTTAATTTAGACATTTAATTTATTTCATTATCATATTCATTTTTAAGTTGTTTAGATTGACACAGATTTGTTATTCTAGGCATCTTAAATTAAATTCATTTCATTTTCATTTCATCACATAAATAGTCCATCTCATTATATCCATTGCATCATGTGCATCCATCCCATTTTTCATTCATCACATCTTATTACATTTTCATTTCATAATCGCATCACAATAATAAAATTCATTATACATATCATAGAATTACAAGTAAATACACATGCATTGCCATCTACATCATACACCATTAGTCCATAAACATATTACACATCATATCCTGCATCACAACATGTTAGGCATCATATGTGTCACATAGATTAGGATAAACACATACATATATCATCATTATCCATCACATCTCATAATAAATCACATCCATAAAGACATCCACACATAAACATCCATATCCACATAAATGCATAACATAAATAGGGGCATCACATCATACACCTATATCAAAATATGCATTTCCATCAAAATATACATAAAAATTTCCATCAAAATATACATAACAATGTCCATCATAATAATGCATACATGTCCATCATAGGTCATCAAATAAAATGCAAGTATAGAGTGCTCTTAAAAAATGGGAACCACATCAATAATCCAGTGGCTCTCTGTTGGCTCTGCACTATGGAACCCGTGGCCTCTATCCCTGTCTCTCGCTAATCCACCCTACACTTGTCAAACATTAGGATCCTATCCCTCCTGTCCTCCCAATCATCCTCCAAACCTTGAGCTACCTGCCTCAGACCTCAGCGGTGAATCTGGCACTGATGTCCTCCATGGGGGAGTCTCTCTATAGTTGCTAAAGCCCCGTGTGTGTGTGTCCCCACTATCCTAGATGGTGCTAGCATCTATGGAACTACTTGGATGAATGGTGGTACATGTTGTGTTGGATTTGGAGGTGCCATATAGTATGCCACCATATAGTAGTTCACCTCCCTCATAAACTCCTCCTTCTTTATTGCTTGTCCCCGTGTATTATCTCACTTCGCCCTATACCTCTCTCATAGCCCTATTAGGAATCTCCTCTCCTACTCCCATGCCTCCTATGACATATGCAGCTAGTCTACCTACCCGTGTGCTCTTGTCATCTCCTTCGCTAACCTATCTCTCTTAGCCTATAGCTGCCTTATCTCCTCTTACATCCGTCTCATCTCCTCCCCTGCCATGTCTCCCCCACCTTGTGGCTGACCTATCTAGCCCTACATCAATGTCATCCCCTCCGCTGCTATGTCCCTCTCTTGCTATAGCTGATCTAACTTCCCCTATAGTTGTGATAGTCTCTTTGTAGTGGTACCCCTCTTGCTCTGAAGAAGGTGAACCTGCCTCTCTACTGCCTCGACTCTCTCCAAGATCGCCCCTGAATCTCCCATGGCTACCTCTGCATACTCTATCCTCTCCATAGCTCATCCTACTCCCTCCTCAATTGATCCAACTCTCTGGTTAGCTCCTCTATCAACCTCCCCCTATCCTCTGACTCCCTCTGAATGTCTACTAGCCTCCCCTCTAGCTCATGTATCACTATCTCATACCTTAGGACATCACGTCCTATCTCATATGTTAGGGTCCTGAAGGCCATATCCTCAGTGGTCCACAACCTCTCCACCTTTGCTCGTAATCCATCTTTGTTAACCTCGAACTCTATGACTCTCCTCTCTGCACTCTACATCCTGGATACCTCGGCTTGTAGTCTCCCCCTCTTTGCCTCTGATCCCCTTAGTCTCTGCTCCACAATCTATAGCCTAGCTAGGGCTCCTGCCAAAAATATAGTCAAATCCTCTGGTGGCAGTGGTACGTAAGTGTGAGAGAGGGGGACCACCCATTGCAAGGCCCCAGGTCACAAAAGGCCAAGAACGGAAAGACTGCCCTAACCCACCTTAATTTAAAGGGAAGTTAGGATGATAAGGATTATGAACCCTTCGATCACTCTGCAATCCGAATGTAGGAAGGGGACCAGATCAGTCGGCCTTAAGATTCGGATCCATGTCTCAAGAAGCTCTCTATCTAAGGACAAAACCATAATTTCAAGATGATAGCGTGACACGCTGGTGTCTCACAGGTATGTTGTTGTCCGTATGGCTAGAGAACTGAGAAGACAAGATTCTTGCTCAAAAAGAAGACTACTATCCTAGTCTAAAGACGGTCAAAGTGAGAGAACAAGATTAAGAGGAATGAAAAGAAAATGTGAATATATTAAAAAAATGTATTACCACCAAGGTAATGAAGATGATTTCGTAGAATTCTCTCCTCACCATCTTGCTCCATGCACTCTCCATCTGCACATAAGGAAGGGAGAAATTATTGGGGCTGTATAGGGGTCTACCTCAGTCAAACCCTCGTCTTGGTGTTTCCACCTCCACAGACATCCAAGTTTGGAATAGTATAGATAAATGATAAAGGAAAGAAACTACAAGCTATGTATTCAAGAAACACTACAAAACAGTAAGTGCTTACCCAATCAAAAGAAAAAGGAGAGAGGGGAGGAGCTTTACCGTCTCCATCCAAAGAGATCAAGGCTTATGGAGGAGTGAATGAGAGGTACTCAAGCCTCTATTGCCATGGTGTATGTCCCATACTCACCTTGTTGGAGTGACAGAGTGTTGAGTTGCTGCAATGGAGTGAAGGATGCTGCTACAAAGCTTGGAAAATGCTTGAGAATGGTGAAGCTATGGATTCAATATCTTGCCAAACTCTATCCAAACTCCTCGAATGGATGAGAGAGTGAAGATTATGAAGGAGAAGGCAAAAAATGGCCATATTCGGGTCGGCCAGCCAAAGAGGGGCATTACTCTTTGACTTCCAATCGAAAATGTAATGCTTCTGCAGTCTTAGCCACAAGAATCTGCAAGGGATGTCTACGCATTGTGCAGGCATCCCCAACATAAACACCCCCTCCGACATGCAAATTGGGTGCCAAGTGGAGTGTGAGCAGTGGGCTTAAGTGGAATTAAACCTCCTCTTTTGATTTTTTAAGGTGTTAAAGGGAAAAAAAGGGGATTTGCACTAGGGGTGCAAATTCATGTTAATACATTTTACCGCCACTTTAGCGAGCACGAGTACTGATGAGTGCTTCAGTAAAGTAGAGTAGTGAAGGAAGTAGTAGAGTAAGAGATGTATACCTAAACTGACAAGGAAGCAGAGCACGGTCTGGTGAACCTAAAACTGCAGGAGAGGACTTCATAGTTTCACGGAACTACAAGTTGAAGTAAGAAAGTACCTTATAGGCTCACGATCCTACAAGGGGGGTTATCCTTCAAAAACTCTCACATGAAGGAAACTAGGAAAAGCACCTTACAGACTTGCAGGCCTGCAAGGAAGGTATCCCCCAAGAACTCTCACATGAGGGAGATTGAGTAAAGAGGACTCCACAGAGTTAGAGGTGGCGACATGTTTACCCGCAGATAAAAAACATTAGGAAGTGGTTGCGCAGGCTAGTGAAAAGACAATCACATAGACCATCGTTACATTGTAAGGCTTTGAAAGGGGTCCCTCAGGAACCCTTCAAAAGGAAGGAGGGTCCACTCAAGGGACACGTTGTTTGAAAAGTAAAGTCTAGTCAGGCTGCCCCCAAACTAGACATGAAGATGTAAAGGCGATCTAGTCGGGCTGCCCTCAGAATAGACATGAAGATGTCAAACCGATCTAGTCGGGCTTCCCTCGGACTAGACGTGAAGATGTGAAACCGGTCTAGTCGGGTTTCCCCCAGACTAGACATCAAGAAATTGTTTGAAACTTTGTGAAGGGGTCCCTTGGGAACCCAACGTGAAGAGGGGTCCACTCAAGGGACTCACTATTCCAAAGTTAATGTCTTCCTTCTTGAATCGATTCATCATCAAGGAATCCTTTTGAAAGATGTTCACTTCATCAAGGAATTCAAAAGGAAGGAGATGTTCTCATACAAGGGGAAGACTAAGACCGTTCCCACTTCAGAGGAGGATTCCATGTCCTTTCTTTATGAACCCTTGATGGAGGAAACATGTTATGTTGGGGTTGTAAGCTGAGAATGTAATTCTAACAAGGAAGTGTGTGAAGGGTCTTTGAGAAAAGATTCGTTTGACCATGAATGCATTTTCTAAAGAGAAAATGATGCAGAAGATGCGTTGTCACACATGAAGGGAACAACTCAAGCAAAGACAAGAGAAAGATAAAGTGAAAAGTTAAGAAAACATATCACACATGGAGGTCACATGGGGATCTGAATATGCAGGGTCAGATCTGCCTTTATTTATATATATATGTAGGTAACCACGGTAAGAGGCGAATGATCATCAATCCCCAACTAGATCGAGAAGAATGCATGAAAGACAAAGTAAAATAAAAAATTGGGTCAACATGGAAGGAGGCCTAAATGATCTCGACACTTTACATCTTCCCCAATTTACCGAAATTCAATCACAAACATGGAAGAATAATGGCACATATAGAGGAAGTTTTACAACACACACCACCCCTATATCCAAGCACCTACAGGGGTGACGTGGGTCATCTAGGCACATAGAACACGATCACGGGGAACACATGTCATAATACACACCCACACATCTAATCTAAAGATCAAGAAGAGGGTCTCCCCCTAACACTGGTCGACCAAGAGGCATCAGCTTCCCATTCTATATCATCGTAGGAAGGAAGGAAAGCCTACAATGGTGTAATGTTAAGGGGAGGAGCTTCTGATCCTCCCACAACAAGGGTTAAGGCAGAGGGACCTGTAAGGTCTTTGTCGCTCTTGTGGGTCCAGGGTCAGTGACCTAGCAAAGATTGTTGACAGGGCCAGAACTTCATCCATCAAGTTAAACATGCACTTGACTAGAGTACCATGTTTTACCTCAACAGACGGAGGAGTCTGCACCCGAGGTTCACTGCTAAGCTCATCGAGGAACTCAGGGGAAGTGATGAACTCGAGGGAGGCTAGAGATGGTTCCATGAATAGGAGAAAACAAGTCAATTTGGGGCGACCTTTTGGAGAAGGTGGTCTCTTCTTATGTTCTCCATTACTGGAGGTACCATGTTCTACCTTCTTCAATGGAGGAGGTGAAATCCCCATAGATTTAGCGAGAATCAAGGGAGAAGAGGAAAGAATTGCATGGACACAACTGAGGTGTTCACCATGTCGACGGGCTTTGGGAAAGGTAGGACATCTAAAATGAAATTCAATAAGGGCGGCTCCGCAGAGGGAGCAATAAACACTTGCACCCTTCCAGGTGTAGGTGTGCTCACAAGGGGAGTCAAAAGAAATTCAAAATGAGGTTGAACAAAGATAGAAGGAGGGAGAGAGGAAGACACTGCAGAAGGTGCGATCTTCTCCTCCTCTTTCTTTTGTAAGGAGGCTTGCTCGACCAGGAGAGCCTTTTGCCGATGCTTACGCTCGTGCGCAAGGCGATTTCTATGGCTCTTCGTACCGAGAGTCAAAACTTGTGAAGGAAAAAAAGGATCCTACTCAACCATGGGAGTGTCCTCCATAGTTGTCTCTAGCGAAAGGGCAGTCTCCTAAATAGAAGAAAGAGGAATGGGTTTGGAAATGGCGGGAGGAGTTACCTCTAGCGCCTCTGCGGCGGGCCTCTTCTCATCCACTTTTTTAACAACAAGAACAATAGGAGGCTATGGAGGTTGAGACAAGGAGGAGTCTCCATGGGAGACTCTCTATCTTGCATATCGAATGAACCTGGGATTCGTGGGTAAGACAAGAAGCTCAAACGTATGATGCTTGGCCTTTCACTAGGCGGGTACCATGGGATTCTCTCGCAAACGCGAGACAAAAATAGATGGTACCATGACAGGATGAGAGGAAGCATCAAGCTGAACCGTGGAAGAGGAAGATGAAGGATCTCAAGACTGCTTCTCTTCTTCTCTTCTACATTCCTTGGCAGTGTCACTATCATCATTTAAGCAAGATCTATGTGAGATAACATAAGGCGAAGGAGGATACCTCACTTTTGGCCTAGCACACCCCTTCTTATAGTTTTGATAAGTGCGGTGTAAGAGATATCTTAGGGGGGAGAGGACCAAGGGAGGTAGGCCAAAATTAATCCAAGGTATAGTTTCCATGTGCGACCAGTGGTCTATAACTGGTGTCGTGGACAATATGTATCGAACCTCCATGAACAAACTTCAGACATTTGTGTATGATCGAGGGAACTGCATTCATAGTGATGAGCCAAGGGATACCCAGTTTCACTCTAAAGAGTTTGAACCTTGAGATGATGCCAAGCTTAAGGCTTACAGACTTAGGTCCAACAAGGATCGATAGGACAATGCTCCCTATAGGAGGCAAGAAAAGCCCGTCATGGGTGCAGACGATAATTTCGGGCGCATCATACCCATCCTTGTGCAGGAAGTTAATCAACATGATCTCCTCAGTTATGATATTCACTTGTGATGTCAGATCAATGAGAACACTTGCTACAGTGTTCCCATTTATCCTCATAGGAATGTAAAGAGGAGATGGATCTGTTGAAGCTCATCGACAAGTACTATGAGGTAAAGGTTATGCTCGTACCGCTACTCACATTCTGTGTAGGGGGAATAGGTTGATTAAGGAAAGAGGCCATCACACACACCAGATGATACTTCTGAGAGCCTCCCAAGGTTTATGAAAAGTAGTGACCCAATTAAGGTTTCATTACGCAATACTTGTGGAACCTTCTAACTATGCCTAGTAGGGGTTTGCGAGGGCCTCAACGCTCACACCTACAACACTCCTAGGATACGAGAAAGGAAATTTTAGTATCGCAAAATGAAACCAAAATGGTTCATGTCGGGTTCACCAAAAATGTGAGAGAGGGGGACCACCCACTGCAAGGCCCCAACTCACGAAAGGCCAAGAGTGGAAAGGCTGCCCTAACCCACCTCAGTTAAAAGGGAAGTTAGGATGACGAGGATGAGAATGATGAGGATTATGAACCCTTCAATCACTCTGAAATCTGAATGTAGGAAGGGGACTAGATGAGTTGGCCTTTAGAGTCGAATTCATCTCAAGCAGCTCTTTGTCTGAGGACAAAAGCATAGTTTCGAGATGATAGTGCGGCGCACTGGAATCTCATAGGTGTGCTGGCATCCGTACGGCCAGAGAACTGAGAAGATAAGATTCTTGCTCAAAAAGAATACTACTATCCTAGTCTAGAGACGGTCAAAGTGAGAGAACAAGATTAAGAGGAAAGAAAATAAAATGTGGATATAATAAAGAAATGTATTACCACCAAGGTGATGAAGACGATTTCATAGAATGTTGTCCTTGCCAGCTTGCTCCATGCACTCTCCACCTACACACAAGGAAGGGAGAAATTGTTGGGGCTATATAGGGGCTTGCCTCAGTCAGACCACCGTCTTGGTGTTTCCACCTCCATTGACAACCAAGTTTGGATTAGTATAGAGAAATGATAAAGGAAAGAAACTACAAGCTACGTATGCAAGAAACACTATAAAACAGTAAGTGTTTACCCAATCAAAAGAAAAAGGAGAGAGGGGAGGAGCTTTACCATCTCTATCCAAAGCACTCAAGGCTTGTGGAGAAGTGAACGAGAGGGACTCAAGCCTCTGTTGCCATGGTGTATGTCCTGTATTCGCCTTGTTGGAGTGACAGAGTGTTGAGTTGCTGCAATGGAGTGAAGGATGTTGCTACAAAGCTTGGAAAATGCTTGAGAATGGTGAAGCTATGGAATCAATATCTTGTCAAACTCTATCCAAACTCCTAGAATGGATGAGAAGTGAAGATTATGAAGGAGAAGGCAAAAAATGGCTATATTCGGGTCGGCCAGCCAAAGAGGGCCATTACTCTTCGACTTTCAATCAAAAATGTAACACCTCTATTGTCTCAACCATAAGAATTTTCCAAGGATGTAAGCGTGTTGCATGGATGTCTGTGCACTGCGTGGGCATTGTCGACAAAAATGACCCCACCAACACGCAAATCGAGTGCCAAGTGGAGTGTGAGCAACAAGCTTAAGTGGAATTAAACCTCCGTTTTTTATTTTCTAAGCTGTTAAAGGGAAAAAAAGAGGATTTGCACTAGGGGTGAAAATTCACATTAATACATTAAGGCATCACAACTAAAGGAGGGACTTCTAGAACATCCACCTCCATAGCATCTGCCTACTCTCCCATCTAATCCTCCCTGTCCTCTCCTACATCTATCTTCTCTCCCATCTGATCCTCCCTCTCCTCTTTGACATCTCCTTGCTCTCCCATTTGATCTTCCCTCTCAGCCTCAGCCTCCACCTCCTTGGTTGCATCCCTCCTCCGATGGTCATCTCTCCTCCTACTCCTCCTCGGCACGACTGACCTTGCCTCATTCTATACGCCAAACACTTGATCCCCTACTATCAGTTGCATAGTCGTCATTTGCCTTGACCTATGTCGAGCCCACCATGTTGTAAACCATACTATCATCCCTACATCTATTGGCCCCTCTCTCCTCCTAGGAAAAACAATCACTCGCTACCCCTCCCACATCTGCCTCCCAAAATCCACTATGAGTGTGTCTCCCCATAACACCTCTTATGAAATCCACCTAAATCTCTGTGACATTGCTGGTATTTCCTGCTCTATCACATACTACCTTAGTACCCTATCTTCCTTGTGCAACTCAATGATGTATGGCTCTCTCCCGACTATGTAGCATACAGAGTAGAAATGCCCCATATGCCTCCACTCATCATCTCTCCACCCCATGAACCGCCAGTGATATGCTCCTCCCAGATATTGTTTAATCTTCTCCTCCACCCCTCTAGCTTACCAATCTCTATATAGCGCAACCGCCAACCTTGATCTCCCCCATACTAGTAGGCCATAGGTAATGTCTCATCCATTGTCTTTCATACCACAATCTCTAGCTTGGTCACGCTGATATGCTCCCAGGCCCATATTTGTAAGAGCGTCACATGTGTGATACTCTTCACTTTTCGATAGCACACTACGTGCATATCCCTATATAACTACGCTAACATGCAGGTCCCCCATGCAAACTCTCCCTCGTGCTGCTCCACAATGTGTCATACAATCTCCATCACCTTCAAAGTGCAAAATCTCCCACTTCGATCTGAGAGCAGGATATCGCTAATCAACCCACATAGGTATAGCGGTAAGGCATGCACTCCCAATCCCAGACATCTAACTAGATCTAACTCCATCCCCCAAATATGAAGCCTCCTCCATCCAAATAGGATCCACAAAAACCTCTATAAGTCTCTTGCCTCACACTGCTTCCAGTTGACCATATGCCCTATAATAGGTAGCCACAAAATCCTCCACACATCCTCTAAGGTCATTGTCATCTCCCCCATCGAGAGATGAAAGGTGGATGTCTCTAAATTCCACCGCTCCATCAACGTTGTCAATAATGCTCTATGTGCTCAGATGTTGGGATAATCCAACATATGTAGTAGGCCCACCTAATCAAATGCCTTGTGATCCGCGCCATTCATGGCACAAATAGTCGCCACTAGAACAATCGAGTACCTCTCTCTCCTATGCAGGACCTCAAATGGTTGCATCCATAAAAATCATCTAATTAGCCTTGCTAACTTCATCTTTTCTTTGTCTGCCTAATTCCCCTACCCCGGGTTGATTTCACCGTTAATCCCCCCTCTTTTTTTCTCTCTCTATCATCTTCCTCCAATTCTCTCATCTCCTTTCTTCGCCTTGAAAAATTTTCCCCCCTTCGAGTGGGGCAGTCCTGCCCTTTGGGACAGGCTCACCCCCGCCATTGTGGTGCCCTTGCCTTGGGCAGGTTTGCTAGGCACACACTTGCCTTAGGCGGGTCTGCCATAGGCGTCCCCACCCATGGTGGGTCCACCGCGAGGTGCACCCGCCTTGGGTGGGTGCGCCGAGGTACCCCCACCCCTACACAGGCGACTCTGCCACCTCGTGCAGCGGGTCCACCCCTCTGCAAGGGGCACCGCCGCCCAAGGTGGTGACCCCACCCCTTTGGGGTGAATTTGCCACACGGTCGCCCCCAGTGTCCCCATTCCCTTGGGTGACCCTACTAAGCAAAGTCGCCTTTCTCCCCTCTTCAAGCGAATTTGTTCAGGTAATGGAAAAATTCATTTGTTTGAGCCAAAACCCCTACAGGGCAATCTTAGCTTTTTGGATGAGCAAAACGCTCATCCCTTGACAACCCATTTCCCAACCTACTCTATTCTCACTACCCATAACGCACATTTTTTATATTGCAAAATTTAACTCAAAATTACAAAGATGGGGTTTTGTTCTTACCTGGCGGGGTACTGCATGCTCATAGTAGAACCGTCGTATCTCCTCGCCTCGGTGGATGATCACGTCTTCATGCTCATCCCCACTGTCCCCACCGCTGTCATACTCATGGGCCCTCCTCACCATCCCTCCTTCTCTCTCTCTCTTTTTCTCACTCTCTCAATCTCCAACAATGAAAATGGTGAGTAGTATTTTTAAAAATTATTATATATTCCCTTTTTCCCTTTTTTAAATTTTGGGTATTTTTTACCTTTTATTTAAATTTCTTTTCCTTTACTTAATCCTCTATCTTCTACGGGCCGCCATTTGTGCCCTGTTCATTTGTTTTCTTCCATTCAAAAGCCATTTTTTTTGGTTTTTTCGAGCTCTTCTGCATTGTAGTCCCCATTTCCTCCTATTGAGAAGTCGTCCGGGGTCCCCTTTTTCTTCCCCATCCACCCTCTTGAGGGGGCATACCCTACCATTTCTTTTCATCTGCTTGTCTTATCCCTTTTTCC
This sequence comes from Sequoiadendron giganteum, assembly GCA_007115665.2. Classification (NCBI taxonomy): domain Eukaryota; kingdom Viridiplantae; phylum Streptophyta; class Pinopsida; order Cupressales; family Cupressaceae; genus Sequoiadendron; species Sequoiadendron giganteum. The sequence continues at coordinate 260,034,479 of CM021100.1, read as the reverse complement.
TCTGACACCAAGGCATGATCTTGCATCCTTTTTCACATCACACTTCCTACCATCCTTCTTACACTGGGGCATCATCTCTCTAGTCAATTCCGCTATCGAGTCAACTATATTTTATTTTTCTTCGAAACACTGTTATTCTAATAATATTTCGAAGAGGGGAAAAATGTAGACATCCAAATTTGACCACTTACATTTGGTCAAATTTATCCCTTTCATCCCCCCACTTCGTCTTCTCCATCAACTTTAATTAAATAATTTATTTGATTAATGTTTCCCTTTTCCCTAATGTTCCTAAGGTATTTGATTTAATTAATTAAATACTTTATCATTAACCCTTTCCTCTTTGAATTAAATAAATACTCTCATTTATTTAATTTAGTCATTTACAATTTATGAATTTAAATCAATTTTAAATCCATCATTTTCTCTCTCCTTGTCCCATCCTCCATAATTCATTCTTAATCTAGATTAATCTAATTAATTTGTGATTGTGGATGTGCACACCCTTAATTGAGATTAATGTCACATCCCCTTATCATACCCCACTTGTCTTAATCCTGTTTTTACCACCTAATCCCTTGTTTGAACAACTTAATCACTTGATTAGGTAAACCTAATCCCTATTCCATTTATGGCATTTATCAAGTCAACCCCTTTCATTAAATGCTTCCCTTTTTGGAGAAGGCATTCCATTCCCAAGGTGAATTTTAAATTCACTTTTATTTCCCCAAGGACTATTAAGGAATTTTTAATTCCTCAAAGGTCACATCCCCCACTTGAGGACAAGGACCTCCTTTATGAGGAGATCTTGTCCAATCCCTAGGTACTAGAAAGGTACCTCCACCTCATGTCCTTTTGGTCACATCATCCGCCACATGTCAGGAGATGAGGGCTTGTGAGTTTCAACTCACAAAAGCCCTTGATCTTGTCCAAGGTAGTTGCATCTTAGCCCTTGATTATCTAGAGGCCTTTTCCCTAAAATTGGAGGAATAGCCCTCATTTTGTAACACTTGCACTTTGAACACTCAAGCATTCAAGTGCTCATTGGAATTCTCAAGCATCCACCATTTTTGCAAACTTTGAGCTCACTTTGCATCCATTCTGTGCACCTATCAACATACCCACATTCACCATTGCAAACCTCACCCCATCCACGTCATTTTGCATCCACTTTTGTGCCATTGCCATCGAAGGAGCACACACAACTGAACAATCAACAGGGCCAACCAAAGGATCAATTTGAGAAAGGTAATATCATTCCTCTCTTGCATTTGTTCAAGTTTAACGCAGGCCGTATTTGAGGTGGTGTTGTGATTGTTCTTTTCTTGCATTTTGTTTATATTTTTCACTTTAGGTTAAGTAGCTTTCACTGCACACAGGAAGAAGTCACCAAAAGGAAAGAAGAAGGAAAAGGAGAAGACTCTGATAAGAAAACATAGTCCCATGATGTTAGATACTTTGTTTAATGGAATTGTAAAACATTGTATGTTGGAACAAACTACTTCCTTGTATACTACTGTGGATGATATTGATAAGGCTACAATAGAAGAAGCCATAGTTAAATATATAGTTACATTTGAAGTTAGTATGAAGGACATTGAGAATCAATTGCCTAAAGAATGGAAGAGTGCACTACTAGCTAGACTTGAAGAAGCCATAAACGAAAATGTAAAAATAAGATCTTTTTCCTTGAAGAAGGTTAGTGCCACATTTTTGAATGAAAACTGAGAAAAACTATCTCAGTTGTACAATAAAGAATTCAAAACCAGACAAAGGGTAAATAACCTTATGAGCAAAGATCATAATGACCTTGAGAGACTCCAAAATGAAACTGTGAAGAAGGTTGCCAACTTGGCAAAGGAATTAGGCATGGGTCAAGACATAGAAGAGAAAGTGCACAATGATATGCCTACTTTGAAAGTCAATATACTAGAAGTTGCATAACATGATGATGCTCAACATGAGCATGAAGAAGAAGAAGAAGAAGAGAATGTGCTGAATGACACCCTTCCAGATGTGGAAGAGAATATTGCAAAAGATGTTACTGGTGACACTCCTCTTTTAGGAGAAAAAAAATGCAAAAGAAGGAAAGGATACAAAAATGCAAGAGGATGTACTTATAGAACATAAATCCCCTCCTCTATAAGTAGAAAATATAACAATGAAGAATATAGAGGTTGTACAAGACAACCCAGAGACACATGAGGCACAAAACACATAAAATCTGCCTCCTTCAGATAACAATGAAAATTTAGCTGATGATGAAAAGAAGGATAAGGAAGAGCCTGACAATGTTGAGAAGAATGATAAAAAAGTAGAAAGCAACATTGGTGACAAGGAAAAGGTTTTGAAAAAGAAGGATGTAGAAGAAAATATGAAGATGGTTGGTGAATCTTCTGGTACCTCTAGAGATTCATTGAAGAACTTGTTGAATATGTAGCTCCAATTTCAACCTGTTGTGTTTGCTTAGTTACTACAAATTCCAATGCAACAAGGGAATGTTGACATGGATAAGATATCTCCTTTGCAAAAATTACAGCTAGGTGATGCATTCCATGCCTCCACAAGGAAATAAATTTTGCCTACACATCAAAAGAGTGTGGACCTTATAGATGAAGCAGTGAAGGTGATGTAGGAGAGTATTCTAGGTGCAAGTATTGATAATTCTTTATCCAATATACAAAATTTAAAGCTTTTACTTGATTCTTTTAAAGAGTATTTTAGTGGATTGGAAGAGAAACTGGAGAAGGATATCAATAAGATGGTGGATGATAAAAGATAAATGAATATAGCTGATAAATGTGCTACTACACATGATAAATTTTAGAATAATCTTAAGGATGTGCACTATTGTGTTGAAGAAGCTAAGGTATTATTTAAATTATACATGAAGTGGCCCAACTCCACTAATAATATTAAGGATGAGATGGACTCCATTGAGTTCCAGATTGATAAGGCATCAGGTGCCTATGATCCAGCTAATGATGTAGATGGGAGCACAAGATTAGCTTTTGAGAGTCTGCATGAATAGTTCTTCTAGTTGCAAGAAGAAAAAGAGAAGATTATTGTGTAGTTTGGACAACTTAGGGATCTAGTGAATGTAAAGTTCACACATATTTCTAGTGCTTTGATTAATGTAGAGAAAGCAATGAAGTTAAATTTGGTACCTAGTACTCCATATGTTGGAGAATAACTCCTCATGGAGTTTGAGACACAAAGCCGCATGCTTGGCCAAGCGAAGAAAGGATGGGAAGAAGGTAAAATGAATTGGTAGGAACAACTTGCAAAATTGTAGGTGTCAAACACTTCCTCCAATTGATTTTATACATTTCTTTTCTTGTTGTGCATTTCATATTTCTTAGTCAGATTTCATTGTATATATGTGAATGGTAGAGATAGTTTTCCAGTGCCATTTTTGATCCACTTTGATGGATAGCACTATTAAGGGGAGTAATTTTGACAAAAAAATGAGTGTCAATGCAAAATCATGTTCCATGAAAGGGGGAGAAGATATGATCATTTGTGTGTGCCCTTTTCCCTTGATGTCAAAGGGGGAGAATTTTTGGAGAAGAATTGATGCATGTTGCCATCAATGACAAAGAGGAAGATTGTTGGAAGTTTAAGGAGTTTGTCATTGATGATATGCTTGTTAGCAACTTGAGCATGAGATATGTAGTGTGCAGATATAATGTTGTCATTGATGTCAACATTGTAGTTTGGTATGAAGATTCATGTGCAACCCAATTGGTGAAGCATGAGTGTGTATGATGATGATAATCTAGTGCATAAATGAAAGAAGTTTTGATTTGGTGCAGACAGTTGAGTTGAAGAATTGGCTGTGTCAAAACATATTTTTTTGTGTACAAGGCATCTGGTTTTTGGTCTGCATTGATCTGGCTTGAATAATTTTTCTCTACGGTTCGAAGGTGATTTTGTTAGATGTTAGAGGAGTCTAAATCCAAATTTTCATATTATTTTGCCTTTGGTGTAGAAGTTATGAGTAATATCAGGTTTGCTAGTCACAGTGTTTTCTTACACATAATGTATGGCTTGATTGGTCCTCACTTCACCGGAGAAGAATATCTAGTCTTGTGGATTTGTGGAAGTTCTTATAGGTGTTAGTTGCATCTAAGTTCCAAGTGGTGTGTAGTTTGGAGGTCCATGTGTCTGTTTGTGGTTGATTAGTTAGCACATTTTGGTGTTAGGTCTCTAGTGGTGTCGACCTAATATGTTTGAAGTTATGTGGAGTTTGAATACATGTTGATGGGTATATGGAGCTATTATAAGTCCATACCGACCTATTTAGATGTGTCACAAGTTTGGATTAAAGTGTGAAGCATGTATTTTTGATCTTGAGCTGATAAGTTATTGTTTTGTATGATACATCTAATTAGGCCGACCTAATTGATGTTGTACGTGTTTGCTAATGTAATGAGTATATATGTAAGATCATTTTCAATGTTGTATAGAAAAGATGAGATGCGAGAAGTACTATAAAATATGTGTGGTGTGAATTCCTAAGTAGGGCATGCGAATGTGATGTGAATACAAAGCATATAAGAGTGTTGGAGCAGAGTAATATGAAGTGTGTTGATTCGATCTTTTGAGCTTCAACAAAACTGTGATTCCTACATATTGTAGATGCATTTGTAGTAGTTCAAATTTTGGTAGCACGTACCACCCTTCTCTCTTCTCTCTTTCCTTCATTTTGTGGGCATTGAGTCCATTGGACAGTAGTGAGCCCTTCTATAATATTTTGTAACCAATTGTAATATATTGTGAGCTAATCCTCACTATGGTTTTTTCCTTTTTGGGTTTTCCATGTAAAATTCCGGTGTTCATGTGTTATGTGCTTTGATGGTTGTTTCCATGCTTTCTTTTCTTACTGCAAATTGAATATGCTATGTGGAATGAATGTTTAAATGTTTAAGTGGTTTCAGAGAATAATGATTCACTCTCTTTCTCAGTATTCCAGGTGTTCAACAGGAGTACCATCTCCAATAATAATTGTTGCTGCTAGTTCTCTGGTTAGGTGTTTGCAAGAGGATTGTTCTCACCTTTTACCCACTCTATATCAAAGTCATAGCCTAAAAATTCATAATACCATCGGGCAATTCTCCCCTATGTTATGTCTTTTTTGGGCTTCTTTTTCCTTAAATTCCTCATGGCCTGGTTGTCAATTCTTATCACAAAATGCTCAAGTTTTTAAGGAAGATCTTAAATTTCCCAATCCCTTTTTTAACTGCTAAAATTTATTTTTCATATATGTGGTATCAGGATTCAGTATCTGTGAAAGTACCTAATCTGTAACCACAAACTTATTTGTGTCCTTTTGGAAATTCCTTAATCAAAACTGTAGACCAATGTTATTAGAGGCATTTGTATAATGGATCAGTGGTATACTTGGCTTTGAGATTTGAAGAGATGGAAGAGTTTTGCATTTTTCTTTTATTCTTTGATCTGCCTTTGTTGCTCTTTTATCCCATCTAGAGCTTTTATCCTTAAGATTACCCTATATTCTTTTCCTATCTTTTGCCAAATCTTCATAAAATGGTGAGATATAATTTAAAAAACCCAAAAATATTTGAATTTTCTTTTTATTAGTCAACATGTTAGGAAAATTAGATTGTATCCTTTGGAGCACATGGGGTTATAATTTAATTTTACCTTCATCTAAATGAAGACCCAATCTATCAATCTTAGATTTTCCAATCTACATCTTTTTGGCTAAAAGACAAATTCCATTTTTAGTGATTGCTACATATAATTGTTCAAGGTGATTCAAATGCATTTGAATATCATCAGAAAAAACAATGATATTATCTATGTAAACTACACAAAATTCTTTGAGATGTTGTAAAGCTTGGTCCATTCTTCTTTGGAAATACACTAGAGTAGTACAAAGGCTAAATGGCATTACATTCCATTCATATAGTCTATGAGACACGAAGAATGTAGTTTTATACTTATCTGCTTCCTTCACCTTGATTTGCCAAAACCTAGATTTGCAATCAAATTTTGAAAATACTTTTTTGTTAGCAACTCTTCGAATCAAATCAACACTAAATGGAATTGAAAAATTGAATGGTAGAATAATGTCATTTAGAGGCTTATATAATTAATGCAAAATCTTTTCTTCCCTCTTTCTTATTTTTGCTCTTTTATTGACTAAGAATGTTGGGCATGAAAAGGGCTCTTACTTTGTTGATGAATCCTCTTGTCACTAATATTTATTATTTATAAGATATACAAGAGTTGTAAATTTAGCATTCCTTGTTGCTAAAAATTATCATGAGACCACTAAATTTCTTAAATTTTAGAGCATAAACTTTTAAGCTTAGACTACGTTACAAAATTCACTAATGAAATATAATATTGTCTATTCAACTCAAAAAAAAATATTTTTAACCATATTTATTTATTAATTGAAAATCATAATACAACTGATTTTTTATTTTCAATTAATCAATAAATAAGTTGAATAGAGTTTCGTGCAATAGGGGAAGTAAATGTTAATTACTAGCACTTGCACCTATAGGAGGTTCAAGGGAGACGCCGATAGAAAATTAAAAGAAAAACATAAATGAATTGTAACAATATATAATTGGTTTAAAATAAGTAATAATCAAGTTTTTAATTTTAAATGATAAATTTGTTTGGAATGACAGACTAATAGATTCATGCATTGAACAATTTATAAAAAAATAGATTAATTTTAAACCCCACTTAATATAAAATAATATTATCATAATCATATAAATATAACAAAATATCTATTTAAAATAAGCAAAATATTAAATAAAAGAAATTTATTATAATTAAAAAATATTTATTATACTAATCGAATTATTAATGAAATATTAAATAAAAATATTAAATTGTAAATTTTATTGGATTTAATTGTGTAATTTTATTGGGCTGAGTCGCGGGGACACTCTTGCCACATAAAAGAAGAAGAAGAGGGTTTGTACCTTAAATATTTCTTTGACTTAAGGTCAAGGGATATGGGCCAACCGAGACCTCCTTGGTGAGTTAAAAGATACTCAGATGGGTAGGAGAAAAAGGAGAAAAGTAAAGAATGTGTTATTGAGAGAAGCATAAGGAACACAATATTTCAGGAAATTAGGTAGGCGATATTTCAGGCAATTAGATAAGTTACATAATAACACCTTCACTAGTAATGAAATTTTAAAATAAGGGGACAATAAAGATATAACAAGGAAAAAATGATTTACACTTCACAATTAAATACAAACAAATTTGATTGTAGAGTAAATTGATTAACACTACACAATCAAAAAAATTGATTGTAGAGTAAATAAACACTACACAATTAAATGAAAACAAATTTGAGTGTACACTAAATTGATTTACACTACACAATCAAATAAAAATAAATTTGAATGTATGTAGTAGTAACTCACCTCATTCTTGCAACAGATTGACCAAGCACATTCAAGGGCACAAGTACAACACAAAAAAAGATTACAACTAACAAAGGATGAAAAATAGCCCCAAACCATCGAGATGGGGACTATTATTGGTATGGTAGAAATATTATTCTATGGGGACTGTTATTGGTATGGTAGAAATTTGGCTATTGGGTATAGGTTGATAGGTAAGATTGATGAAGAGGAGGAATAACAAATTGACAAGTGTAAGGTTCCTCACCTTTAATATAGAATTTGTAATAGGTTAGAAATTGGTTTGGATGTTGAATTTGACTATGTCTAGATGTGTAGTTAATATATTTGTTTGTTATTAGAAAATTGTAGAGCTTAGAATGTTATGATTTACATAAAATCTACGTTATTAGCTTCTGCTGTAGTAGACCATGGAACTATAGTTTCCAACATCGATTAATTTTTTTCCCCTACGCAATATTCTAATAATTGAAATTCCGCAATAGACCATGGAACTATAGTTTCCAACATTGATTAATTTTTTCCCCTACGCAATATTCTAATAATTGAAATTGATTGATTTCTCTTGCAACAAATAGGAGAGAAAGCCTTTTTTCAGGTATTCGAGTTGTGGCAAACAAATGACACATGGGCATACAAGTGGGCATCATGGAGGGTTTTAACAGGTAACGTGTTGCTTCCCCACCGCCTTGCAAAATTCTGTTGCTTTTATAATGCACCTAGACAACAAGATGCCCTTATCTTTGCAAATGCTTTCTTTGCTACCAAATGGTCCTACCAATGTATTTTTTTGGGGGAGTAGTTTGAATTTCTCTAAAGCTATCATAGTCTTATAAGGGAGTAAGGGTTTAGCTATAATTAAAAGAAGTAAAACTGTAGCTATGGTTGATTATTTGTACTTCAATTAAAGGTTCTCCAATTCGCTTTCTACCTGGGCAGACATTTTTTATTTTATTTTTATGAGAATGGCTCTAGATTAGTGCATATATTGGCTTGTTTAAATGCCCAATTTTGACAATGATGTTGTTGTCTTAGGTTGGAAGGAGGAGAGGAGGCATATAAAACAATTAGAAGAAGAACACAAGTATGAATTTGAAGAACCTGTAGCTTCTGTGCATGCCCTAAAATGTTGGCAGTGCTCTTAGATTAAAATGAAAGGGGATAAAATGTCGATGGATTCTTCCATACGCACAATACCCATATTTACATCCACAAGTCTCATTCTGGCTCTATGCCTAGGAAATCAGCCTGGACAAAAAACTAAATGATTAACTTTGCCAGTTTCTCTGATTTTTAGCTCATTCTTAGCTAAGTTGCTTGGCTCAAGAATGGATTAAGTCTATCGGCCTATTGACCCTGTCTTGCAATAGTGTAGGGGACATTGCCCTCTCACCTTGCAAAATGTGAGAAATGCTACCTAGATCAACTTGCCCTCTTCTGTCCCAAAAGGCTACAGTTTAACAGGGTGAGATCCCAAAAAGATGAAGAAAAGAGGATTACATATTACATTAGCAATGACATTGAAATTATGAACAATGGGTACCACTCCATAGTTACAAATCAGATTGAAAAGTCATAAAAGTTACAAGCCAAGATTGATTGCAATGTGGCAGATGATTCAATACTAAAGAAGCTGGTTAGAAGCATAATATATCTGAATCAACAATGCAAGAGACCTCTTATTGAGTTAGCTTCATTCGTGTTTTATAACACATACAATATTGTTCATTACATTGCGGCCAAGCAAATTTTGAGACATATACAGCGGACATTTGGTTTTAACCTTATAGCAAAGGAGCTCCAATTGATTGTCATATAACAGATCAAAAGATCAAACCTTTCTATATAGAATGATTCGTTTCCTATGAGTATCAGTTTCTATGAGAAAAAAAGAGGCAAAATTTGTAGGTAAGTACCGGGGATTCTTCAAATTCCTTTCGCTGGTAGTTTTCTTCAAGTAATCTGCTTCAAGTATTCTATTGTCAAATTTTGTTTTCTTTAGTCTATTGATTCTATTTGTAAACACAATGGGTAGTGGTCTACAACGGTAAAAAAAAGAGGCAAAGCATAGAATCAGTAAAAAAATAATCATGTTATGGCGCTGATATGAAGCTTAGGCGCGGCCTCATGCATTCCCAGGCGACCACGCAGACCTGGCAACTGGTTACAACCAACGCTGCCATATTCTCCCCTACGCAGGTAGAATGCATTGAAGGCTTTTACCAGTTAGGGTTTCGAGATACTGGCAAGTATTAAGAAATTGGATGGAATGTTTATTTTATTGCTGCGCTGACTTGAACATACGACCTCTGCCCACTTGAGAATCTCCATTTTTGAACACAAATTTCCGTTTTCTTCACCTTTTCTAGACCGTCGTCTAGTATTATAGATGCCAGGCGATTCACCCCGAGAACAGGTATGCAATCTGTACGTTCTTCCTGAGGGGAAGATACGAGAAGACTTGTGTTATAGGTACTGCATTTAATGTAGTAAGAGCAAATTTACGGCAGTTAAAAGCATATCAGATATCTCAAATAAGTGATTTGATTCAAACTGACATCTTGGACTGCCAGCACTGAATAAAATCTATAAAAAAGATATTGTGCATTTAGTGCGAGCAACATTCCATCTTTTGGTTTTTTGTCGTAATTCATTGCATAGATAGGTAAGCTGTGGATTTGGATTTTTTTTCTGATGGAAACTTTTTCGATGAAAGTTGCTACGGAATGTGAAAATGGGAAACAAGAATCTATTTCACTGGATTTAAAAAGCTGTTTCAAGCGTGTGAGACAGGTATCTCGGTGAATTGTGGACGGGCAAATCCACAATAGAAAGCCTATCGGCTAAAAATGTTTTTATTATCTTTATTGATGTGCATTCAAGTAAACCCTAATCCTAGGTGAAGAAACCCTCGATCAAATGCTCTTCAACGCATCTGGCTGCTGCAATTTACAGTGATACACATCTTATTTTCCTCTTCCCACATCGTTCATTGAATACAATGTCATTCGTATTGTTTTGGAGATGCATAGTTTGTTCAGGGAGATCTTCGTCATGCCTCCCACTAACAATCAAACTGCATTCTCCATCCTTTTAAATTCTCACCATTTTCTTCATCTTCAGGATCTCATACTCCCCCACTCAATGTCATTTCAGATTTCTTAACAAAAGAATGTGGATTTTCTTCTTCTCAAGTAACAACTGTCATGAGAAAGAAACCTAACCTGCTGAGGAGCAAATCCAACCTAACCACTAGAGAAGTCATTCAGCTCCTGAAAGATTCTGGATTCACTGAAAACAACATTAAGGGTACCATTCTAGAAGCCCAGATATTCTTCAACAGAGAGCCGATAGGAAATTGAGGCCTCAGATGGAATTCCTGAAAAAAATGGGCTTGACTACTCAAGACATACAACATATTGTATTTCGCGCACCCAGAGTGCTTCAATTGAGCATAGAAAATTGTCTCGCCCCTAGAATCCTCAATCTTGAAACCCTATTTGGCTCAAAGGTTCATTTGTGCAAGGCTTTAAGAAGGGCGCCTGTACTTTTGACGAGCGATTTCGAGAAGCAGGTGAAGCCTAAAGTGGAGTACTTGAAGAGTAATATAGGCATTCAGAAAGGTTCCGCAGGATTTGCGGGAGCCCTCAATGCGGTTATAGGCCTTAGTTTTGAAACACTGAAAAAGAAAACTAAATATATGGTGAATCTTGGTCTGTCAGAGGAGGAAATCTTTCAAATTCTTAAGAGTAAGCCTGTAGTACTTAATAATTCAACCAAGAAAATGAAGGAAAGCATTGATTTCTTGATACACATTACAGGTCTTGAGCGCAAGATTGTTGCTTCGTATCCTATGTTATTGATTTACGGCGTAGAGAAAAGGCTCAAACTTCGATACGAAGTCTTTAAATCTCTCAGGACAAGTCCTCACGCCAAGGGTCTACCTTGTCTGGCTAAATTTTTAATACTAAGTGAGCAAGAATTCCTTAAAAAATTTGGTCAATACTATACCAAGTCGAGTCCAACGATCATACAATCTCCTACAGTCTCCTAAAGCAAGCATTTTAGAGTAGTGACGGGAGTTTCAAGGGTTGGATTGGTGTTCAAAGGGTTCTGAAACTCATCTAGGCCAAGGTAATGTCTCAACGATCTTTACCTCTCCTATTAAAAAATATTAATGATACACTTTTCACCTCTGCCCTAATATTAGCCTTGAGGTTGTAATGTTATTTAGACGTTCCGGATATATTCAAAACCCCAATGTCCCCAAGTTTTATTTGTAGGATGCCAGAGTAATATCATGTATGACTTATCTCATGCAGGTGTTCAATGTGATTATGAAAGAGAAGCGTTTATATTGTACTTAAAATGATGTATATGACCGGACCATTAATTAGATCAGATAATGTAAATTCAGTCATCAAGGGGATTAAGGTTCTGTAGTTTATTCTTGATGCGGGAGCATCCTCGGCAGGCAGCAATCTTCATCAAAGAATAATAATAAATAAATAAATGATTGCCCAGAGTTGGTCCTTTTGACCATTCTCTTTGGTTTATCCTTCATCCCATGATTCCAGCAGTGTCATTCAGGTGCCACAATTCAGCTGGCATATATAACAGAGGATGGAGAGACAAAGACTTCAACAACAACTCAGTTTTCACTGCATTTTGATGGGAGACAGCACCAACAATTAACGATAAGAACATCTACTGTTAATGGAGGGAAAAACAAAAAGTGGGAGGAGTAAAATCCTTTTTGGAAGAGGTTTTCGAGTTTTATCAACACATGCAAGCAGTTGGGCAGCACTGAAGAAGGGGAAGTAAAATCATTTGTTGCAGAGAGCAGCCAGGCAGGACGCTGTGAAAGGGACAAAAAAAAGCCTTTCGCTTGGGTTTAGAGTAGGATGAAAGAAATACCAAACATATTCAAAGAGGAGAATACAAGGGACTGCGTTGGGAGAGGAAGCATCAACAGGAAGACAAAAGACAGGATCTGAAAGCATGGAATTTGCATTGAAAACAGGAGGCTCGACCTCCTCCTTTCTGTATTGATTTTATCAGAATTAAAAGTTTATCAGTTTCATATTTATTCAGTCAAAGGATATGTAGAGTAGATGTTCAGTGTTATTCAAAGCTGCCCCATTTATCTCTCTCTGTGAGTATATGTAAATAACTGCCCTCGAGTACAAGCGTTCAGAGTAGTGTTTGTGAATGTCCATGATGTTTAAAGCACCTTATTTTAAGTAAATTCGTAGAAACTAAGGCAATCTATTTGTCTTGTGTGGATAAGGGCATTATGGTTGGTTTTACCTTGTCTTTGTTGACTATTTTAAGCTGTAGGATTGAATATTTGTTCAAGACTGCCAGGATTGGTTGCCATTTCAGTTGGGCCACCCCAGGGTCTGCATCAATTCTTTTTGATATGGTTGAATTGCAAGTCAAATTTCTCTACCTATGTATTTAAATTCTCCTTACAAATTGGCTCATGTTTGGATCATTCTCCTCTAGATTAAATCAAACGCAATAAGCATTAAATCCGTTTAGCTCCATTTACAGTTTAGATTTGAATTCACAAGTAAGATATCCATTTACAGAGTAAGTTGACAATTCATCTCTTCTGCACATATTGAACTTTTCACAAGTAAGATATCCATTTACAGAGTAAGTTGACAATTTATTTCTTCTGCAGATCTTGAACTTTAATAATAAGCATGATATTCAGCCCTGTCTATTTTCCCAAAGCCCATTTGCAAGCCTAATAGGCAAGTGCACTTAAGATTTGTTTTCAATGTTATACTAATGTTGTGGTATTAACTTTAGTCTAATTAATCATGGGTTTTGAAGTTAATCTCAGATTCTTCTTTTCACATATGTATACGTTAGCGCTGCTTGCAGCTATTAGAATAATTTCTGATCTGCAATATTCTTCCTATTTTTGCAAATCCATCGCAATGATGCCTTAGTTAACTTGGTTTAAGGTCTATCTTTTACTCTCTAGATGAGTAATATTGCTCTGTCTGAAACTACTGCTGTAGATGCATCAGTTTGATAGAATAACTTTATTTTTTTCATTAATAAATAATAGAACTACGTTAGTTTCATACTTCAGCCTGTATAATTTAGTAATGATTTGTTATTGCCACTGTGATTTTCACCATTCATGATGTTTGCTGCATTTGACATGCCAGTAATATATGTTTGTTTTATTTTTAGAGGCTCTAATTTAATCCCTGCATGCAAACAAATAAGCTCCATATAAGTCCCTTTCTTGGTTGGAATTCACAACACCTGTACTTGAGGCATTTCATCCTTCATATATTCTATATGGTGCAACTGTTTAACATTATCTGTTAAACTGGAAGAGTATAGTGAAATAAGATGGAGTTATATTCGCTGGTTCTGTTTTTTAAACTTTTATGTGGAAACAATGTTTTCTATTTACAATGTGTTAAAGAAAAGTAAATAAAACACAGATATTTCTAGATAAATTCACCCAAAATAAGATGGATTTGTCTTCTGAGAAGATATGCTTTGATTGCATATTGATTATTTGTTAAACTAGAAGGATATGGTCAGATAAGACATTGTTATATACACAAGTTCTCTTTTTTAAACATTAATGTGGAAACAATGTGTTCTATTCACAATCTGGTAAAGAAAGGTGAATAGAACACAGTTGTTTCTAGATAAATGCACCTAAAATAAGATTGATTTGTTGTCTCAGAAGGCATGGTTTGATAATTACAAGTATGCAGTAATATAGAAGAACGATATTGCTGAGAATGCTCTTTACTCAAATGGCATAGAATTATACTTATGATTGATTATGTTCTTTACAAATTATGCTTCACCTGTTGTGACTCTATTTTTGTTATGAATTATTTCACAAATTGTTAAGTTAATCAATCATGAAAAAAATGTGTAGAAGTTGATTTCACCACAAGTGAGAAGCAATTAGCAACCAGTTTGTATGCAATCTACTTTCTACTTGGAACTGGATCCTAATTTATCATATGGATGTATCGTGTCTTTTCATGCAGGCCTTAATGTTTATATTATATTTTTGTTATCAATCACATTTCAATTTGTACTGTTATATCTTAATTAGTTATCCATATAAAGAGATCCAATCCGCAATCCTACAGAAAATCTACATCTTGACAATGGATTATGTAGCATGATCCATGAGGTTGAGAACTTGAGATAAATTTCTAAATGTATCAGAGGTCTTTTCTAAAAAGATTTTCTTAAATATGGCCTTTGGAAGCCTTAAGCTTTTAAACACTTTCCAAAATAAACAAACCAAGTATCAGGGTTGTGTAGAGTTCCATAGAAATGGATACATTATTAGATATAGGTATGGTATCACATAGAGATACACACGGATAGGCCGTTTTTTCAAGATATGCATATATAATTACATTCAAATTATGGAAGTATATTTATATTCAATTATTATACATCTATTTGTAAAGGAACATAATTTAAAATACTTCGATTTTTACTTATAAGAGGATAGGATCTAGCATCTGCACACCCTAACTTCATGCAGTTCTCCTAAAGTGTGTATTAGATTTTTCTGAAAATTTCAGGACATTTTGGTAGAGCTTAAACCTATAGTTTGGACTTCTAGGTAGTAACATCGACATAGGAGGAGTCATTATGAGGGAAGTGCTTAAGTGATCATTTGAAAGTGATGACTGAAGTCTGGTCATTTCAAATCTGTTTCCTCCCTAAGGGTTTTCTCAGCAGAAAAGTGTAGTCAATTCCAATGGTTACGTGCGACATGCAGGGTGGAATGTGAATTCCAGGGACTGAGACATCATGATACTCTCAGCAAAACTTGTCGAGGAAAACGGGCTTGGTAAGAGGAATTCCAATATTCATAATATTGCAGCTCCATCAGGAAATTCAAATGTTAGTTTGTATCTATCGACTGACAGCAATAAAATGATCTTCTGAAGAAGAAGATGCTGGAAACCTTTGTTGAAGCTCATATGGTGATGACAGTAATTCAAAGAACAACAAGCGATTCAGATCTGGCTTCGCCGTCGCCTCATTTCCATTGACAATTGCAGAACAGATCTCACTGCTGCTAAGGATTATCACAGAAGCAAAGTATGCGAGGCCCATTCCAAGGCCTCCAAAACACTTGTTGGAAATATTATTAACGTGTTTGTAAACAATGTAGCAGGTATGTTGTAACAAACCTATTTATTAATTAATAGATTCTTTGGTAAACTCTTGAAAAGTTTACGGTTGATTATGTTTTTAATTGGCATGGAAGAGGATTTGGCAAATTATTTCTAATTTGAATTCTGTTAAAATTACAAGTTTAACTAACATATATATATTTATAACTCTATATTCATATAAACTGCTTTATGTATACATATATACAACTGTTTAGACATATATTCAAATTTTATACTCTTTATATTTTGAATATCGTTCTACATAATTATTGTAAAATATAATAAAATTTTCTAATTTGTGATCTACTTTTATTTCCTAATGTCCAAAATTACAAATTTTAGAGTTTAAATTTTTAATATTTAAAAATTGTAAATTTACAGAGATTTGTGTCATTTCCCTTCCCCTTGGCTGATCATGACTTGTCCAGCATGGGTTCCTAAAAAATATTAATAATTAACACGAAAATAAAAAATAAACCCTTTACTCTCAGATTATCTGTTTCTTGTTGAGTATGGCGAATTTAGTGACTTGTCAAGCCCTAACTCTGGTCAGTGTAGAGATTAACAGTCATCATTGATTTCAGGTCATTCAAGACCAGCGCTAACCACTTCACTGTTACGCCACCTTGAGGAGGGACATTCAAACCTAGATCTGAGATTCCAGTCTTCTCCCAGCAGTCTGAGAGCATCGGTAGACAAACAATAGTTAGTACAGCGGCCAGGACACGAGTTGCTCTTGCCATTCCATCACACATACGAAAACATTTATATTTTTCTCCAGGTCGGGGCACACAAGTCAAGGCATCACCAAATCCAACTAGGCGAATAGCAGCAGCAAGGTTTATTCACAGATAATCACTTCCAGTGCCCAGTTCTCCTTTAGCAGTCACCAGGTTTAAACACCAACGGTCATTTCCAGCAGATCACACCACCGGATTGGGCATTTGTTGGTCACTCTGACTGATTAGCAGCCATAAAAGGTCAGTGAACAGTTCAAACATATTTGACCAATGTATGTAGCATTCTAAAACTTGTCATAATAAATTATATATTGAAGCATTACAAATCCTTGGGCTCTGATTTGTTACTCAGTGGTTGTAATTACAATTTTAGTTGTGGAAATTTTTTCTTCTGTAGTTTTCCCCTAATTTTCAACTAGACATATAAACTTAAGGTCAGTGAGCGAGACATCAGTGATTTTCATAACAGGGATACTACAATTTGTCCAGCTATATACCTACAAATACACAAAGATGTGAATATTATTTATAGTGTTTATTTTATAGATTATATTGTTACTTTCCTTCAATTTTGTATATATAGATTTGTCCAAATATATACAGTCCCCTATGCAAAATGTAGAGTTGTACATGCATGAATATGTTGAATATATCACATCTTTAGTATTAGTTTAGATTATAATAATAAATAAATATTAAGTTAGTTAATTGTTAGTGAATAAATCAATTGTTAGTTAGTTTCAGAGTTATTTCCGTAATGGGCTTTGGTTAGTTTGATATGGGAAATAAAGGCTATAAAAAGTCTATTGTGCAACATTGTAACATCATCCAATTGAATTTAAATTTCAACATCTCTGTTTTGTTATTGATCTGCGATAATGGTGTGACTTGTGCAATTTTCTCTACCATTTTCTAATTTGATATCAGTGTTCATGATGCTAGGTCTGTGAGGAAGCAGTGAAGAGGCTGCTAGCAAATAAATGTGTTTTTCTGGTATATTGTTTTATTTTTAAATGACATTTTTTTTTTCAGTAACATAGTTGCAGAAAAACTTTGACATTTTTTTCATTTCTCAATGAAATTTCAAATTTCGAAATATTTCAGAAAGAAGAAGAATAGAAGTATAAACCCAGAATTTTTTCGAAGAAAATCTCTATATTAGTGAGTTGTTTAAAGCAGAAATATGGTGTGAAGAAGAAGTGGCGTTGAAATTTGCTATAGTTTTATTTTGCATTAAATATATCTATTGTGCAAATCAAGCTGCTGTTTTTAGAATGCAAAACATAAAATGGCAATCCCTATGAATTATTTCTAGTAGTGTGGAAAATAAGGTGTGTGAAGAAGAGGTGAAGAACTTAAAGTTTAAAGAAACATGTGTGGATTTAAATATATCGATCAATTGTTATAAATTGCCACGCTAGTTAAGGTGTAGATTTCATTTTTATCAGGGGCTACGCAATAAATAGCGGAAGTCATTTCTATAAAGGAGTTCGTGGTTACTCGTTCGTTGGAAAAGCACAGAAGTCTGGAAGTAAGCATTTTGTAAGCGCTCACAGGCTCTGCAAATATTTGGTATGAGACCATTTACTTTCCTTGCGACACAATAGAGATCTTATAAATTCACTGGCCATGCAATGCCAAAAATTTGCCACTGCTAGACGGGTTTAGATGAGATGATTCTGGTATTATCGTTAGAAGAACCTGTTAAGAATTTTGAGGGGGAGAAATTTTGTTTGACTTGTTAGGGCATGCGATAACACATGCTTGCTACTGCTAAAGATCAGTTACCTTTGAACTATATATAATTGGTTTATTGTAATTTGTTATCTTTTGGTTGAAAACATAGCTTTATTTTATGGATATATTTTTGGTTGACCTCAATATTCTATTGTATTATGAACTTCACAAATGTGTCTAAAAATCTTGTTCATGTTGATTGGGCTTTTGGAAAGTGTAGTGTTACCTTTGGCAGGTAAGAACTAACAAGATCAAATTGGAGGCTGGAGGCATAGGAGGCAAGAGGTATTTTATCATCTTGAGTTAGCTTCTCGTTCATGGAGCAAGGGGGGCCATGATATCTTTGTTTGGTTTGCAAATAATTGAGTATGTCTTGATTTGCAAATTTGGTAAATGATATCTATGGATAATTGAGTTTGTCTCGATCCATAGTTGTTCAAGTGTGTACCTGTGGATAATTGAGTTAATTTTGATCCACAAATGGAGGTGTGTTAATGTGGATAATTGAGTTAGTCTCGATTCACAATTGGTTGGTGGTTTTGTTATCGTGAATAATTGAGTGAGGCTCATTCGTAGTTGGTTGGTGTACTTTCTTGTGGATAATGGAGTTTCTCAATTCACAGGAGGAGTGGCATATTATGGATAATGGAGAATGCCTCAACTCACAGGTATTTTCGAGGTTTGACAGTCAGAAGATCCATTGATGTGTTCAGTTTGGTGTTTTCTGGGTGAGCAAGGAGAATTGGCGGAGAGATGCTTGATCAAAGTTCTCAAAAGGGTTGTTGTGATCAACTCTTGCAATGTTTCATCTTTAATCTTTAGTTTGGATTATAATAATAAATAAGTATTAGATCAGTTAATTGTTAGTGAATAAATCAATTGTTTGTTAGTTTTGGGAGTTATTCTCTTAAGGGGATTTGGTTAGTTTGATATGGGAAATAAAGGCTATAAAAAACCTATTGTGCAACATTCTAATATCATTCAATTGAATTTAAATTTCTAACATTTATGTTTTGTTAATGATATACAATAATGGTGTGACTTGTGCAATTTGCTCTACCCATTTTTAATTGAATACACCTATCTATACTTGTATATATGACTATATATATACATATGGCTATATAACTAAATTTGTAAACACAACTACTATATGTTTTTATACAATTGTTTGTTCATATTTCCATATCTCTATATTCATTTGTGTTTGCACCTTTAAATTACAAATCAAACTATTTAGTTCTGTTTCTTAAACATAAGTGCATTATTTATACAAAGGAACATGGAAATCTACTATGATATTGTGTTTTTTAAAACAACACATCATTCTTGGGATATTTTGATCTATGAGCAAATATTCTTGGTTTCTAATTTCTTTAAAATAGTTTTAGCATCATGTGGGGTGGTGGCTTCCCTAATGAGGTGTGGGCAGTTTTAAAACAACAAAAGCATGAAAGTGGGAGTGGAGTTTAAGGGGACATGAGAATCTTAGCCGACCACTTCCTCTCAGTATAATACACACTGGGCTGTGCTGAAATTAGAGGAGTAGGAGGTAAGAATGAAGTGAGATGGTGTGGACAATGGGATAGGTGTTGCCCATTTTTGGGTTGTGTAGTTTTCAACTAAATGCTTTTGAGAGACTGTTGTGAACACTACCATAATAAAAAGAGTTTGTGACCTTTTTCACACCTCACACCATTCAAAATGGGAACTTCTCTAATTTTTGGAACATTCGGGTCTTTGAGCTATGGATGTTCTACTACATCGGGATTGTGTTGGAGGGGAAGGATTGCGTGGACTGAGCGAGAATAATAAGTGATAATTTGGATGAACAATTCAAGAATTTGAGGAGAACTACAACTTTTTACATGAGCTCATATGTGATATACATGCTAGCTTGAATGACTAAATACATGGGGATAACTTATAAGGAGCCGATTGGGTGTGGTCTTGAGCAGTTCAAAATTTACGAGGCTTGCCCACAATTGCACCTAAGCAGCACCTCCAACTACAGAAGGGTAAATGATGCCTTAACAATGCACATAGCTAGGACCCTTCAACGAAGGACACAACAAAGGATATCAAAAGAAGCTCGAAAGTTGATCGAGAGATATGGATATTGGTTTATCCAATTTCCAATGTTCACTTATATTAGGTTGCAAGGGTTTACAACATATCCTTATATATTACCAAGGTACCCCACAAATAAAATGGCGATGTTAGAGATATCTAGGCGGCTCACTACCTATGATAAAATTCAGAAAAAGAAGAAGAAAGGAGGATTGGACTTCTCGATCATCATAGGGAATTCAGATGAGGTTTGTCCCTCCTTGCAGCTAGCCAAAGAAGCTGAAGATGAGTTATAGTTTTTCCACCTCTCATACCACACTAGTAGGTAGGATTTTGATCCTTATAAAAATATTAGAGTGGTGTAGGGTGTGGAATATAGGCACCAGGTACACATTGAGGACTTTTGGGCCGATGCAGTGGATGATGCTGAAGTTAGAAGAAGAATGTTTTCCTAAATACCCTTGAAAATGATCAAAGAAAGTGAGATTGTCCCAATTCTTGATCAGGTAGATGAGGACGTAAATGTTATGCAACCAAACTATGAAACAGTAAGAAATATAGTGGTCCCACTACCTGAATGGTTAGAATCGGAAATTACAGACTTAGATACATTATGCATACCGATTTTGACATTCACTAGAAATTGGATAGAAAGCACATGAATAGACTTAAAAGCAGATCAGTCCCCCTCACAATTTGATAGGTGACCAAAGGCCGCCAACAGCTAGAAAAAGGAAGCAGGTTGCCCAACCCTTAGAACCACAGAGAGAGGTGTAGGTTCAGCAGGTGCCTCAGAGGGTAGAGGAAGCATCATCCACGCCATCGTAGACTCCCTCTTCGAGCGTGCAAGTCTCATTGTTTGCAAGCCAGAGAAACAGATTGAATGAGGAGCAAGAGTTTCAGGAGGTGAACCGACCACCTCTTAGAGAGCCAGATAGTCAAAGTGTCAACTCTCCTAGAAAAGAAAATCAACATGAAGAAGAAGAGGAGACAGAAACAAACACCCACTTCCAGCAGTTGATTGAGACAACTTTGGAGGAAGAGAATACTATGGGGCAGTAGGCTCAAGGTTTAGGAGAAAATACTCAGCAGATGGAAATTGACGAGCCTCAACAGAATGTTGTTAGAGAGGAAGTGCATGGAGAGGAGGCGAGAGAGGAACAACCTCTTATTATTTGTGACCCGCAGCAGGCAGTGCTAGATTGGCTCAAGGAAAGAATGAGAAGGGATCATGTTGAGGAGACTCACTAGACAATTGAAATGGAGGAATTCCTCAGCAGAATCAGCGGACCTCCAGAAAAGAAGAAGGCCATGAAGCTCTCGAAGATATCTATAGATAAGTCTGGTTCTCGCACACTCCATGTGGTTGTTCCCAGGGTAGAATGTGACTGAGATGAGGCTATCCCATATAATTATGTAGTCACTACTGTGGAGCTGGGTCGCCCTACAGGAGCTCAAATAATCGAAGAATGTGATAGCTCCTATCAAGCTGTTAAGGATAGGTTGCTCCATACAAAATGGAAGTATAAAATATTGAAGAAAGAGCTTAAAGCATTGGCTCGCTATGTGCAACACTTAGCCCGTCCATGTGGACAAGAAAATCGAGTAGTTGATCTTCCAGCTAAACTTCTGAGGGAATCAGTCAGCGACCTGGAAGATTTAAAGAAGATGGCTCAAGAGGCAAATAAGTGGGTTGGCCATATTCGTGTAGAGACATAAAAGTTAATGGAGGATCTCGCCCATTCTTTTTAATAAGCTTCTAGTATTCTGATGCGCGTGGGTAATGTTGATTAGGCCTGGAGTGAAACTCACATTTATCAAGATAAAACTATTCTTCGCTTGGCAACTTTAATGCATATACCCATACAGACTCTGGTAGAAGGAGGAGTGATACAAGAGGGCGACAAATATGACTTACCCAGTTGGTACTCCTCAACAGTCACAGGTCGAGGCTTCTTTGAGGCAGCTCAAGCAGAATCAACTAGAATTAGAAGGGCCATGGGAAATATTCAGGAAGGAGTCTTGAACACGCTTGAAGCCTTATTTGCCAAAAGATTGACTCCAAAAGAAGTGATTGTAGATGACCTCAGGAGCAGATTGGAGTCTTTCTTTTCGGGTGTAAGGTCATTTGCCCAAGTAGATTTTGAAAATATTTCAACCTTCTCCAATATCATTCAGAACACTCAGGATGCTTTAGTTGCATGCGGAAAGTCTTGTACTCGACACGACAAACAGTCACGATGTTTGAGTTTCAGCTCAACCATATTCCACCCATCTCAGTTCAGGAGGTTGAAGCAGTATTGGCTAGATTCATCGAGTTAGCGGTCAAAGAGAAGGAGAATGGGAACACCTTCTTGGATGATGACCTTCTGGATGATAGTGGGAATTAAATTCTCATAGTGATGTAGGGAGAGAGTGGGCATTATGTGCTCATTTATTACCACACTCCTCCACTTTGTGGCCGTTTTTAGGCAAAACTTTGAGTAGGGCTTAAGTGGCTCAATCTGAGCCATTCATTGTAATTGAATCTAAGTCGTCTGTTGGACTGGGCTAGCTATAAAAGGGGCATCCCCCCTCATTTTTACGAAAGGAAGGGAAGTTTTCAACTAAATGCTTTGTGAGAGACTGTTGTGAACACTACCATAATAAAAAGAGTTGCCATTGCTTGTGATTTCATCTTTTATTGCGTGTAGCTAGCAAGGTTTCTTCATCCTTCCAATTAGCATAGAATCTTAGAACTTAGATAGACTAGAATATATTTTATTTCATGCAAGTAGATAATTTTGGAATGTGGTGGTTGATTTGAGTAAGCTTTGCTAGTCCATACCACTAGCAGGCTCATTGATGGTGGGTTCGCTTTGTGTGGTCAACTGGAATAGTTTGGACCTAATTTCGGTTATAATTTACATGTTGGTATGCATTGTCGTGATGGTGTCTTCATGTTAAATTGTAATCTGAATATCTCTAGTTCACCCCTTTGAAGATTGCACCAGTTTTGTGGAAGCTGTCTGAGGTGAGGCGAAGCAAAGCTTGGTTGAAGTTTGTAAGATTTGATCACCACGTCCCGCGCCTAGGGTAGATGCGAGCTTTTTCTTAATCCCTGCAGCCATTCAAATTCAACATTTTTTGGTTAGTTTAGGAAACTTGAGCTTCATTGATAAATCTCCTGAATCTTGAAAGTCCCTTTCTCTTGAGTGAACAATTGTGTAAGTCCCCTTGAAATACCAGCAAAAATTACATCAAGCCAACTGAGTCTATGTCCATTACATGAAGGAACCTTGGAGTTGAATGCATGATCTATCACAATCTTAGCATGTAGGAGATTTTGATTAAGAGAGGATAGAGTGACCGTTGGAAACTTTATTATGTGTTGGTGCGGTCATAAAGCACTCGTCAACAAAATTGGCGCTAGGAGGGCGATATTGAAGTAGAAATGGTTTTATCACAAAGAATTTTATTGGAGAATAGTATCATGAATCAAGATGGTGCTACCGCATAGAGATATATTTCCAGTGTTGCAACCAAATTTGGGATTCAACAACGATCAAGAGGATATTATTTCAAGATTGAACAATCGTGCATGGAAATTGAAGAGGAGCACAACTGAGTATATGCGAGTGACCTTTGTGTTGGAAGAGGAAGAGGAAGAGGAAAAGGCTATTCAGATTCAAGTTGCTATTGAAAGAGATTTTCTTAATCAGAGGCAACCACTTTCTCCCGCACCTCGCTAGTAGAAGCAACAATAGCTGCATCTTGGAGCGTATTAGTTCGTTCTCGCTGGACAAGTTAAAAATAATTTTGAGGTCCACGCTTAGTTCATCCAAGGATTTTGTGGAGTTAGAGCTACCTACTAGAGCAAGGTAGAAGAAGAAATAAGTTCCATCAAGCGAAGAAGTACCAAGCAGAGAAGAAATTTCAAGTTTATTCAGAACTCCACTTAGCATTTCAAGGTTTGCTCAACTGAGATCAGTTCAAACTACCATACTGGTGTTTATTCATCAACATCAACCAGTCCAAGCGATGAATCGACTGACTCCTAATGGTGTTGCTTGGTTGGTTACCAACCCATCTCCACTAGAATTTACTGATTATCATGATATGCCAAAGAATCTAGAGAATTTTTGCACTAAGTTCCATGTCAATGATGTGAATCGCACTGTTGAGGACCACACCAAGATGTTTGAAGATCACTTACGCAACAGGCATATTGCATATGTAGACGTGGCTTGCAAACTATTTCCATATTCCTTGGGAGAGGAGGCTCATTATTGGTTTATTCACCTACCAGTTGGATCGATAAGGTCATGGGAGCAAATGAAAGACACCTTCATTGGAAAGTTTGGTATACCTGTTACTCCTATAGAGCTTTATTGCCAGTTTGTAGAAGTGAGAAGGTAGGACAAAGAGCTCATTCACACGTTCAACAATAGGTTCCAGAAGTCTCTCACAAGGTTGCGTGCTCCCTATGTTACTGCTGATGCTAGGGAGAATTACTATTCGGATTTGGATCCTTTGATTGCACTGTTTGTGAGGCAATCTCACCTCGCTCCGGCTAATATGAATCAAGCTTATGCTAAAATTGTTGAAGTGAGTCAGAGTTTGGGGTAAAACATAACTGGGCCCTCACTATATATTGGCCTAACTACGAAAAACAATCAAATGCAAACACTCGATTCGGCATGGATTCAACAAATCCTAGTGCTAAATATGATTCCTCAGCCGACTTATCAAGTACCAACACCATCAGATCAGTTATTTCTTCACCTTAGGATGCCTTTGTCCCAGGCACAAGCAACACAACTTGTTTATCTCCAAAGCATAGTACCACCAGCGAAAACCCAAGAGGAGAAAGATGAAATGAAAGAATTAATAGAGCAAGTGAAAAGACTATCAACTGAGGTGACTCACCTCAGAAATCCGAATAATCAAATTCAAGCCATGTAGCGAAGCTATCAAGCACATCAAGGTGCCAATCGAGGATATCTAAATAATCCTCCAAGTCATTAAGAAACCCATTAAGGATACAATCATGAAAATAGTCATGGTTATAGAAACAATAAACAAGATTTTCAGAAGAGACCCTGGAATACATGGCCTAACAATGGGGGTGTTCCTTCACCATTGGATAATCTTCCACCTCCTAAGAACCGTCCTGTAGATAAAGTCTTCTTGGCTGAGGCCACCTTGTTAGGATGGTGTAGGCTACATAATACTAATTAACTCTGAGCTTAAGTGCCATGAATTCCAAGTTGTAGCTAATATTTTTAAGAGAGAAGTAAAGAATACAAAGGCCACATAGAATCCTTTGATTACAAGATATGAGTTAGTCCCAACACCTCGATATGATCAATCATTGATCTTAGAAGATTTCAACTTCTCGCCTGAGTTTCAAAGTTATACGCCCCCACCAGTTGATCATAAATTTCCGCTAGCTTCAGCAAATGGTTCCGTGGGGACCCCAATGTTTCAAATGCCTTCAGAGGCTCATGACACGTATGCATCACCAGAGGATCCTCTTAGCAGAGATGGTTATAGTTTTCCACCTCTCAATAATAGTGTCTTGGTAGGAGTAAGAGAGGTGCAAGCTTTTCAGTCAAATGGAGGTGGAGCTCCTAGATTTTATCAGAGGAGCTATCAACAGAATGAACCTCTGACTACATCAACGCCTTCAAATAATTTTACAACCCCCCCACATCCAAATGCAAGTAATCTTCTGAGTTTACTAAGAGATTCTCCAGAGTACAGGCAACAAAATGCAACACAAGGCAGAAGTGGACAACAAGTTACTCAACAACCTGTTCACCAAGCTGAACGCGGGCATAAGGAGAATTCTCCTAGAGAAGATGTGAAGAAGTTTAGGCTCCTACGTGTTAGAAGAATTTAGGAAGATAAAGGTTAGTCTTCCCCTTTATGAGCTAATGAAGATCCCAAAGGTTAGGGACACTCTTTTGGAAATTTTAAGTGAATCTCCTATCTTGAGAGGTACTTCCCAAGAAGCACCCAATGTACCAAGAAACCCTCCTGTTGTCACGCAATTTTGTCCCGCACAAAACACGAATGTGGTATAGGATGTGCCCCAGATACCCTTTAATGTTTGGGAGGCTCAACAATAGTCTCCAAATTTTGTGGGTATGGTGCAAGATTCTTCAAATGCTTCTGAAAATCCAAAGACTGAGGTTGAGAGGAGTGCTCGGCCTGATGCTCCCATAGAACATAAGAAGAACTCGAAAGATGTAGCTCAAGACAATCAAATTCAATTGAACAAAAAAGATGAGAAAAAGAATAATTTGGCAGATGAAAGGAGAAATCTAGTAGTGTTTTATCAGGGGAAAGACGAACCAGCCCCATTCCTTGTCTCTATCAATTTTTTTGGAAAGCTATTACATAACTATTTGATCGATTCTAGTGCATCAAGTAATTTCATGCCTTTGAAGGTATGTGAGAGGTTGGGTTTAATTCCGCTCCAGACCAACAAGAAGGTGACTTAGTAGGATAAGACTGAAGTTCCGGTTGTGGGAGAATTGAATAATATTCATATGCAACTGGGAGCGGATTCCAAAATTCAGAGTTGTATTGACATATTAGTTGTGGATATACCAGATGGTTATGGCATGTTGTTGAGAAAATATTGGTCTAGAAAGCTAAATGGATACATTTCAACTGAATTCTCTCACATGTGGTTGCCTTGGAGAGGGATTCCAAATCAAATAAAAGTTGAAAGCACACGACTCAGACTGATGATCATGAAATATGGTGAAGACAATGAGATTTTGTTTATGGAAACTGATTTGGGCTCATGTAAGCCTGTTAAGTAAGAAGTCCTCATGTTGTAGAGTTCAAATAAAGAAAAACTTTTAGAAGATGCACTTGCCTCTACTAAAGTGTTGATTGAAGATGATTCAAGTGAAAGTGAAGGAATGTTCGAGAATTTCAAAGATTTTGTGTTAAAGAGTGTAAAACAAGAGATAGAATTGGGAAAGGATGCCTCCATCAATTTTATTTACTACCCAATTGGTGTAGGATTCACAAGGCTTGCCATTCAAAAATCACATGTGCTATGTGCAAGATTGCCGTAGAGAAAGTTTCAAAGATGGTTCCACAAGTCTCTTTAGAAGAAGAACGCAAAGAAGTTAATAAAGGAGAAGGCTCTTCCATCGAGAAATTGGTAGAAAAGAACATTCTAGAAGCATGTAATCGAGAGCATACACATATCTAACCTTCCAGTTCTCACATGGAAAATCAAGTATGGACTTTGATATTTGATGGATCAAAATCGAAGAAGGGAAATGGAGCTGGATTTGAGCTTATCAGCCCAATAGGGGAAGCATATTTAGGTGCTTACAGAGTCTAGTTCTCCTGCACTAACAATGTCATTGAATATGAATCATTGATTCATGGGTTGATCGTCACAATCAAGAAGGGAGCCAAAATTGTGCATGCCTATGGAGACTCATATATAGTGGTCGGCCAAGTAAGGAAGTAGTACGCATGCCATGATAGGAGATTAAGTCGTTACCACAACAGAGTCTGGGACCTAATCGAGAGCTTCAACGCATTCAACATCAAGCAGGTCTACCGGTCCAGAAATCCAGTTGCCAACTCTCTCGTGCAAGCAGCTAGTTCATTAGAGCCTTTGGCCATGGAGGGTCTGAAAAAGTTTACAGTGGAATTGATCTCTACACTCTCAATCCTTGACAATATAAAGAATTTTTAAGTGTTTGATGATGACAAGAAAATTCTAGATTTCCTAACATGCTCTGGTGTGTTTGAGGCACCAATCATAAATGAAGAAGAAATTGAAGAAGCAAAATTTGATGCTGAAGGGATCCTGAATTTGAAGACGAATGTTATTCCCAAAGGTATGGTTGAATTGGAGAGACTTTTTGATCCTGGCAGATTGAGTAGAAGTCAGAGCAATCAGGGAGATGAATGTGAAGCCATCAATTTGGGGACCGATGAGCAAATAAAGAATGTTTTTGTTGGTAAGGTTTGTACACCAGAAGAGAAAGAAGGTATCTTACAAGCAATGAAAGAATTCTCGGATGTGATAGCCCGGGGTTATGAAGATTTGAAAACATATGATACTTCCTTGATTACACACACGATCCCATTAAAGCTAGGAAGTAAACCATTTAGACAAAGGTAGAGGCCCGTGAACCCACTGCTGGAACCAATAATTTATCAGGAAGTCAGAAATCTTCTTTCAGCTAGGATCATCTTTCCGGTAAGGCACTCGACATGGGTCGCCAATCTAGTTCCAGTTAGAGAGAAGAATGGTGAAATAAGGTTGTGCATTGATTTTCACAATTTGAACAGGGATTCTGAAAAGGACAATTATCCCTTACCCTCATTGGATGAAGTATTGCAAATTGTTAATGGCTCTCGGATAATGTCCTTCCTAGATGGCTACTCTGAATACAACCAAGTGATGGTAGAAGAGGTAGACAGATTGAATACATCCTTCACCACCAAGTGGGGAACTTTTACATATAGAAGAATGCCTTTTGGCCTAATCAATGCCGGAGCCACATTTTAGCGAGACATGGACATCGCTTTCCGAGATTTAGTTGGAATATGTATGATTATATATATGGATGATCTGACCGTGTTTTCCAAAAGAAGAAAAGACCACATTGAGGATCTGAGGAAGATTTTCCAGGGATGTAGAAGATATGGCATATCCCTCAATCCGAAGAAATGCATATTTAGTGTTACTGAAGGAAAGATGTTAGGGCACACTATCTCAGAAAAGGGAATCTCAATCGATCCAGACCGTATTGAGGCAATTTCAAAGATTGGTTTTCCAGGGAGCCAAAAGGAATTGAGATCATTCTTTGGCAAGATCAATTTTGTGAGGAAGTTTATAACCGAGTTTGCGAAGATTGTAAGGCCATTGAATGAAATGTTGAAGAAAGATGCGAAGATTGATTGGAACCTTCAAGCTAGGAGAGAATTTGATGAAATAAGTAGGCAATAGTGGATGCCCCAGTGTTAGTCAACCCTGATTATTCTAGGCCATTCTATATGTACTCCTTTGCTTCAAAATATACTAGCGCAGCAGTGCTGACCCAACGAACAAAAGAAAGAAATGAGCATCCAATAGCTTTCATGAGTGCACCTTTGAAGGATGTAGAATTGAGGTATCCTAGTATGGAGAAACAAGCTTATGCTTTGGTGAAGGCAGTTGAGAAATTCAGACACTACATCCTAAGAAGCAAAGTCTATGCTATAGTTCTAGATGCCACAGTAAAGATGCTGTTGATGCAGAACGAACTAGGAGAAAGGAGAGGCAAGTGGGTTGCCACTTTGTAAGCGAGGGAAAGCTTTGGTGCAAACAATTGCAATGAAGGGACCGAGACTTGTGCAACAAACATATGTATTGGAAGAAGTGTCTCCAAGGGAATGGTATGATGACATAGTTTATTATTTGCTGAATCATAGATGCCCTCCATATTTGAATCCGGTGTAGCGAAGAGCCTTAAGGGTGAAGAGCCAAAGGTTTATGCTTCAAGGGTCGGTACTCTATAGAATAAATCATGAAGGAATTTATTTGAGGTGTGTAGGCAAAGAGGAAGCCAAACAACTTACGAAGCATTTTCATGAGAAATTTGGAACAAGTCATGGAGGTGGTTTATCCACAACTCATCAGATTTGAAGGGATGGATATTATTGGCCTACACTTTTTAGAGATGATTATGAAAATGTAAAGGCTTGATGTATTTGTTAGACAACCACAGATAGAGGGAATAATCCAACTATGCATTTGCAACCAGTGATTGAAGTTAGGCCATTTGCTAAATGGGGATTGGATTTTATTGGGATGATTAATCCACCTTCTTCAGCACAACATAGGTACATTTTGACAACAATGGATTACTGCACCAGGCGGACAGAGGCTCAATCTCTTAAGCTTTGCATGAAAGATGTGGTGATTAAGTTCATCAAAGCGAATATTATTACAAGATTGAGATGCCCCCATGCTTTGGTTTGTGATAATGGTCCAACTTTTTTATCTTTGAAGTTTTCTAACTGGGCATTTGAGTATGGAATCACTTTGAAGTTCTCTTCTAATTATTACCCACAAGGGAATGGACTACTTGAGTCCACAAACAAGAACTTGCTGAATGCTCTTAAGAAGTTGCTAGATAAGAACCCCAAGGATTGGCATACATAGCTGAGATTTTCTTTGTGGGTAGACATGACCAAAACAAAGAATTCTTTGGGAACATCTCTTTATCATTTGGTCTATGGACAAGACCTCGTCTTCCCAGTCTAGCTGAGGATCCCGACTCTTCATTTTATTCAAGAATATCTCGAAGATGAGGCCTGGATTCAAACCAGGTTATCCTAGTTGATGAATTTGGAGGAAAAGCGAGACGAAGCATTAAAGAATTTGGCTAAGCATCAGGGATTTGTGAAGAGATGGTTCGACAAGTAGTCTAAGGTCAAGTCCTTTAGGATTTATGACTTGGTCTTATGTTGGGACAAGGCCCATGAAAATAAAGGTGATCATGACAAGTTTGACAAGTTGTGGCTGGGCCCTTATCAGATTTTTGAGATCCTAGGAGATAATGTATTCAAGTTGAGGACACTGACATGAGAGGATATCCCATTGCCAGTTAATGGGCAATTCCTCAAGCATTATTTCCAAGTATAGGTTCCCTCTTGGGACCTACTTTGTACATAGTTAGATTAGGTTTCTCATTTTGGTTGGTTTTGGTTTGTTCCATTTTGGTTTTGGTTTGTTGCCCTTCGAGTATTTGGTTTGGCATTTCTTCCCTTGAGTTGTCCAGTCAAGTGGTTTTGTTAGGTTTTGGGTTTTGAATGGGCAAGGATTTTGGAGTTTCCCATTGCGAAGGGGGTGATGATGTTTTCCTTGCATAATTTGGTTTCCTACCATTGGGCTCTATGGATTTGTGAAAATTTTGAAAGCCAAGGTTGTTTTCCTCTTGTCATCATCCGGTTTGGAAACAAGCTCGACTCGAGAGGTTAATCAGTTATTGTGTCTTAACACATGAGTCCAAAGATCATAATGCCCTACCTGTTTAACTACTTTGAGTCATTTTGATTTCTTGGGAAAGGTTATGGCAAGTGAAAATTTTATGTCTTGCTTCAACGCCACTACAATTCTCAAACCCATTGGAGGCTTCATTGCTCATTAGCCAATTGTGGAATTGATGGAAAATTAGTAGGGAAGAAAAGATAAAATGTGCTAAAAAGAAATATTTGAAAAAAAAAGAACAATGAAAGACATATTAGACTTTGAATATTGGTTTTGGGAACATGCGGATAACTCCACTGAGGCTATGGATGCCTGATTGGCAGTGGAGCAATATTCATGGGAATTGTAGCGATAACCTCATTGGGGCTATGGACGCTTGACTGGCAGTGAGACAATGTCTAGGATGCTTTTGAAGTTATTATATAGCTTGCCATGGCCAATTCTGAGGGTCAAGATGGTTTAGAGATAGAATGAATGCATATACATGCACTTAGATGATCTTGGATGAAGGTGTTTTGATCCAATATCAGATTCTTCTCCCCTTTTGTGTATTGTTGATGGTGTTTTCTGCACGGCAACAACTCAGACAAAATATGAAATCCTATCTCTCTTGAAAAGCAAATCTCTATGGAAAAAAGATAACCCCAAGGTCTCTAATGTCAGGTCTTAACAATGCAACAAAACAACTCAGAGATAATGTGAAAATGTTGGTAATCACAAAGGGACCTTACTACAAGCAAACACTAGACTCGAATTTATCAGATCTAGCAATATATTGACACTCAGATTCCTAAATCTAACCCAGATAATAAAAGAAATAGAAAAAGATAAGAGTTTAAGAGAGATCCTAATATTAAAATTACTCCTAAAATCAATCACAACAATGATGAATGTTGCAAGCGGACAAATCTCCAATAAAACCAATTTCTGCTTAATCAAGGACAAGCCTGCAACTCTGCAAAAATGGTGCAATCTTCTGAGGGAACTGGAGATTTTTAGACTATGAACATTCATCCACATGCCCAGTAAATGGCGCAATGTAAACAAGCATTCACAATTGAACTTAGCACAAAATAAGGCCCAGACTAACTTTACACAACAACTTACAATCAACAAATTGCCAAAAGTATGGACCGAAGATTGATCAACATCATTAACATTTCACCATTATCATGAAAGAACTGAAAACTAACATCTAACACTGAGAATTAAGAACAAGAAACCATAAAATGTCAAAGGTAAACACAAAGTTTGCCAAATCAACAACCCATTTGCATTATCTTCTCCAACATTACATAACAATTTCCAGTTTATCTCCACTCCTACAGCTTTTGACTTGCAGAATCTAACCTCTAACTTAGCCAATTCTGACTTTGCAGCCTCTAACCAACTGTTCTCTAACCTTTTATGTTAACCTTTACAAATGAGAAGGCACTGGCCTTTTATAAATATTACATTTTTAAATCAAGGGCCAGGATTAAATCCACTCCAATGGCTGCAATTAATCCCCAAGAAACCCTAAGAATTCACATTAGGGTTCTTAAAAATGTGGTACATCATCATCCAATAGCATAAAAGCAGTTACATCTAAAAATCAACAATCTGCCACCTTCATTTTAATAGAAAAAAATGATTGGAGAGTGAAAACAACATCACACGTCACTCCACGTTTGAAACATATATTCCAGCTATAGACAGATTGTGGCACAGATTCTTACGCTGGTGCATTTTAAATATTTTCCAAATTTTCCTCTCGGCACAAATCCATATGCAAGTCCTCATTTTTTATTTAATCCTGAAAAACAGATATAATCATTAATAGCCCACATGTGAAAATCCAACCAAAAAATATTAAAATTAAGCATAAATAAACCCTTGGAAATTCAACTCCGTCATAAAATTTCGGAAATTTAACCCCATTAATAAATTTCAAAATTCAGGAAAATCATGATAGGAAGTTCGAAAAAATCTGGACGAGGTGGAAAATCCCGAAAAATGAAAAAAATTCGCCAAAATCTGGACTAGGCGAAAAATCCCGGATTTGACAAAAAAAACCCGGAAAAACCTGGATGGGGCGGAAAATCCCGGCCGAGTGGAAATCCCCAAAAATGGAAAAAATTCACCAAAATCCAGACCAAGTGGAAATCTATGAAAATGGCAAAATTCACCAAAATCCGGACCAAGTGGAAATCCCCGAAAATGGCAAAATTCGCCAAAATCCGGACCAGGTGGAAATCCCCGAAAAATGACCCAAAAATCG
This sequence comes from Sequoiadendron giganteum, assembly GCA_007115665.2. Taxonomy (NCBI): domain Eukaryota; kingdom Viridiplantae; phylum Streptophyta; class Pinopsida; order Cupressales; family Cupressaceae; genus Sequoiadendron; species Sequoiadendron giganteum. Next base: position 260,001,051 of record CM021100.1, on the reverse strand, counting down.
GAGAAAAACTTCGAAACCCCATAACTTTTTTTCTCGGATGAATTTTCAAAAAGTTCAAAAAACAACTTGGCCTAATTTTTTGTCCTCTATCCATTGGTGCAAAAATATTTACACATCACTTTGAAAATTCACTTGAAAAATCCCATTTCTAAAATCCAAGGCCCCAAAATGCTTCAAAATACCACCCCCATCAAACCAATCCGGACTTAATCCCAAAATAACCCCCAAGAAGAGAAAAACCAGAAATTGACAAAGCCAAGGTACAAATATGTAGAAGAAAAAGAGGGTCCTCGCCTCCGGTGGGGCGTGTGTGCAAAAAGTGCACAACAAATGGTGACTCTACTGGGAAAATGCTTCAGAGCATTCTGATGACAAACTGGAATCAAGAACCCATAATCTTTAGTTTTGATCCTCACATCAAGTCAACCAATAAACTAAAGTTTCAAAAATCAATGGACAAGCTAGCCTTTCTTGTGCTGGAAATCCAAGTATGTACAAATGTATAAATTTATCTCCTTAAGCTATTGCAAGAAACCAAGTTCAGTCATGTTAAGCTACATAAAGATTCTAACTTCAAAAGCAACCTGGATAGAGCCTTGTTGCCAGTCAGGCGTCCATAGCCTCAACGAGGTTATCATTGTGATACTCCTAAATATAGCTCTACTGCCAGCCAAGCGTCCATAGCCCCGGTAGAGATATTCAGATTCCCCTAAAAAGTTGAACTTACTTTCTTTTGATACTCAATATTTTCTTTTCTTTCTTTCCTTTTTTTTTTTTTTTTAAATTTCTTTTCATTCTTTTCATTTCAACCTGTAAGCGATGAAGCTCACACTTAGGGCTGAGAATCACAGTGGCACTGAAGTAGAAATATAAGATTTTTTTTACTTAACAAGACTTCGCAAAGATCCTATAGCAACCTCAAGATTCTTAAGATGTGTGTAAAATGTTTGAGCACATTCAGGAGCTAATTCAATCCAATGACTTGTCCACTTTAAATATTTAACACATGTGACACTGAATAGAAGATTTCACCAACATATCTTGGAAGGATGATTAGAGTTTGTAAAAGGAATACCAAAAACAGTCTTGGATAAAACAATTGCTGTTGTGCAAATAAGACACTCCCAACAGAAAACAGGGGAAACCAAGCAGCAGAAGCAAAGCAGACAACCAAACCGAAACTAAAAGAAGCACAAAAGCCAACCAAAGGAAAAACAAAGAAATCTAAACTAAAGCCATCTATCCTAAAGAAACCCCCCCCCAAAAAAAAAAACTTAATGCGAAAGAACAGCAGGGCAAGCTGCATTTATTCAAATCAACACTATGTACAAAGAGACTCAAAATGACTGATGATCAGACAAGGTGAATTGAGACCCATGCCTATTTTTCTTTTCAGCGCATGTACAAGCAGTAAGGTGATAGTAACAGTCCTCAAGAATGCAAATTCATCCTTATATTCAGCAAAATAAACCTCAACAATGCAACATTCAAACCCAAAATTCTCAACAGGAATAATCAGTAATTGAGGTAACTCTTTGAAACCATGACGAATCCATATGCACGTTGTCTTCCCTAAACCTCCATAATCAAAATGATAAACTTTAGGAGTATCAGCAAGGAGAGAAATAACTTGGTGTTGCGCTTGTTCAGACTGAATGTTAAATTTATTGTCCTCCAATCATGCAAAATTAACATCCATGAGGTCAGGAAGGTCTCAACTGATGATGTAGTATACCTTTTGCATTTGAAACATGCACAACAAAATCAAAGTAATCAATGAGCAATTCAGGGTGAAAATTAGATTGAACAAATTCAGAATTAACATCATGAAACTTTTCACCTGTTTGAGTATCTTCATGAGGAATCAGTGATGAAACGGTATAAGCTTTTCCATGCATGGCAAGTGTCTCAACAAAATGTTCATCAGGAGGCATGATAGACTGATCCTCAAGCAAATTTTCACCTATAACCATGTGCTCAATTTTGACTGTAATATTACTATTTTCAGCGTCATTCCATTTTCCTTGTACATCAAAATGAACCACATTAGCTATCCCATCATTAATGCATAAAATTTGTGAATCTTCAATATTCAGTTCATCAATAGATAGAGAAAAAACAGAATTAGATGAATAAGAAGACTCCCTGAATTCTCTTGTTGGCACAAGTTCAGGCTTGTAACCATAACCCTCATGAACATCAGCCCCTTTATCAGCAACATTAGTTCCTTCAATTTGCTTCACGGGACATTCATTTATAATCTGTTGAGGCTCCTCAATTGAAAGCTCAACCTCCTCTAGGGCAACCTCAACATCTACTGCTATGCCCTTCTCGGATCCAATGCCAGTTGACTTTTCTACTGGGAATTCCTCAACATCTTGTTGAAGTTCTTCCATTGGAGACTGGTTTGATGTATCTTTCTATGTATCTCTTATATGATCCAACAACCAGACTTTCTCTTCTACCTCTAGCGGACCATTTCCATTCTCCTCATCACCTTCAAAAGATTGAACTATAGATTCTTTATTGTATGCATACTCTGTTTTAGCACTTTTGTCTGGTTTTTCCTCTGGTTTGTTCACTTCACTCCTTGGAAATAGTGCATGATCCACCACCAAGACCGATATGTCATAAGGGCTAGATGGTACTATCTCTTGTCCACTCAAATTTATGTTGGTATGTTGGATCTCCTATTGGAAAATAGATGTAGCAGTCTGAAATTCTTGACAATCTAATTCAGAGTGTTGGTTGGTGTTATGAAGCCTACACCATCCGGATAGAGCTGCTTCTGCTAGATATACACTAGCTACAAGATTTTCTTTATTTTTTGGATGCTCCAAAGATGTTAGGACTCCTTCATTGTCAGGCCTTATATCCCAAGTCCTATTTTGGCATGGTAGTTGCCTTCTATCAAATGTTGGACCCGAAGGTTGATCTTTAAAATATTGTCCCCTATCGAGATTCTGCCCCTGATCTTGATTATCATTGAACTGATTTTCTCTTTGGATCACCTAAGGTTGGTTATTTTGGTTCCTTAGGTAGGTGAATTCAGTGGAAAATTTCTTTACTAGCTCTGTGAGTTCATCCAACCTCCCCTTATCTGCATTGTCTGATGGAGGAACAACACCAGCTGAATCTTGCATATAAACAAAATGGAACCCATGGTTTGAGGATTGGTTAAATGTCTCAAAGCTCTACAAGTAATTGGGTACATTAGTTTGCTGGTGAGAGAATGCAGGCTGATTCACATTCGGATAATAATTTGGAATGGGTGGGGCTTGATTCAAGGGTTGACTTGGGTGTGAAACCAAAGGCAGCTGAGGAGTTGAACCCAACACAACTGTTTGACTAGCTAATGGTAGGGGTCCAGACAAGTGTTGTCTCAAATTTGTGCTCACTTTAATAGCCACATCATAAGCTTCAAGCAGGCTGTCAGGAGGGTTTTCTCTCCACTTCACAAAGGTAGATGTTAGACTATCCAAACCCTCATAATAAACTTCCCTGGCAGAGGCATCATCCACAGCATAAGGGGGTTACAACCTAGCATAAGCCCTATGCAACCTATTATTGAAAGCCCCTATTGGTTCATTCACTTCCCTCTTTACTCTAGTAAACTATAGATAAAGCCCACTAGAATTGATTGGGACCCCAAATCTCTGTAAAAATGCAGTCTCCAACTGAAGCCAGGCAGTGATAGACCCAACAGGAAGATTGTTATACCAATAGAATGCCTCATCTCCTAGAGAATAAGGGAAAAGTCTACAGGCAACATCCTCATGATTAATTCCCCTATCCTGGAGGGTAATTTTAAAAATCCTAACGTGCTCTTCAACAGTCCTTTTGGGGTCATGAGTATGAAACTTAGAGAAAAAATGCTCAGGGTTCTTGGGCATGACATTGTAATTACGAAAGATCAATGGGGATGGATTATTAGCAAGAAAAGCCATTGGTGGAGGTGGGAGCGGTAGTGGCTGATTTATGACTGGTTGAGGATGTTGAATAGGAATGCCCTTAGAATCGAATGAGAATGAAGATGATGAGGATGAAGATGATGGGGATGATGGGAATGATGGGATTGGCTAGGTGGATGATGATTCTCCCCTTCTTTTGGCCCTTCTTGATCTTGTAGGGGCTTGTAATTCTTGAAATTCTTCTCCTCCTGGAGTAGATCTAGTTCTTCTTCTAAGTCTCTCAGGAGAGATGGCGTTTAGGAAATGCTCCAGCTTGCTTATTCAAAGGCCCTCCTTCTAGCGCCAATTTGTTGATGGTGTTTTCTACACGATAACAACTCAGACAGAATATGAAATCCTATCTCTCTTGAAAGCCAAATCTCTATGGAAAAAAGATAACCCCAAGGTCTCTAATGTCAGGTCTTGACAATGCAACAAAACAACTCAGAGATAATGTGAAAATGCTAGTAATCACAAAGGGACCTTACTACAAGCAAACACTGGACTCAAATTTATTAGATCTAGCAATATATTGATACTTAGATTCCTAAATCTAACCCAGATAATAAAAGAAATAGCAAAAGATAAGAGTTTAAGAGAGATCATAATATTAAAATTACTCCTAAAATCAATCACAACAATGATGAATGTTGCAAATGGACAAATCTCCAATAAAACCAATTTCTACTTAATCAAGGACAAGCCTGCAACTCTGCAAAAATGGTGCAATCTTCTGAGGGAACTGAAGATTTTCATACTATGAACATTCATCCACATGCCCAATAAATGACACAATGTAAACAAGCATTCACAGTTGAACTTAGCACAAAATAAGGCCCAGACTAATTTTACACAGCAACTTACAATCAACAAATTGCCAAAAGTATGAACCGGAGATCGATCAACATCATTAACATTTCACCATTATCATGAAAGAACTGAAAACTAACATCTAACACTGAGAATTAAGAACAAGAAACCATAAACTGTCAAAGGTAAACACAAAGTTTGCCAAATCAACAACCCATTTGCATTATCTTCTCCAGCATTACATAACAATTTCCAGTTTATCTCCTCTCCTACAACTATTGACTTGCAGAATCTAACCTCTAACTTAGCCAATTCTGGCTTTGCAGCCTCTAACCAGCTATTCTCTAACCTTTTATGTTAACTTTTACAAATGAGAAGGCACTAGCCTTTTATAGATATTACATTTTTAAATCAAGGGCCAAGATTAAATCCACTCCAATGGCTGTAATTAATCCCCAAGAAACCTTAAGAATTCACATTAGGGCTCTTAAAAATGTGGTACATCATCATCCAATAGCATAAAAGCAGTTACATCCAGAAATCAACAATCTGCCACCTTGATTTTAATAGAAAAAAATGATTGGAGAGTGAAAATAGCATCACACGTCACTCCACATTTGAAACATATATTCCAACTATAGACAGTTTGTGGCACAAATTCTTATGCTAGTGCATTTTAAATATTTTCCAGATTTTCATCCTGGCACGAATCCATATGCAAGTCCTTTTTTATTTAATCCTGAAAAATAGATATAATCATTAATAGCCCACATGTGAAAATCCAACCAAAAATTATTAAAATTAAGCATAAATAAACCCTTGGAAATTCAACTTCGTCATAAAATTTCAGAAATTTAACCCCATTAATAAATTTCGGAATTCGGGAAAATCATGACAGGAAGTTCGAAAAAATCCACCAGGAAGGGAAAATCCCAAAAAATGCAAGAAATCCGGAAAAATCCAGACGGGGTGGAAAATCTCGAAAAACGACAAAAAATCACCAAAATTCGGACTGGGTGGAAAATCCCAGATTTGACAAAAAAAAACCCAAAAAAATCTGGACGGGGCGGAAAATCCCGAAATTGTCAAAAAACCTAGAAAATCTGGTGGAACGAAAATGGCAAAAATTCGCCAAAATTTGGACCGGGCCAAAATCCCCGAAATGGCAAAATTCGCCAAAATCCGGATCGGGTGGAAATCCCTGAAAATGGCAAAATTCGCCAAAATCCGGACTGGGTGGAAATCCCCGAAAAATGACCCAAAAATAAGAGAAAAACTTCGAAACCCCATAACTTTTTTTCCCGATGAATTTTCAAAAAGTTCAAAAAGCAGCTTGGCCTAATTTTTCATCCTCTATCCATTGGTGCAAAAATATTTACACATCACTTTGAAAATTGAATTGAAAAAATCCCATTTCTAAAATCCAAGGCCCCAAAATGCTTCAAAATACCACCCCCATCAAACCAAATCCGGAGTTAATCCCAAAATAACCCCCAAGAAGAGAAAAACCAGAAATTGACAAAGCCAAGGTACAAATATGTAGAAGAAAAAGAGGGTCCCCGCCTCCGGTGGGGCGTGTGTGCAAAAAGTGCACAACAAGTATGTTTCCTCTTCGTATGATGGTTTGAAAAAATTAGCTAAGGTTCTATTCTTAAAGTGTTTTTAAACACTTTCTCGTGGAGTCCGCGAGATGTGACCTTTTCACACCTCACCCCATTCAAAATGGGGACCCCCCTAATTTTTTCCCATTCGAGTCTTTTGGCTTTGATTTTGGGCAGTTTTGGGGGGTCTCTCCTAGTTCCTTATGTCCTTCCGAGGATGTATCCATCTTTTGGCCCAACTTGGAATTTTGACTTAGTTCAAATTGAGTAGGAAGATTGAAATCTGAGCTTGACATTGCAATCAGGAGGCTTCAGGTAGGTTCCCATTAACATTTCACTAAATTCTAACAAACACCTCCAATGCACTCCAAAAAGAAACTAATCTTCTATCACACCAAAACCTCCAATCCCATGCCAAAATATGGAGAAAATCTTCATTCTAAAACCTCCAAAATGATGAAAATTAGAAACTCAATGATTGCAAAGGTGATCCCTAAAGTAGAATCACTTATTTTTAGTAAGTACTCCATTTGAGACCTTTTTCTCAGGGCTTTTGAAAATCCAACTGCTACATCATGTTTAGAGCCCTTTGAGCTACTTACCTACAAAATTTGAGACAATTCTGACTACTTGCTATTTTTAGCAAGTGCCTCAATTTAAGGCCTTTCCCCTAGGGTTTTGGAAATTTTAATCACCTCACTAAGTTTAAACCCTTTTGAAGGACTTGCATGCACAATTTGAATGAATTCTAAGAACTTACTATTTTTGGCAGGTCTATTTTTAGCAAGTCCACTTTTACGAGGTATGATGTCACTCGAATAGTTCCAAATCTTAAGTTTCCAAAGCAGAGCAGTATGTAGCATAAATGACATCAAACAAAGGTCAACAAAGGCACATGCAATAAAATTAGGGTTTCCTACTTTTATGCCTAAAATGAAGGGAAAAATTCAAGAAAAACGAAAAAAAGTGTATCCCATTATGGTCAGAATCTTCCAAGGAATCTATCGTTGAGATTTGAGCACATTCCACGTACTTACTATTTTTAGTAAGTCACTTCCAGAACAAGGCCTAAAATAGCAGGTGAGCATAAAAGGCAGGTGTGAACAAATTAATCAAGCCATTAGGACCACGTTGAGAGAATGTCAAGTCTTGAGGAGTTGTAGATGTTTGAGAATCGCAAGAACTTTAGAAGTTACTAAAAATGGAAAGTGAGGGCGAGCAGGACAAACATTGCTTAAGTGTTCAAAATCCCCTGTATACATAAAAATACACTTAGGCTATGTTTGGGGTGAAAGTCTTCATGAAAAATGGTTAAGTATGAAAATCTCCCTCACACTACTCATATGTGCCCAAATGATAAGGAAGTGGCTTGAAAACTCTCCAAGTGTTAAAGAATTTCCCTGCACTATGGAAATGCACCAAAAAAAAAAGGAATATGGAGGTTGGAAATATGGCTAAGTTGTGAAAACATTTGAGCTTCCACATGAAAATTCACCCAAGGGGGTCAAATGGGGTCAAACATTTTCTAAGGCACGAAATTAAGGTGAACCCCTCTAACGTGTGCTTTAGAAAGGGCAAGGAAAATGCCAAGTAGTGAAAACACTAGACTTTCCCTTCAAAATGTGCCCAAGACACAAGAATCCTATGCGCTCAAGGTGTGAGCTTAAATGCGCCCAAGGTGTGAAGTGAAGATGCGCCTAAGGAGACAAGAGGGGCGAAAAATTTATAAGGCATTGAAGAATCAACATTAGAATCCTCTAAAATGCACCCAAGGAAGGGAAATTTGTATGCGCCTAACACTAAGGTCAAGATACACCCAATGTCAAAGTGCGCCCACAAGCCCCCCTCCAATGCACCCAAAGAGGAATAAGCAACATAAAAAATTTCTAAGGCATGATAAATTAAGAGGAAGCCAAGTGCACTCAAGGCTCAAGTGCGCCCATAGCAAGGAGGTTAGAATGCATCCAAGTTTGACATGTAAGGGGTAAAATTTTAAAACTTGGCTAAGGCGTGGGAATTTTTAAATACCAAAGTAGGAAATATTAAATTGAAAAAATGATCCCCCCCATGATATTTGAAATAGAAAAATGTTACAAGAAGTTAAAGGGGAAAATTCAAACTTTTACAAAGGAAATAATCTTCGACAAAGGCAAGGTTTATGATGAATGGGACCCACTTTGGCGACAACTCGCCCATCACCTCTCCAAAATTGGAAATTGCCGAGTAGTGAAAGGGGAAAATTTAATGAGTTTTCTAAAATAAACTCCCTCATGAATTAGCAATATTCTTTGACATGATTATTTAAGCCACAAAATTTTCATTTCTTCTCACCATTTGCAAGTGCGAAGTTGTGGCTATGAGGGTGAGGAGAAAAAGCATTGAGGTAAAGCTGCTGAAGTGAGCAAGTCAAATCAGCAAGCTAGGAGCTAGGGGTGAAATGTTTTAAGTGACAAAAGTAATATTCATACTGCTGGAAAAGTGTTGAGGTTTGGAGTTTGAATTTTTAATGTCGAGGCTCCTTTTTTTCAAAGTTTGCTCCACATTTTGGCTATCCCGAGGTTATTTATTCTCTAAGGTTAAATTTTAATGCCTATATTTTGTTTTACAGGATGGCTGAAGCAGGCAGAGGAGCATCTGCAAAAGCCAACAAATTTGCAAGCAAGGTTGCCAATGTTGAGTTAAAAAAAGCTAATATATCCAAGCAGGCAATGATAAAGAAGTTAAGAAAAAAATTTCTTCCAGAATCCAAGTTTACATTGAGGTTGGGAGAGCTAAATGATACAAATCTTGGTTCATACAATCTTGGAGCACTCAGAGGTCGGATGTACGGGATAGGTGGCTATCCTCCATCAATCACGAGACATCAAATTATGAAGAGTGGAATTTATGCAGCTGCTGTTTTTTCACCAGCTATCCAGTGTCCAAAGTTGATCCTGGAATGTGCCAATTGCTACAAGCCGAAGCAAAGGACTATTATTTCCCTTGATGGAAAATTGTTTGCCAATCTTACGCTTGAAGCCATCAGAGAGGCGTTTGGTATCCCTAATTCAATTGGGATGGTATACAGAATGAGGGAGAGGGATGAAAGGATGTATGCTTCTACTTTTGAGAGATGCACTAGAATGATAAATTTTGTTTGGATGCAAAAACCCAGGCCTCCTCGCACCAGGCTCCCCAAGAAAATTATTTTAGGTGATGTGAAGCAGGAGTATTGTGATCTAATAATGATGCTCAACCGAGTGAATGGAAGTCCTCAATTGTAGATTTTAGATCTGTAGATGTTCTACTACATAGGGATTGTGCTAGAGGGGAAGGACTATGTGGACTGGGTGAGAATAATACATGATAATCTGGATGAATAATTCAAGAATCTGAGGAGAACTAAAACTTTTTACATGAGCTCATATGTGATATACATGCTAGCTCGAATGACTAAATACATGGGGATAGCTTATAAGGAGACGATTGGGTGTGGTCCTGAGCAGTTCAAAATTTACGAGGCTTGCTCACAATTGCACCTGAGCAGCACCTCCAGCTACAAAAGAGTAAATGATGCCTTCACAATGCACATACCCAAGACCCTTTAGCAAAGGACGCAACAAAGGATATCAAAAGAAGCTCAAAAATTGATCGAGAGATATGGATATTGGTTTATCCAATTTCCAAAGTTCACTTATATCAGGCTACAAGGGTTTACATCATATCCTTATAGATTACCAAGGTACCCCACAGATAGAATGGTGATGTTAGAGATATCTAGGCAGCTCACTACCTATGAAAAAATTCAAAAAAAGAAGAAGAAAGGAGGATTGGACTTCCCGATCATCATGGGGAATTCAGATGAGGTTTGTCCCTCCTTGCAAGCAGCCAAAGAAGCTGAAGATGAGCTACAATTTTTCCACCTCTCATACCACACCAGTAGGTAGGATTTTGATCCTTATAAAAATATCAGAGTGATGTAGGGTGTGGAATATAGGCACAAGGTGCACATTGAGGACTTCTAGGCCAATGCATTGGATGATGCTGAAGTTAGAAAAATAATGTTTTCCAGAATACCCTTGAAAATGATCAAAGAATGTGAGATTGTCCTAGTTCTAGATTAGGTAGATGAGGACATAAATGTTATGCGTCTAGACTATGAATTGATAAGAAATACAATGATCCCACTACCTAATTGGTTAGAACCGAAAATTACAGACTTAGATACATTATGCATACTGGTTTTGACATTCACTAGAAATTGGGTAGAAAGGCGCATGAATAGACTTAAAAGTAGATCAGTCACCCTCACTTACAATTTGATGGGTGGCCAAAGGCCGCCAATAGCTAGAAAAATGAAACAGGTCGCCCAAGCCTCAGAACTACGGAGAGAGGTGCAGGTTCAACAGATGCCCCAGAGGGTAGAGGAAGCATCATCCATGCCATCAAAGACTCGCTCTTCTAGCGTGCAGGAGGTCTCATTATTTGCAAGCCAAAGAAACAGATCAAATGAGGAGCAATAGTTTTAGGAGGTGAACCATCCACCTCTTAGAGAGCCAGATAGTCAAATTGTCAATGCTTCTACAAAAGAAAATCAACAACAACAAGAAGAGGAGACAAAAAAAGACACCCGCTTCTAGAAGTTGATTGAGATAGCTTTGGAGGAAGAGACTACTACAAGGCAGTAGGCTCAAGGTTCAAGAGAAAATACTCAGCATATGGAAATTGATGAGCCTCATCACAATGTTTTTAGAGAGGAAGTGGATGAAGAGGAGGCAATAGAGGAACAACTGCTTATTATTTGTGACCTGCAGTAGGCAGTGCCAGATTGGCTCAAGGAAAGAATGAGAAGGGATTTTGTTGAGGAGCTTGACCAGAATATTGAAATGGAGGAATTCCTCAGTAGAATCAGCTGACCGCCAGAAAAGAAGAAGGATAGGAAGTTCTCAAAGATATCTATAGATAAGTTTGGTTCTCACACACTCCATGTGGTTGTTCCCAGGGTAGAATGTAATCAAGATGAGGTTATCCCAAAGAATTATGTAGTCACTATTGTGGAGCTAGGCCACCCTATAGGATCTCAAATAATAAAAGAATGTGATAGCTCCTATCAGGCTCTTAAGGATAGGTTGCTTCAGACAGAAGGGAAGTATAAAAGATTGTATAAAGAGCATAAGGAGTTGGTTGCCTATGTGTAGAACTTAGCCCATCCATGTGGACAAGCAAATCCAATAGTTGATCTTCCAATTGAACTTCTGAGGGAATCAGTCAGTGGCCTAGAAGATTTAAAGAAGATGGCTCAAGAGGTAGAGAAGTGGGTTGGCCATATTTGCGTAGAGACAATTTTTTTTATGGAGGATCTTGCCCATTCTTTTCAATGGGCCTCTAGTATTCTAACGCGTGTGGGTAATGTTGATCAAGCCTGGAATGAAAATTACATTTATCAATACAAAACTGTTCCTTGCTTGACAAATTTAATGCATATACCCATACAGACTCTGGTAGAAGGAGGAGTGATATAGGAGGGCGACATATATGACTTCCCCAGTTGGTACTCCTCAACAGTATTAGGTTGAGGCTTCTTCGAGGCAGCTCAGGTAGAATCAACTAGAATTAGAAGGGCCATGGGAAATATTTAGGAAGGAGTCTTGAACACACTTGAAGCCTTATTTGCTAAAAGATTGACTCCAGAAGAAGTGACTGCAGATGGCCTGAGGAGCAGATTGGAGCCTTTATTTTCGGGTGTAAGGTCATTTGGCTAGGTAGATTTTGAAAATATTTCGACGTTCTCCATTATCATTTAGAACACTTAGGATGCCTTAGTTGCTTGGGGAAAGTCTTGTAATCAACAGGGGCAAGTGGTCACGGTGCTTGATTTTCCCCTCAACCATATTCCACCCATCTCAGTTCAGGAGGTTGAAGCAGTATTGGCTAGATTCATCGAGTTTGCAGTTAGAGAGAAGGGGAATGGGAACGCCTTCCTAGATGATTACCTTCTGGATGATAGTGGGCATTAAATGCTCATAGTGATGTAGTAAGAGAGTGGGCATTATGTGCTCATTTATTACCCCTCCTCCACTTTGTGGTCGGTTTTAGGTAAAAACTTGAGTAGGGCTTATGTGGCTCAATCTAAGCCATTCATTGTAATTGAATTTGAGCCATTCATTGGACTGGGCTATTTATAAAAGGGGCACCCCCTCTCATTTGTATGAGAGGAAGGAAATTTTTCAACTAAATGCTTTGTGAGAGATTGTTGTGAACACTACCATAATAAAAAGAGTTTTCATTGCTTGTGATTTCATCTTTTATTGTGTGTAGCTGGCAAGGTTTCTTCATCCTTCCAATTAGGATAGAATCTTAGAGTAGAACTTAGATAGAGTAGAATAGATTTTATTTCATGCAAGTAGATAATTGTGGAATGTGGTGGTCGATTTGAGCAAGCTTCTCTAGTCCATACTACTAATAGGCTCACTGATGGTGGGTTTGCTTTGTGTGGTCAACTAGAATATTTTGGACCCAACTTCGGTTATAATTTACATGTTGGTATGTGTCGTCGTGATGGTGTCTTTATGTTAAATTGTAATCTGAATATCTCTAGTTCACCCCTTTGAAGATTTCACTAGTTTTGTGGAAGTTGTTTGAGGTGAGGCAAAGAAAAGCTTGGTTGAAGTTTCTAAGATTTGATCACCACGTCTGGCACCTAGGGTAGATGAGATATTTTTCTTAATCCCTACAACCATTGAAATTCAACATTTTCTAGTTAGTTTAGGAAATTTGAGCTTCATTGATAAATCTCCCGAATCTTGAAAGTCCCTTTCTATTGAGTGAACAATTGCATAAGTCCCCTTGAAATACTAGCAAAAATTACATCAAGCCAACTGAGTCTATGTCCATTACATGAAGGAACCTTGGAGTTGAATGCATGATCTTTCACAATCTTAGCATGCAGGAGAGTTTGATCAAAAGAGGATAGAGTGATCGTTGGAAACTTTATTTTGTGTTGATGTGGTCATAAAACACCATCAACAAGTGGGAGCGTGGAGTTTGAGGGGACGTGAGAATCTTAGCTAGCCACTTCCTCTCAGTATAATACACAATGGGTTGTGCTAAAATTAGAGTAGGAGGTAAGAATGAAGTGAGATGGTGTGGACAATGGGATAGGTGTTTCCCATTTTTGGGTTGTGTAAAATCAAAATTAAAACAATTGTAAAAGTAAAAAAAAGCATTGAAGGATATGAGGTGTGTAAAATAGTAGAAGATTTTTGGCATTGAGAATGGAGAGAGTGAGGTGTTACCATGTGAGGGGATTGCCCCATCTTGGGGTTTTTATAAACAATAATAACATTCAAAAAAATTGTGTGGATGTTAGAGGGAGAAGGTGTAGGAAATGGTGTAGAAAAAAATAGAGAGATGCTGCACATAAGGTTAACAAAGCAAGATGAGAAGAATGAGGTAGCTGCTAAGAATGTAGAAGTTGTGAAATCCAACTTCACAGACCCCGAAGATCACTTGCATGCAAATAACCTGTCACAGAAAAAGACATTGGAGACAAAAAAACAAGGGTGCTCTAAAAGCTGAAAATTCTATAAATCAGAGAGTGTAAAATACAATGAGATTAATCCTTAAGAAAGGAGATCGTGCAACCCTAAAAGAAACCCTAATAGGAGAACATTTAATAATTAATATAATTATTAAATATCACAATTTGCAAACTAAAGTGAAATCTTAAGAGAGGAATACAGGTAACTTAATTAACATACTCTGTTAAAACCTTTACTCTAACACCCCCCCCTTAAGATGAGCAAGAGTGCAACTACAAACATGTGCAAGAAAGAAAAGGTAACTACAATGCATGAAAGTAAACATGGGTCGTGAAAACTAGGCCTGATCAGGTACCCAAATACAACCAAATCTCTGTAAAGTGGAGAAATAGAGAAAACCTCATGGGAAAAACTCTACTCCAAAAAGAGATGCTGAAAGCCATGAAGAACATCACTGAAGTAGGAGAAGCTGCAAACAACTGTCAAAAGATGACTCCTATGGTGCTGAAGAACCTCCTCTGAAGATAGGATGATCAGGACCAAGAAGACAACAATCTGCATGAGTGCCCCAAATGACACTACTCGAATCCGATGGCAAACAAAGGCAAACACCTGGAATGAAGATACATATGGCACAAGTACCAATAGTCTGAAAAAAAACTGATCAATTGAGAATGGAAGATTCCTTCCAAAGTAAAACCAAGGAAGAATTAACATGAATAGTATAATACCCCCCCATAATGCTGAACTAGGAGAGCCTGACAGATCCACTGAAATGTTGTGTAACACCCTGTAGTGCATGAAGGAGAAGAAACAACATCTGAAAGTGCGCAAGAAAGAACCTGCAACTGAAAAAGTGGTGTGCAAAACAAAAAACACATGCATGAGGATAGAATCATATGGATCCACTGTCGTTGTGGAGGGACACTCACCAGACAAAGGTGTGATGGAAAAAACAAAGGCACTAAACTACCCCCCCATGGAACTTTATAATACAGTGCAAGTACAAAATATGGCACAACCTTATGTGCAAAATCCCTAGAATACATGTACAATAGTGTGGCACTTTATTTCAATGCATTTACATAGAAGATTGCTTATAAATGATGCTCAAAATGCCCACAAAGGACAAAAAATAGGAAATACATGAAAAACAACCAAAAAACGAAGCAACCCATGCAAACGAGAAGTTCCCAAGAGCTAATATGTCCAGGTAATTCACCAGAGTGTGAAAACACAAAAAAACTGAATAAAATATACCTAGAGGGAAATCTAGAAATATTGCATGGATGGAACTAAAGAGCTCTGAAAATATGGTTCCAACGACACTGAGATCACGAAAAATGGAGAAATTGGTCAAAAGTTACGAGCTCAGGACTGAAAATAGCTCCTTTGTCTTCAACTGGCTATAGAATGCACCAACAAAAAAATGAAGCAATGAGATCCACACCACTGGAAAGTTGATAGAACCCGCTTTTCGACGATATCTTGTTTTCCAAAAAACAATATCGTATGCCCAAGTTATGGCCTCTAGAAGAAAACTGCTCCAAAGGGGGGAAAACACAGTGCCAGATTAAATTTGATGGTCATACGACCGTCGTAGAAAAAATCCCGGTCTAAATTTGACGGCTAAATGGCCGTCGCCGTACATGCACAGTTGTGCTTATTACAAAAAAATGTTTTTTTATTTAAAAAACAATAAAAAAAAATACAGTGTTAATTTTTTGTTTAAAAAAAAAATAATAAAAAATAATTAAAAAAAGGGTAGGGCCCGCATGGGGGCCGCCGCCTGCCAAGGTGGCAGGGCAATACCCATGCGGTACCGACTGCTATAGGGGGTGGGGCCCAAGGGGCCACCGCCTGCCATAATGGTAGTGGGCGGTACCCTTGGGTACCATCCCTTACAACCTAAAACTTGCGATGCCCAAGTTATGGGTTTTTTAACCTTTTTTGAAAAAACAAAAAAAAAAAATTATGATTTTTTTGCAGGCAAAAAATATATATCAAAAAAAAAAATATTTTTTAAAATTTTACCTCGAACGGCATGCAGACAACGGTCGTACAGACAATAATTTTTTTTCCCCCTAGATCAACTGTGTCCAAAATGGACGAATTGACAGTCATTTTTGGGGTTTTGGACTGCTGCGGACTCTATGGCGAGGTTTGTTTGGACTGAAAAGACTCCGATCAATCAGGTATGCCCTGGATTAAAAAAAAAAGACGAACCCCAATCCCTTGAAGGTCCAAAATCCTTCAAAACACGAACAAGAAGCAATAGGTCTGGAGCTCTGATACCATGTCGAAGTTGTGAAATCCAACTTCACAGACCCCAAAGATCATTTGCATGCAAATAACCTGTCATAGAAGAAGACATTGGAGAAAAAAAAGCAAGGGTGCTCTGAAAGCTGAAAATTCTATAAATGAGAGTGTAAAATACAATGTGATCAATCCTTGAGAAAGGAGATCGTGCAACCATAAAAGAAACCCTAATAGGAAGATATTTAATAATTAATATAATTATTAAATGTCACAATGTGCAAACTAAAGTGAAATCTTAAGAGAGGAATAAAGATAACTTAATTAACATAATTAAGTTAAAACCTTTACTCTAACAAAGAAGTAGATAGTGAGGACCATGAAAGATTATGAAAATTATCAAATTTTTTGAGTTTGTCATTTTAATAAATTCTAATCTTTTTTTGTTCAATAAAGAATCAAAATTTGTTATCTTTCTTAGAGTTCAATATAAGAATGCAAATTTTTTGTCTTCTTTATATGTTTTTGCGGTGTAGAGTTTTTGTATGAGTTCATTAACAAGCTGCGAGGATTGACAACTCCATTCAGGTTCCTCGATCTTTGATTTGCAACAATTGTTGTCAGAGTGGGTTTTTCATTGAGAAGAGTGTTGATGAATTAATGTTGATGTAATTGAGGAAATGGAGACAAAGAGAATGAGTAATATGTTGGTGGTCCAACAAGAGAACTTTTGGGTAGAAGATGTGCTAACATACTCCATTGTGTGGAAGTGGGTGTTTTAGAGAGTGTGCATCTTCTAGCAACATTGTTGGGTAGATGATAGTTATTGAATGTGAATGAGTTTGTTGCAATTAGTTGAGAGTGAAGATGTCTTTGAAAAAGAGGATTAAGATTGTCTTGATGAGACTAGTTGTGTGGAAAACTATGTAGTATTGAAGAAAGAAAACCCTCAAGATGATGATGGGCATACGTTTGAGATTGGATAGGTTGGAGCTATGCAACGTGGAGAAGCTATAGTAGATGTAATCAAGAATGATGAAGAATTTCATCTAGATGGCATGAAAGTAGAAAAGAACTTGATTGTAGTTGAAACATGTTTTAGAGGCATGCATGTGTTGATGGATGATATTGTAGTAGAGAAGGGTGATGATACAAACCTTGTTTTGTCTAACATTGTTCTGTTTGTAGATAAGGAGGAAAGTAAAGATCGAGAAGTGGAAGTCCTCGTACTAGAGGATAATGAAGAAGAGAAAATGGTGACAAAAGTTAAAGAAGTTACAAATGATAAAAATGTTGTTGCTCTAGAAGTTCCTTTGGGGATAGTAGCTGATCAAAATTTTCTAGTGGTAGAGAGATATTGTTAGAGTTAAGAATGAAGAAGAAGAAAATAATGAAGAAACAAAGCTGAATTGTTTTGATGTTGATTTGTACATAGATGAAATATTAAGAAAATAAGTTGAAGTGATTGAGAGCCATGATATTGAAATCCGTATTTTAGAGGAGATGCAAATGTTGATCAATGTAGAGAAACACAAACATGAGTATCTTGATTAGGCACCAAAAGCCCAAAGTATAGAAGGAGAAAAAGTTGCAATGGGTGAAATAGAGGTGTTTATAGAAGCAAAAAAGGCAGAGGAGTTAATTATGTTTTTTTTTTGATAATATATTTGCAAATAAGGAAAAATTTGAAGAAAAGATGGTGATGAATATTTATGATTTTGATAATGTTGTTAATGTTGGTAAAATGGTGCTTGTAGGGATAAGAGAAGAAGTAATAATTTTTTATAAAATTTTCTGTGAAGATATGAGTGTAGGGGAAAATGATTTATGGTGGAAGCATATAGTTTATAGTGGGTTGAATCCCATGAAAAGGAGGATATAGTGGAGAAGAAAAGTGAAGAGGAATAATTTAGCTTGTGGTGGACAAATATCCACAAAAGTTGTGAAGAATTTTGAATAAAATTGGTGGGAAGAAGTAGGATTTATTTCACCAAGTGTTGGAAGAAGTGAAGGAGAAAATATTCGAAGGAGTTTGGTTCAACAATGAAGTTTATTGTAGAATGTGTGATTTTATTGGTTCAAATTTGTGAACTAGGACCACAAAATTCTTACTCGGTGAGTCTAATGTGGGAGAATACTAAGGAGGATTTCCTAGAGTTGTGGATTGTCTAAATCTACAAATTGAAATAGTGGCGACTATTCTTGGCTTGTAATTTCCTTAAAATAGTTTCAACAAATGTGAAGTAAGAGATGGTGGCATCCCTAATAAGGTGTGGACAGTTTTAAAACAGCAAAAACATGAAAGTGGGAGTGTGGAGATTAAAGGGGATGTGGGAATCTTACCCGCTCACTTCCTCTTCATTATTTTGATCAGTATAATACACTATGGGCTACGTTGAAAGCAAAGAGTTTAGCTGGTTTTAAAGAGTAGAAAGAGGTGTTGGGAATTAAAGGTGTAGGAGGTATGAATGAAGTGAGATGGCGTGGAGAATGGGATAGGGGTTTCCCATTTTGGGGTTATGTAAAATAATAATTAAAACAACAATAAAATCTTAAAAAAATGTGTTGAAAGATATTGGGTGCAAAAATAGTAAAAGAGGGTTGGTGTTGAGAATGGAGAGAGTGAGTCACTACCATGGGAGGGGATCACTCCATCTTGGGGTTTTTATAAATAACAAGAACATTAAAAACAACTACGTGGAGGTTAGAGGGAGAAGGCATAGGGAATGACAAATAAAAAGAGAGGTGTTGCATAAAAGGTTAATAGAGCAAGATGAGAAGAATGAGGCAACTGCTAAGAAGAAGTAGATAGTGAGGGCCATGGAAGGCCATGAAAATTATTGATTTTACAGAGTTTGTAATCTTTCTTGAGTTCAATATAAGAATGCAAATTTTTGATTTTCTTCATATGTTTTTGTGGTGTAGTTTTTGTGTGAGTTTTATCACATGCGAGGATTGACAACTCCATTGGGGTTCCTTGATCCACGATTTGCATCAAAATGTATCTAAAAAGAGGTTTGTGGAATGGACCATCTATTTTTCATGCACACAAGAATGAGGGGACAAGAAAATTTTTAAAAAATTATACTATTAAATTTGTCATAATTTTATATTAGTGTATTTTTAAAATTTTAATATTTGGTTTGTATTTGGTGGGTTGATTTATGTCTAACTCTATATTAGATAAGAGATCAAACAATATTACCAAGTGTATGATTTTGACACTATTATGGTGTTTGTATTAATGAAAGTAGCTATACAATTCGTATAGACAAATATCATGTTGGAAATTTAATGAAAATACTATACAAATTGCTATTGTAATCAATTATTTTTGGTGTGAAAACTCTATAATAATTAATCCATCTAGCATTTGTAATAATTTATTCAAGGAAGACAATTCATAATTGTATAGCATTGTTCTAATTTTCTATTGGTAATTGATATCATGTTGCAAGAAAGAGTTAGTGTAGTGAATGAATGTTGTATGTGTTTATCTAGTGTTGTGTGAATTGTTGAGTGTGAATAAAAAATGATTTTGTTTGTGATTTTGTAACAAAAATGAATGCATGTAAATAAACCAAGATTCTTATGAAAAAGATTAAAAACTCATGTTGGTGAATTAATTATCAAATATCTATACTAATTATGGATGAAGTAACCTAAATGCATTTGCAATTTACTCAGCTACCTCTCTGTTGACTACAATTAGATAAGTTTTAAACTTATGCATCTACACATACTAGATAAAACAACATTTAAATACCTCCAATGAAAGTTAAGAGGACAAATAACTTGTTAATGGTATTATACTACAAAGAAAATTGTAATTGTTTTTTGGGATGAATGGGTGTATTAATCCCAACATATTGTTCTCTTTGATGAGTTAGTGTATTTTATCAAAACAAATTTCATTGGGAAGAAACCCATCATGAACCCAAAAATTCCAATTACATCAATCCTTCATTTCCAAGAAAACTTGTCTTAAAACTTCATCATTATTCTAACAAGTTAAAAGAAGTTGGGATTGCAAAAAAGAAGGATCAAAATGGGATTGGAAGAGGATGGGTTCAAATTGAATCTTCCTTGGTGACGTTAAAATTAAATTTCACATTTCAAGGGGATTGTTTAGAGATTTAGGAAACTTAGTTAAGCAAGTAATATATATTACTTTTGTTTAGCTTGAAGGAAGATTATTAGATACAATCATGTGAGGGATGTGCATTATGACCAGTTTTGAGTGAGTTTCCTAGGTCAATCCCAAGGAATTTTCATAAAAATCACCTATTTGATACTATCATTAAACACATTGTGTGCTATGGATTAAAAAACTAGGACAACCTCAAATTGATTAGTTGATTGGATATAAAATCAAAGAGTATAGATTCTAGAATAGCCCAAAATATTGTTCAAGTCCATTTTTAACCTTTTTTAATCCCTTCAACGGACATCTTTAATCTCATTTTATACATTTGAAGTAATGCATCTAATATGTAAGTGATCTGGCTCTTGGTTGAGGGAGTATGTTTTCTTGGCCACCAATTCCTTGAAAGAGTCCACTTCCAATTATCCTCATAATCTAACACATTAAAGTATGTAGCTTGTGCTATGTGCAAATAAACCTGAAAAATAATTGATTACAAATATCATGTCAAAAGATTAACGAATTTAACAATACAATCTGTAAACATAAATAGTATAAATAACACTTAAAATTTCATATTTGGAAATAGTGAGTGTAAATTTTATAACTTGTAGTTTTTCACATTACAAAATAAAAATAGTCCAGAAACTAAGAAATTTTAGTGTGAAATTTAAGATGATTTGTCATGGATTGTGAAGTTGATTTTATTTTCAAGTCTATTAGGGGATCCTCACACCATTAAATGTTGTGTAGGTACCTTTATTAATTGGAAGATGTAATTACACCATTAAATGTTTGTGTATGTACCTATAATAATTTGAAGATGTCCTCACACCATTAAATGTTTGTGTACATACCTTTATTAATTGGAATATGTCTAGTGGAAGTGAGAGCAAGTATGAGAACATGTGATATTGAATATAGAGGACATGGACTTGTCTTTATGGTAGCTTAGAGATAAAAAAGTGATCAAGGAGATGTCTCATTGGAACATATTTGACTTTTGTCCTTTCTCAAAAAGGGTGGTTATTGTAAACTTTTGGATATTTATTTAATTTAAAGAGTAGATATTTTACTTTTAGAGTCTCATGATTTGATTGTCTTTTATTACAATTATAGTGTCCTTTATTTTACCTTGAATGGTATAGGTATACATGTACTTGTGAACATTTATTGGTGTTTTCATAACATTTTATTAAGTTTTTTTATTTTCAATTAATAGTTATGTTAATATATTTAGTTGGGGGCACTATGTTAACCACACCATAGTAACTATTGGGTCTTCTCCCTTGATTCATATTATTTGTTTTGAATTTTTTTTTATAAATAATGTTTATATTTCTAGTGATGTAAATGTGTGTGAGAGAGATAGGGGGATGGGTGTGTGTGGGTGTGGGTGTGATTGTTCTATTCATAATTGGTACATACTCTCCTATGTGTTGGTTGTTATAGTGGGTTGTTTCAAGAGTAGATTAACAAATAATGATAGCACACACTTCTTATTTTATTGACATTAACAATGAATATATAACCAAAAATATTATTGGCATGTATTTGACAACATGCTTCCAACAATGCATTTGTAGTTAGTATTCAATGCCTATTTTTATGTTTCGATAATTGGTTAATTCAACTATGTATTAATTATTTGTTAGCTTTGGGTAGTTATGAGAGTTGGATGTTCAACAATTGTGTTTTTCTTGGCAACCCTTAGAGTATTTATATAGATTTTGTAATTTCAAAGAAGAGGGTATGATAAATTTTGATCCTTGGTCGATAATCTCTTGTTTATTTCTTAAACAATTCAATGTGTAAAAATAGATATATTTTACTTCTTTATTTGGTATGCATTGTTATCGTATGAGCGTGAATTTGCACCCCTAACACAAATTCCCCTTTCACCCCTTTACAATTTAGAAAACCGAAAGCGGAGGTTTTATTCCACTTAAGTCCGCTGCTTGCATTCCACTTAGTGCCTTGCTTGTGTGCTGGTGGGGCCTTTCTATCGAGAACGCCCGCGTGACATGTAGACATCTATGCGGTGCGCTTACATCCCTGGCAGATTCCTATAGCTAGAGACTGTAGAGGTGTTACATTTTTTATTGGACGTCGAAGAGTAATGTCCCTCTTCGGCTGGCCGACCCGAATATGGCCATTTTTCATCTTCTTCTTAATCTTCACTCTTTCATCCATAGCTCTCTTCAGCAAAATTTTGGATGAAGTTTTGCAAGATCGTTTGAGCACTCTCTCCATGCTTTGAGCATCCATTTTCAAGCTTTATAGCAAAATCCTTCACTCCATTGCAGCAATCTACCACTCCATCACTCCGATAGTGTGAGTGAAAGATAAACACCACGACAACAGAGACTTGAGTTCCTCTCATTCACTCATCCACAAGCCTTGAGCGCTTTGGAAAGAGGTGGTAAGCTCCTCTCATTCTCCTCTATCATATTTGGTTGAGTAAGCACATGCTATTTTATAGTGTTTCTTGCATACGTAGCTTGTATTTCCCTTTATCATTATTTCTATTATTGCAAACTTGGTTGTTCGTGGAGGTGGAAACACCAAGACGGGGGTCTAACTGAGGCAGGCTCATAAAAAGCCCCAATATTCCCCCTTTTTCTATGTGTAGGTGGAGAGATCTCAAAGCAAGCTGGCGAGAGGACTATTCTACGAAATCATCTTTGTCACCCTTGCGGTAACATATTTCCTTTATCACGTCAATATGTACTTTTCATATTTCTTAATATTATTCTGTCATTCTAGAAACTTATAGACTATATTGTCAGTCCTTTCTCAGGATTCCAACCTTGTTTCTTTGGTTTTCTGGTCATATGGACGCCAACGCACATGTGAGACATCAGTGTGCTACGCTGTCATCCCAGAACCATGATTCTATCCTCGAACAAAGAGCTACCTGAGATGCATAGTTGACTCTGAAAAGTGACTTGTCTAGTCTCCCTTCAACTCTTGGGATTGTAGAGTGATCAAAGGACACATAGTATTCATCATTCTCATCGTTTCTATCCTAAACTTCCTTTGAACTGAGGTAAGTTAGGGTAGCCTTTTCGCTCTTGGCCTTTTGTGACTTGGGGCCTTGCAATGGGTGGTCCCCCTCTCTTACATTTTTGGTGAACCCGACGTGAACCAACGTCTATCCATTTGTCGACATCCTGAACTTTTTCTCATATACCTCTTGGTCATTGTGCCCTGGTGTGTTGTGAAAGTTTATGAGCTTCATGACCCAATCTATGACCTTTAGGCATATTGTTAGAAGAATTTTGTGACACCTTCTGATGGAAAAGATGAAGGTCTCGTCTAGCTTCTCTACTGGCCTTTTCCCTGGTTCTCCGGTTGGTCTGTCCGCACAGGAGCATGTAGTGCGAGGAAAATCTAGATTTCTCGACGAGACTAATCGCATCCCTAATCTTGCATCGTCGACCTCTTCATCCATATATGAGCATGAGGCCATCTGTATCCCTTTCAAGTACGTCGTTAGCCTCAGTAAAGGGTTAGGTGAATTGGAAAATCACCTGGAAGGCAACCCAAAGCTAGCTAGGGCTGCTAAGGTGATCATTGAAATAAGATACATGATGGAAAAAGACTAGACAGGTGTAGAACTCTTGGCTAGTCTTTCTAGTTTGGTTGAAGCATGTGCCCCTTGAGCCTTGGTCACATGATACAAGGTGGCCTCTTTGAGGAACGCGAGAGGCAGCTGGAGATGTTGATGCCTCATATATCCATTTATATGGTTGACATGGTCCCCTTAGTCAATATACCATATACCTCCAAAAGTTTGGAGACTATCAAAGTAAACAAAAACCCTTTGGGTTTCCACTTCAACCCTTCTATCGCCTCTAATGGTGGAGGATTTGGCAGAATGATGGGTGGAGGATTTGGAGGTGAAAACTTTAGAAGTGGGGGTGGCATTGGTGGAGGTGGTGCCAATGGAAGTCATGGTGGTGGCTTCGGCTTTGGTGGTAGCTCCAATAGAATTCACATTGGTGGTGGCGACATCAGTGATGGCTCTAGCGGTGGTCATGATGGTGGCTTGTCAACGATCTTTGCGAGGTCATTGACCCTGGACCCACAAGAGTTAAGCAACTGAGACCTCACCGGTCCCTCTGCCTTAGCCCTTGTTGCAGGAGGATCAGAATCTCCTCCCCTTAACATTAGACCATTACAAACTCATCATCCTCCCCCCTTCAATGATCTAGAGTGGGAAGTTGATGACCTCTTGGTTGACCAGTATTAGGGGGAGACCGTCTTCTTGATCTTTAGATTAGATGCATGTATGTGTTGTGATGTGATTCCCCCATGATCGTGCTATATGTGCCTGGATGAGCCTCATCACCCCTGTTGGTGCTTGGATATAGGCGTGGTGCTTGTGCTATAAACCTTCTTCTATATAATGTATCTCTATTCTTCCATGTTTGTGATTGACTTTCAGAAAATTAGGGACGATGCAAAGTGTTGGGAGCATTTAGGCCTCCTTCCATGTTGAACCGATTTTTTATTTACTTTGTCTTTTGTGCATTCTTCTTGATTAGGTTGGGGATTGATGATCCTTCGCCTCTTGTTGCGGTTACCTAATACATATAAATAAAGGTAGATCTGACCTTGCATAACCAGATCCCCCTGTGCTTTTTGTGTGTGATCTACTTTCTCTTAATTTTCCCTTTATCTTTCTCTTGTCTTTGTTTGAGTTGTCCCTTTCATGTGTGACAACGCCTCTTCTGCATCATTTGGTCCTTAGAAAACACATTTGTTACCAAATGAATCTTTTCTTAAAGACCCTTCACACACTTCTTTGTTAGAATTGCATTCTCAACTTGAAACCCTCGCGAAACATGCTTCCTTCATCACGAGTTCATAAAGAAAGGACTTGGAAACCCTCCTCCAAAGTGGGAACGGTCTTAGTCTTCCTCTCACATGAGCACATGTCCTTCCTTTTGAATTCCTTGATGAAGCAAACATCTTTCAAAAGGATTCCTTGATGATGAATCGATTCGAGAAAGAAGAAATTAAGCTTTTGAACACTGTGCCCCTTGAGTGGACACCTTCTTTTCACGCCGGGTTCCCAAGGGACCCCTTCAAAAACTCTTAACAAGTTCTATGGTGTCTAGCTTGGCGGCAACCCGACTGGACCTATTTCACACCTCAACGTCTAGTCCAGGGGCAGCTGAACTAGACTGCCTTCACATCCTTATGTCTAGCTTGGGGGCAATCCAACTAGAATTTTCCTTTCAAATAGTGCATCCCTTGAGTGGACCCTCCTTCCTTTTGAAGGTTTCCCAAGGGACCCCTTTGAAAGTCTTGCAACTTAGCGATGGTTTGCATGACTTTCTGTTCACTAGCCTGCACGATCGCTTCCTGATATGTTCTATCTATGGGTAAACATGTCACCCTCTCTGACTCTATAGATTCCCCTTTTCTCATTCTCCCTCATGTGAGAGTTCTTTGGGGATACCTTCCTTGTAGGTCCATGGGTTTGTAAAGTGATTTTCCTAGTTTCCTTCATGTGAGAGTTCTTGAAGGATACCCCCCTTGCAGGTTTGTAGGTCTGTAAGGTGCTTTTATCGATCTCCCTCATGTGAGAGTTCTTGGGGGATACCTTCCTTGAAGGTCTGCAGGTTTGTAAGGTGCTTTTCCTGGTTTCCTTCATGTGAGAGTTCTTGAAGGATACCCCCCTTCCAGGTCTGTAGGTCTGTAAGGTGCTTCTCTCAGTCTGCCTCATGTGAGAGTTCTTAGGGGATACCTTCCTTGCAGGTTTGTAGGTCTGTAAGGTGATTTTGCTGGTTTCCTTCATGTGAGACTTCTTAAAGGATACCCCCCTTGCAGGACCATGAACCTGTGAGGCACTTTCATACTTTAGCTTTGTAGTTTCGTGGAACTATGAAGTCCTTTCCTGCACTTCCAAGTTTTCTAGACCGTGCTCTGCTTCCTCATCAATTTAGGTATACATCTCTTACTCTATCACTTTCTTACTACTCTACTTTACCGAAACACTCATCAGTACTCATGCTCGCTAAAGTGGGGGAAAAATGTATGAGCATGAATTTTCACCCCTTTACACTGTAGAAAACCAAAAGCGGAGGTTTAATTCCACTTAAGCCTATTGCTTGCATTCTACTTGGTGCCTTGTTTGTGTGTCAGTGGGGGAATTTTTGTCTGGGACACCCACGTAGTGTGTAGATGTCTGTGCGATGTGCTTACATCCCTGGTAGATTCCTATGGTTGGAGACTATAGAGGCGTTACATTTTTTATTGGAAGTTGAAGAGTAACATCCCTCCTTAGTTGTCTGACCTGAATATGGTCATTTTTCATCTTCTTCTTCATAATCTTCACTCTTTCATCCATAGCTCTCTTCAGTAGAAGTTTGGATGAAGTTTCACAAGATCGTTTGAGAACTCTTTCCATGCTTTGTAGCAGCATACTTCACTCCATTGCAGCAATCTACCACTCCATCACTCTGATAGTGTGAGCGCAGAACAAACACCACGACAACAGAGGCTTGAGTTCCTCTCATTCACTCCTACACAAGCCTTGAGCACTTTGGACGGAGGTGGTAAACTCCTCTCATTCTCCTCTATCGTATTCGGTTGAGTAAGCACATACTATTTTATAGTGTTTCTTGCATACGTAGCTTGTATTTCCCTTTTTTATCGTTATTTCTATTATTGCAAAATTGGATGTCCGTGGAGGTGGAAACACTAAGATGGGGGTCTGACTAAGGCAAACCCCTAAACAACCCCAACATTCTCCCTTTTTTTGTGTGCAGGTGGATAGATCTCGAAGCAAGCTAGCAAGAGGACTATTCTATGAAATCATCTTCGTCACCCTTGCAGTAACATATTTCCTTTATCATGTCAATCTATGCTTTTCATATTTCTTAATATTATTCTGTCATTCTATAAACTTGTAGAGTAGATTGTCAGTCCTTTCTCAGGATTCCAAACTTGTTTCTCTGGTTTTATAGCTATATGGATGCCAACGCACCTGTGAGATGATAATGTGCCACACTGTCATCCCAAAACCACGCTTCTATCATCAGACAGAGAGCTACCTAAGACGCAGAGTTGACTCTAGAAAGTGACTTGTCTAATCTCCCTTCAACTCTTGGGATTAAAGAGTGATCAAAGGACACATAGTCTTCATCATTCTCATCCTTTCTATCCTAACCTTCCTTTAAATTGAGGTAAGTTAGGGCAGCCTTTTTTCTCTTAGCCTTTCGTGACCTGGGGCCTTGCAATGGGTGGTCCCCCTCTCTTACAGTTATTCCTTCATTGTTTGATGTATTAGTTTTATTAGATATAGTAGTAAGAAATTGGCACCTTTGTCTTAAAATAAATTTGGTCAGATTTGAGAGATTCATGCCCTTAGACCCCAATAAAGACAAGAAGAGACCACAACGTGGTCAAGACTAAGTGATCAGGTGATCTTTAAGGGTTGTAGAGAAAGAGGATGGAGAAGATGAGTATGAAAAATAGTTGAAGAAACCCTAATTGTACAAGGTTGAAGTTGGAGTCCATCTCGATAGAGAAGAAAAAGTCAAAGTGTAAGCTAAAGTTAGAAAAACAAAAACACTTGCACTAGAAGAAAAAATACAAAGGGAGAGGGAAGAAATATTAAGGCACTTACCACTAATTGACAAAATATGGGTTGATATCTTTGACCAAATATAAAATCAAATACAATAACTACTAGTAGAAGAAGGGTAGAAGATAAAGTCTAAAGACTTGTTGGAAAAAAACTATGAGAGTAACATTCAAAGTTTCAAAGACTACTGATTGAAGAAAAATAAAAATTAGTGATTAAATGATCTAATCCAGAAATTCTTGGGCCAAAGGTGTACAAGAAAGAACTTGAAGGCCAGTCAAGAGTCTAAAACATTGAAGTAGGAGTTGAGATTTCTCACACAACATCAAGGTTGTATCACAACAACAACATGGTGACTCCTCTATCAAGTCTTAGTGTCAAAAGGTGGAAGCTACCCAAATTCATAGGAAATGGGTCAAAGGGTTTTGTAATGCATTGAAAAACTCATGTAAGGATATGGACAATGAAAGAATAGGATAATAGAGCCTATTGGCTATGATGCTTCCCAAAAATACTAAGGGGCATAGCTATTGACTAACATACAAAGGTTGACTTGAATTCCAAAACTACATAGGAAAGATAATTTGTTTTGAAGATGAGTTCAAATTACTACGAGATGATAATTATTTTATAGTAGAGATTTATAACATGAAGCAAGACAAACATGAGAGTGCCAAAGCTTATAATTGTAGGCTCAAGGAACTCTGATTAAAGCTATAGAAGGAACTAGTCAATGAACTCAAGAAGCAATGGTTCATTTTAAAGGTCACACTACCTCATTGTGGAAGAAGATGATGGCAGTACCAACTTCCTATATAGAAGCATACAATCAAGCTATGGATATTAGAGAGTGAAGATAAAATGTTGTCTATGAAAAAATAAAAATAGAGGATGATGAAAATTTGGATGATGGTAGGAGAATGAATATAGAACTATGCAAGCCTTGAGAAGAGATATGATGTGAATGAAGGAACTAAAGACAAAAAAATAAACCACTAAAGAAAGAAAATAACTTTGGTGGATAAAATGTAAAGGTGAAGGTCACATCAAAAGTAACTACCCTAGATTTTTTTTTGTGATATTTGTTATGCTATGGGTCATTCAATCAAAGAGTGTTGCAAGATGGTGTACATCCCTTGGTCTTCCTTGTGCAACATGATGCTTGGGTTTTTGACATGGCTTAACTACCTCCTGTGGATCTTGTATAAATCTGACGGTTGTATCGGGCATTAATAGGTCGATATTTTGGTGCAACGACAACCACCAATGTAACAACTTGTATTAGAGTTGAGGTCACAGGTTCAAAGCCCTCGCTTGCACTGGTGGAGATTTTTGCAAGATTGTGTGTCCCTTGATCTTCCTTGTGCAACACATTGTTTGGTTTTGTGACATGGCTTAACTGCCTCATGTGGATCTTGTATAAATCTAGCGATTGTATCAGGCATTAGCAGGTCGATCTTTTGGTACAACAGAAACCACCAATGTTGATGCAGAGAAAGGGCTACTCTTGATTCACTTGACAACTTTCATAAATTGATTAATTTCAAACAACAATTAAATGCATCCTAGATCACATTGGGAACATTGCCATGATAGCCTAATGTGCATTCAACAAGGGAAAACCAACATGATGCATGAGTTCTTTGATATTTCATTCTTCTTTTACAACATGTTCTATTGATTCCCAACCAATCATGTTCACACAAAGTATAGATCTTATCAAACCCTCAAGTCATTAAGGTTTTAAGGCTATTTACATACAAATGAGAGCACACTATCATTGATTCCACACACTTGAAAATTTTTAAAGGCTTGAGCCTAAAAGGGTTTTTAGATATCCTTAAAATAGAACTTTATACCAATTTTCATTTTTTGACAGTGGAAAACAAAGATATGAAATTTTCTAGGTCATTGGAAACCCTAGTCCAGTCTTAGACTTGCTCTTAGTAAAAATGCCATAACTCACACAAAACTCAAACAAAAATGAATGAAACAAAAAAAATTTGTAAGGTAAGACACATCACCAACTTCCCAAGGTGTGTGCAGGTTCGTGCCATACCGTACAAATCTTTACCATGCATGTTTCAAACTACAAATTTTTAGAAAAATAAACTTACAGACCTACCCTCATTGTGTCACATCTCAAAATTTGATGCTACCTTAATTAACTATATGTGGAACTGAACTATAGATAATTGTGTGTGGTGGAATAAATATTATATTATTTTGAAATATGAAATAAGTATTTAATGATTATTTTATTTTTAAAAAGATGAAATGCAATGAATATTATTTTATTTTGAAATGATGCAATATAGAAAATGTTATTGATTTGATTTATTTTTGGACACTAATCTATTAATGGGTGCGTGAGTTTTCATGAGTTGTAGGTTGTCAAAGACCAAGGGTGTGGTTAAGGTAGAGGAGACTGGCTATCTAACAGGGTTAAGATGGAATGATCTCTCTCACACACATAAACACTTCGTAATCAAATAGTTGCATTAGAATTTCATTTAATGAATCATATTATATTGTTTCTTACTTTATAGTTGTTATTTAATTAATTGGTGGTAAAATTAAATGCATGTAAAAAATAAAAGAAATAGTTTTAATTTATTGTTATTGTTATTATTTATTGTTTTGTGGATAATTGTGATGCATGGCTAGAAAATCATGTTTTCTATTAAGAAATTAGTTTTATTGGATAAATTTGAAAAAAATCAGAGAAAAGAAAGCAAGATTTTTGAAAACAAAATAATGAGAAAGAAAACAATAGAAATTTAGGAAAAATAGAAGAAAAAAACTTAAATTTAGAAAATAAAACACAAAAATAAAGCAAAACAAAGATGGAAAAAAAGAGAAAAGAATAAAAAAGAATAATCTCTCATTCTCTTAACAATAGAAGATTCATTTAGAACACAAGTTTCATTTCTCAATTTTCACTTTGAAAAACAAAACAAAAACATAGACAAAAGGGTTGGGGAATTGGGTAAAGAAGAAGAACAGTGGAAAAGAGAGGAGAACAAAAAAGAAGTTAAAAAAGGATAGCGTTTATCCAGGTTTTTATGTGTTTTATTTTATGTTAAACCCCTAATTGTGTGAATAAATGTTTGGAATAATCTCAGTTAGTGTGAAAGCATAAATCTCTTTATTTATGCCAAATTGATTATATCAATTGTAATTGTGCATATGATGTTTAAATCATTTTTTTGTGTGAAATTCAGTATCATGGCTATACTAAATTGTATATACTTATTCCTTTTAATATATATATATATATATATATATATATATATATATATATATATATATATATAATATTGTTGCATATTGTATGCTATACAAAAAATACAAATTGTATTTAAAATTTTTGTTTTCACTGAACTGTTGTATTTACCAATAACGAATATAATAATATTATATATCTATATATATATATTATAATGAACTATATACTATATATATATATTTAAAAAGAATATAATAATATCATATGTTCTAATCAGATCATTCTAATTGATATTCCAAATTGTTGTATTGTATTGTTTACTGGATGGAAGTATTGAAGAAAATATATTTTAAAACACACATTTAATTGATTGTATGTAGCCTAGCCTGTGGAAGGATGCGTTGTGGAAAGGACACTGCCTTCCACAAGCAACACCCCCTTAAGGGCCATCGGTCTCACTTTGCTCAGCCTTTGTGCTATGAAAAATGTGAATTCTCTTGATTTAAAAAAAAACCCTTCGTTGCCTACAGATGTAAATTGTGAATTATTTTAGCTGTGATTTTCTTGGGATTATTCTATGTTGTGTACATATATATGTATATATACGTATATATATGTATATTTATGTATGTATATATATGCGTATACACTGTTGTATATTTAACAGTTATATGATGTTGTATAAAAACCCCTTTTGGTCTGGCTTAACTACTGTTTGAAAAATCATTTTTTTGAATATGTAAAATGTATATATGTATATTTGTATATATATATATATATACATATATGTGTATAAGTAAGATTTAATTTCGGATATATATATATATATATATATATATATATACATGTATATCTATGTTTTTCTATTTTTTTTAGTGGAACCATTCGAATTGGAGATTGTTTATTCAGAACAAATTATTAGGAATTTTGTATGCAAATGGAAAGACGTATATATATCTATATTTGTTATTTTAGAATGTAAGTAATTTCATTGATTTGAGTAAACTGTTGGTTTTGGAATTAAGTATGAACTCATTGATTAATGAATGCATGAAATTTAAATGAACTTATGAGATGCTATATTATTTATTCTTTCTATGGAATTAATTCAGGGACTGGATGCCGAATGTGGGCTCCCAAAGACGATAATTTACTTTTTCTAAATTACTATTTTATTATTTATTGCTTGGCCAAGCTATTGCACCAGTGAAATAGATGGTTTTGAAAAGCCTAGATTATATGTTATATATGTCTTTGCCACATCCTGTATGCAAGTAATATGTTATTCTAGTTTAGGAATGCATATAAGCATTAGGCACACATTGAGAGATTCCCTCCTGATTATATCATTCCAGGTTGCTAGGGTCCTCATGTAGGGTCGGTACTTTCTTTGTGTTAGGAAGAAACCTAGCGAAGTTCAGTACTTTGTGGTTGGGCAGAAAAAAGTTCCTTAACCTCACTCTTGGCCTCAGCTTGCAGAAGACCATCAGAGTCATGGTGGTTGAGGAAAAAGATTCTTATACTATATAGATATACTTCTTTTTATTATTCTTATATGACTTGTTTAGCCAAACTGTAAAATTCATAATTAACTTCATGGATGTAATAGTTGTATTGATGCAGAATCCTCTACTCGTAACATTGAAACATATGTAATGTAACACCCCTTTGGTGTATGCAAATGAAGTAGATTTGTAATTCATTATTGTAACTCTCCTTTGTGCAATTATATATGTATATATATATATATATTTATTATATGCTTTGATTTCCTTATTTGGAATAAGCATTTCTTTTGGAATACTATTTTGGTATGTGAGTTTTTCATGCTTTACACATTGAAATTGTCATATCTCACTCAAAACTTAATGGAATTGATTCAAACAAAACAAATTATAATCTTAAAACACATATTCAACCTTTCCAATTGATTTTCTATTTGCAATTTTTGACATAAGGCTGTATCATAAATATTAAAGACTTTTTCAACATAAAATGTTAGAAAAGAACGTGCCAAAATAAGTTTCTTTCATTCCTGTTCTTCCCCCAACATTCTCCAACCTTGGTGCTCGAGTTTACATGTCATATTTATTCAATTACATCCTTTCCCAAATTCCAAACTAACTTCCAACTCCCAAAACTAAAAATTGCAACTTTTTACAACTTTGACATGATAACTTTTGTAAATTTTTGCAACTTTTGCATCATGTGACAAATTTTCACGTAGACATCCTAAAATGGTCCTAAATGACCCCAAATAGTCTCAAATGACCTTATTTAATCAAAACACATCAAATGAACTTAAAAATAAAAAAATTACAAAATGAACCAAAATGCATCAAAAGATGCCCTTGCATCATACTCCCAGGGGAGATAAAATTTGAGTTCCACCTCAAATATGAATCTTCTTTCTTGTTTTCCAGTTCCTTTGCATGCATGCATTGTTTTTTTTTGTTGGATCTCAACTATACATTTGTTTCAACTAGGTCACTTTTGATTTGCGGTCCAACAACATGCTTCTTGAGCCAAGGCCAACTTGGTGCTATATATCCATGGGTTTTTGCTTGTCTCCTCATTCTAACTTTAGCTTTGACTGCAATTGGAGTTTTATGTTCTCTTTCATCCACTTTGTCTTCCTTAATTGCACAAAAAATAAACATATTATAGAAATCAAACTCTTTTTTTGTATACTTCACTTCTTCATCCACCTCATGTTGTTTTCCATACATTCTTTTCTCTTCATTATTCTCCAAAATTTGTGGCTTCACCTCAATTTTACTTAGCCATTCATTTTTACTTTTGAATTTCTCATCCATTCTTTTATTCTCCTTGACATCAACATTCTCAACTCTATGTTATTCTCTTGAGAACCATGCTATTTCCTTATCCTCCATGTATATCTTCTCTCTTTGGACTATTTGTGAGTCCTCTACAACTTCTTTGGCTATTTCTTCTTCTTCTTCTTGAAAATCACCCACTTCAACATCAACATCACTATTAGTTTGAACAAATTCAAAAGAAATTTCTTCCATTTTTTTCAACTGGTTTTTCAAAGATGTTTTCAAAATTTATTACCTCAACCATTACATCATTTGCCTTTGCTTCATATTATTGTACTTCTGTCTTCTCACTTAACAACGAGCTTTCACTTCATGTGCACTCATCCTTCAAGGCTGTTAACACATATTTTTTCTCATCTTTTTCCAACTCATATGTGTTGTTTTTGTTGTTAGACATCGTCATGTTATAATGCCATGACCTTCCAAACACAATGTGACATACATCCAAATACATAATATCACAAACTATTTCATCATTATAACTACCTAGGTGAAACTCAACTTTGCATTGCTCACGCACAGTTACCCGGTTACCTATTTGAAGCCAACTCACTGAATATGGCATGCAATGCATTTTTTTCAAACCCAATTTATCTACCATTTATTCATAAACAATATTATCCACACAGTTATATGAAATCATAACTTGGCAACATTTACCTTTTGACTTGCAAGTAGTCTGGAATAATCTTTCCTTTGCCAACTTATTTTTTTTCTTGGCTGTCATTACCATATATTCAGAAACAATATTATCCATGCAGTTATCTGAAATCACAACTTGACAAAATTTACCTTTGGACTTGCATGTAGTCTGAAATAATGTTTCCTTTGCCAACTTTCTTTTTTTCTTGGTTGCCATTTCTTCCTCCTATAGCCTCTGCCACTTTGAACAATGTATTTAATAATGTTGATGCCCTTTTCCCATCTTTCTTTTTATTAAGAGTCATCCTTAAACATAAAATCTCATTGAACTACATTATCCAAAATAATTAAATCATTTCCCAGAGAGCTTTTGGCTCTAATACCAAAAATGATGTAGAGAAAGGACTACTCTTGATTCACTTGACAACTTTCATAAACTAATTCATTTCAAACAATGATTAAATGCATCCTAAATCACATTGGAAACATTGCCATGATAGCCTAATGTGCATTCAAAAATGGAAAACCAACATGATGCATGAGTTCCTTGATATTTCATTCTTCTTACAACATGTTCTATTGATTCCCAACCAATCATGTTCACACAAAGTATAGATCTTATCAAACCCTCAAGTCACTAGGGTTTTAAGGTTGTTTACATACAAATGAGAGCACACTGTCATTAATTCCCCACACTTTCAAAATTTTAAAGGCTTGAGCCCGAAAGGGTTTTTAGATATCCTTAAAAAAGAACTTTCTACATATTTTCATAACTTTTTAACAATTGAAAACAAAGATATGAATTTTTTAAGGTCACCGAAAACCCTAGTCTAGTCTCAGACTTGCTCTTAGTAAAAATGCCATAACTTGCACAAAACTCAAAAAAAATGCATGAAACAAAAAACATTTGTAAGGTAAGACACAACACCAACTTCCCAAGGTGTGGGAAAAACCACACCGGATTGTACAAATTTGTACAATGCTTGTTCTATACTGGAACTTTTCAGATAAATAAAATTATAGACCCGCCCTCAATGAAATTGCCATATCTCACTCAAAACACATCTTCAACCTTTCCAATTGATTTAATGTCTATACTGTAACATACAAGGCCGTACCATAAAGATTACAAACTATTTCAATTGAAAATGCAAGAAAAGAACGTGTCAAAATGAGTTTTTTTCATTCTCGTTCTTCCCCCAACCTTCTCCAACCTTGGTTCTTGAGTTTACATGTCATATTTATTCAATTACATCCATTCCCTATTTCCAAACCAACTTCCAACTCCTAAAACTAAAAATTGCAACTTTTTACAACTTTGACATGACAACTTTTGCAACTTTTGCATCATGTGAAATTTTTTCACCTAGACATCTTAAAATGGTCGTAAATGACCCCAAATGGTCTCAGATGACCTTATTTGATCAAAACACATCAAATCAACTCAAAATCAAAACTTTGCAAAATGAACCAAAATGCATCAAAAGATGCCCCTACATCAAATGTAACAAAAAGCTCCCATATAATTCAAATAGGAGCACACAAGTTATATTCACATAAGGATATTAGTCCACTCAACTTGTGTGTAGTGTTGTGTTCTCATAAAATGCAATGAAATTCATTAAAAACAAAGAAAAACACTAAAAAAAACACTCAGATTAAGTGATAGGAAGCTCAAACCAGCTCAAACCAGCATAGGAGGCCTCATGTTGTGTAGATTATCCCATGGTGTGAGATTGGCTGTGTGCTCACTCAAAAATTTGGTAGCATAACGACGCTCCAAGAAAAATTTGTGAGAGGGGTAAAATGGTTAAGTGTGAGATATATAGATTTGAGGATTTTTGGATGGAGGGCTGGGATTGAGAGTTGAGGATCAAGGGTTGAGATGCCTCATCTCAACCCACAAGGTGATGCCACTTTTCATAATGTGGATGCATGAGACAAGATGGGGGTATTTGATAGGTACCATAGGGATGGGCAAGAGAGGACAAAAGGGAATTTAAAATTCCCTTATAATCCGCATAAGGATCGAGGAGGAATTAAAAATTCCTCCAAAGGACCTTGGGAAAATAATGGAATTTAAAATTCCATTTGGGGACGTTGGAGAAATAAAAAGGAATTAAAAATTCCTTGTAGGTATGGGCTAGCATTTATTAGGTGGTTGACCAAGGGCTTAGATTAGGATAATTAAGGGCTAAGGTTGTGCAAGTGAAGGATTAGAAGGGTGATTAGGCTAATGAAGGGGATTAGGATCCACTTGCATATTATGGAGGATGTGACACCTTCCTTGGATTAGGAATGTACACATCCCTAATGATAGGGTTATGCAAGTGAAGCAAGATTAGAAAGGGATTTTGGAGGATGTGACACTTGGAGAGAGAAAGGGGGAGGGAGTTATACATTTAGATTTAATCCCTATAAGGTTTGAAAACTAAATTAAATAAATTGATATTTTTATTTAATTTAGAGGAGAAAGATAAAGGGGGATAAAAAATTTAACTGATTAATTAAATACCTCAGGGATTTAGATAAATTTGCGGATATTAATTAAATAATAACAATATTACTTAATTAATGTTTCTAAGAGGATATTTATATGAAAAAGGCATAAATTTGACCAAACATAAGTGGTCAAATTTAGGTTTCTACATTTTTTCCCTCTTTGAGATGGTGTTATGGAGTAGCATCATTTCAAAGAAGATTAAAACATATCACCAAGAAGAAGATGGTTGGATTAGGGAAGATTTCCCAATCATTCAAATGAGTGACTAGGAAGAAAGATGATGAAAGTGAAGATGAAGATTAGGGATTGAGGATGCCCCCTTGAGATGACATGAAAGTTCAAGAGAACTTGGGTGTCCTCTCGAAATGGATGAGATGATGCAAGGACGAGATGGGGAAGATGATGCAAAATGATGAATAGAATGCAGGATGGGAGGAGGAAGAGATAATGGAAGGAGAAGATAATAAGTAAACAAGCATAAATGGATTCAAGGACAAATATGATGTTGCCTCAATAAATCTATAATACAAGATTGATTGATGGTGGATGGAGTGTTGTTGATGAGAGAACAATCTATTTTGAAACAACACACGGATTGGGAATGATAAATATCGATGATGTTAATCAATGGGAGTGTTGTTGATGTGGGAATAATATATCTCAAAATAACACAAGGATTGGGAAGGATAAATCCCGATCCAATGATAATGAGGGTAGTGTTGTGGATGAGGGAATGATATATCTTGAAAAAACACAAGGATTGAGAAGGATACATCCCGATGATGATAATTGGATTTGGATCAAGGCTTGCAACAAGGCTAGGAACAATACCAAAGATGCAATTAGATAATTTGTGCTAGATTGAAGGGGCGAGGATTAGATTGAGATGTGAGATTGCTGAAATGGATGAATATGATGGAGGAAAAGATTCTTAGAATAAAAAATCTATATTATCCTAAGAAGATTGAAGAAATGATAAAATGATGAGAATGGATGAAAAGATGCTTAGAATTAAAAATCTATATTATCCTAAGAAGATTGAAGAGATGATGATATGATGAGTATGGAGGAAGTGGAGTGATGGAAATAGATAGGATAGATAGATGAGGGAGAGTGATGAAGGATGAATGGATTATAAATATGTAGGGTGAGTGGATGGGGAGATTTTGATAGATGAGAGAATGGGGGATTGAGCAATTTGATGTTATGTGTTATGCTTTTATGTAGTGAGAACTTAATTTGATATAGCACAAGTTACTATGCACAAGGGTATGAGGAACCAAGGTGACTACATATCGTATGCATAGGACTAACACAAAAAACAAGAAGGTTTAGCCATCATCTCACAAATTCATGAAGAGCTTTGGTGGGGTCGATGTTGGAAAACCACAAACACAAGAGGTTACCCCAGTGTAACACAAGACCATGAGGGATTGTGGTGGGTAAAATGTGGGACAACCATGAAAACATGATCACGAAAAAAAAGAGATTCCCCCATTTCTACCAATCAAAGTGCACCATGATATAATGAATCGTGGCGACCTCAAGTAGGTATAGTAGGTAGCTCAAAAGATTAAAAAATAACAAAACACCAAGAAATAATAATAAATCTCAAATATCCTTTTCCATGAGGATGAAAGGTGAATGGATCGATGTGGTTTGATGTGATAAATGATATATCTTGCTAAGATTGAAGATGTATGGGGTAGATTGTAAGATCAACATGGCATGAGATGGTTAGGATGGAGTGGAAATTTAGGGGGCTAGTGAACTTTGTTGTTAGGAACCAGCTAGTTAGGGGCTCTTGGTGACATTACAAACATGAAGATTGACCCTAAAGAATAGACCTAGGCCTTGGGGACTCATCGATGTTGGCCTTGCCTACATAAAAGCGCAAAGGAAACCTAGCTTGACCAACCTTGACAAGGGACGATGGATAGTGAAATGCAGGACCTAATGATAAGGATGCACAAGGATGAAGTCTAGGTGATGACACAAGATTGAACTTGTGTACAAGATGATTGATAGATGCAAGATGGACAATATTTA
The DNA here is from genome assembly GCA_007115665.2 of Sequoiadendron giganteum. Taxonomy (NCBI): domain Eukaryota; kingdom Viridiplantae; phylum Streptophyta; class Pinopsida; order Cupressales; family Cupressaceae; genus Sequoiadendron; species Sequoiadendron giganteum. The sequence continues at coordinate 259,961,907 of CM021100.1, read as the reverse complement.
CAAGAGGATGATGATTGCAGGAAGCTTGGAAATGGGATAGTTATCCAAATCATCTAAAGATGAATTGGGGGAAGGATGTGATGGATAGATGAGTGATGAAAAGTGATAGGAGATTAGAAAGATGTGAGAAATAGATAGGAGTGATGATAGTGGGATAGATGGAATTGAATTTCATGGGGGTAGCCTATAACTATATACCAATGACAAGGGATTGTGGGACAAAAGTTTGATATGGATGAATGGATGGAGAGATAACGATGGGGTTATGGAAAGAATTATTGGAGTGGTGTATGAGAAGATAAGTATTGGGAGATGAAAATGATTATTGGATGGGGGGATGAAGGCGTTGGAAGTATGAATGGTAGGTGGATGTGGAGATAATGATAGTGGGATGGAAGGAAGAGTGAGATATGGATTTGGAGGGTATATTTTCATTAAAGCTTGAGCCTCTAGTTGAGGTCATACATAGATGAGGCAAAAAAGGCCATATCTATTTTTGGACTGATAATATTTTTGCCTCATAAATGATTTAGGATTTGGATTTGGGGTGTCAAACCTAAAAATTCAACTACCCCAACATATTTAGAAGTTTCCCTTGAGTTTTCAGAACTTACACTTTGTGCTGACGACTTTTGTTTGTTAAAATTTGATGAAACGAACAAGGTTTATTTAGGAAATTGTCAAAATTCTACCAATATAATATATAATTCATTTTGAATTTAACATATAGTTATTATTGATTTTCTACATGTACTATGTTTGAAGTCTTGATTGATAGGCTGATTGAAAAACATCCATAACTTTCAAATGGTTTCACATTTTTCGATTCCAAAAGATGCATAACACTATGATTCATGAACTATATATTGATTTTTTTTTGAATTAAATATATTTTTTGACCAAGTTAGATTGGCCAAAAAATTAGTTTTTAATATTTGAAAAGTACTATTAAAAAACTCAACTAATTATCTACTTGCAAAAAAATTACAAAAAAAATGTCACATCCAAGCATGCGTCCTTTACTTATAATGAAAGCTTTTTTCTTGCTCATACTTAGGTTGGTCAAAATGCCACTTTTATTTTTTCAAAAATTATATTACTCATTGAAATTTTAAATTTTCACCAAATAAAACTATTTTTTTCCTAAAAAATCTAGAAGCTACAAACGACATTCAAATCACTACAAATTTTATTCCTACATATTTTCCTAATTATGTTAATAATCTATTCAATTTTTAATATCAAGTTGCTTAACTTTGTTTTTCTATATTTTCACTGTCACATAGAGACATAGTTTGGCCCAACATGATCCTACACTCTACCATCTTTTAACTATTAAATGAAAGCATAGGGAATATATATTTTTCTTTTAATAAATCCTCTTGTAAATGTATTTTTTTCTTGAAGTATATTTAGAGGAAAATGAAATTATACAAATTATAAATATTCAAAATTACCATTGAGTGTATGCTTCATCTACATTATTTTATAAAATAATCATGAGGAAACTTCCTTTATAATCATTTATAATTTTTTTATAAAGGAGACTTTTCTCTAATTATCACAACACATGTATGATAATTTTCAAATGGAATTATAATATGTTTCAATTATTTCTTCATAATAGCATCCAATCCTACAATCTACTTCATAACCAAACATATTGATGAAGGGTTTACCATGAATATTTAACATTTTTGAAGTGTAACAATATATTTAGAAGAACCCTTATGGGTGTATACATAATTTTGTTTTCTAAATAAAATACAATAATAAAAATAAAAATATTACCATCTCTATGAAAAACTACTCTAAATGGCTCCTTAACTTACACAAAATAACACAAAATTTTCCATGATATCATTGTGGTTTTCACCTCCCAACCATAGTCTTGCTTACAAGCAACCCCCATGCTAGAAGGACCCTTAGAAAACTCAAGTTTATACTCACATCACATTTAAATAAACATTTATCACCATTTTCATTTCATACAACCCACATAATACAAATCTCATATAATCAAGGAGATTTGCAATATTTGAATCCTATTCAAGATTCAAAATAAGGAGAAATGAAGGACAACTTCTCTTTCTCCCAACATAATGCATTTAAATAAAATTCAAAGTGCATTGATATGTAGAGAAACACACAACCACCAAACTAATGAAATCACAAAACTCATAAACACAACACTTTATTTCTTATTATTCCATAACATAAACACCCAACTATTAGGATTCAAAACAAAACAATAACAACATGATCTTCAAACGAGAAGGTGATAAAGCAAACTTTTCAAGAAATTAATAGCTTACCTCTCCAAGCATCTAAAATATTGATGTAGAGTTAAAGATGTCTTCCAAAAGCTCCTTTCCCATGATCTCCTTCATTCAAATCGTCATCTTCATTTCTTCCATTATTCTTACATCAAATTTTGAACCAAACATAGACCTCATATTTAATAACACCTATCCATTTTGGGAAACTCCCAAATGTCCCCACTAGGGATGTTTCCTTCGGGCCTCCATGTGTACTCACCCATAGTGAATTATGGAGAGCCTTATCCTCAATACAACAACATTACTAATAACCTAGAATATGGGATGAGGTGGTGACACCTCATCCAACCTTATCCTAACCTCCCTCAAATTTCGTCATTAATAAAAATGCAAAATTTAAGAGGTTGGAAATTAGTTTTCTATTTAAGTTTACCCTCCAAAAAGACTTTAACACATAGTCATATGAACTAGAACATTAAAATTGACTAAAAGGAATAAAAATACTCACTAAAAACTATTTAAAATCCTCCAAGAAATTAACATAAAATCAAATACTTAAGTGACCATGCTTTTCAACACGTGAATTAATTAATACAATAAAATAATACAAGCATTAATTCAATATATGAAATTACAATAATTCCACAACACATAAAATAGTTTCACATCACAATAAACTAAATCCACATCAGACTTGACCTTAGTCTCTCCATATGGACTAGGGTCAGATTCACATTTTAAGCACAATTTAGGGTTTACTAATAGACCTTTGAATTTTCCATTGGTCATGGAATTATCTATACACTTAATTGCACCCATTAATATGTTCATCATATAATCGAAGCAACTAGAAATATAATCAACATAATATATAAACATTCACCACTCGAGTAATAACTAATTTTCAATGTACTCATCATAATGCACATTATCAATACCACTCCATTTTCATATCACATGTCCATTATTCTAATCCATATAACATATACATAATTTTATTGGTTATAATACAACTAGTCTTAATCAAATAATCTAAAATTCATATAGTTTAAAACATACATTTATGACCTAAAAAGTCAAATTCTGAATAACTTAGGCATTTCTTCTAATATCATTAGAAAATTGAATCTATTTAAAATCTTAGTTTTAAAATCATATAATTGATACAATATAAAATACATACTCATGATGCAAACATCAAATAAAAATAACATAACCAAATCCTAATAAATCATCATCATCATGCACAACCAAGCAAATTAGTTTAAGGGTAAGTGCATGGATATGGGTAGCAATTTCGTGGACACTTTTTTTTTTTTTTTTGAAAACTCATAATGTGAGTGCATTATAACACACTTGCGTTATGGCTTGGTGTGTTGAGCCTGAGGCTCGACCACCACAAGCCTATAACGCAAGTGCGTGAGCACGTTATAACGCGCTCACGTTATGAGTTGTTAAAAGAAAATAAAAAGGAATTGAATTTCATTTTTTTTGTGACTAGTTTTTTTCTTGCCCGTGGCCAAAAACCTCAGAATTCCGCACTCGCATTCTAGGAGGTGATTTTGTGCAAAAATATTCATCACAGATTGCCGATTCATTGCCAGGATTCTGCCACATCGACAAGGAGGTGAAAGAGGTAAGGATTGTTTTTTTTTTTTTGAATTTGTTAGTTTTAGGGTTGTATTTGATATTTATTTTTTGGAATTGTAGATATTAATCAACCTGGAAACCCTCCTCAAAATCCACAACAAGAACAAAATCCTCAAAAGGAAAATCCTCAACAAGAAAATCCTTAGCAACAAAATCCTCAACCACAACAACAAACTCCTCCACCAATGCCTTAATACCCTCTTGGCACTCAACAAAATTTAATGGGTGAAATTGAGAACAATAAGAAAAAAATTCAGGATTTAATTGGGAGGTTGAACAATGTAAATGGTTCAACTGCAAAAAGAATGACCCTGGCAACTGTACTACAAGATATGTTAAAGAATGTAGATTCAATTAGCAAACAATTATCTGGTTGGCAAGATAGGAGATAAGTGGCTAGGGATTTTACCAAGATAAATTATCATATAAAGATATAAAAGATTTAAAAATTACAAAATTAGATTTGTGTGCATTATTCACTGACCCACAGTCAAATGGAAATCTCTCCCTCAATGCAAAGAGGTTTCCTATTAATTGGTGCAACCACCAAGAGATTATGAAATATTTTTGGGATAGGTGGTACATGGTTTTTGATGACCCACCATGCAACAATTGTGAATTTTCATAGTATTTCCTCAGGAAAATATATACTGAGTTCATCTTGAACAAAATCCCAAATTATTTTGATATGAGTGACTTCCAGGGGAGAGGTGGGGGGTCAGAACAAGATAGACCCGGTGTACAGCTGGATCCTAGGCATCAAGTGAGACGACCTCTCACTAGGATACCTCTTGAGAACATCGTCATCCCTTCCATCACGAAGGAAAGTGCCGACGTAGATAATCTACAAGCCATCAACTCTTTGACATAGAGTTTCATCCAGCATGTTAGCCCTCTTGTACAATGCCATCTAGGGGAGTTTTCGTCAGGTGAGCTTTGATCCCATGTGTGTCAATCTTGCGGGGCGACTTTTTCATATGACCCCACCGACACTCAAGAGGATGTTGCATAGGATCCATTTGTAGCTATGGAGATGGAGAGGGCAACTGACATTTTGCATGACGTCTATGGCATTGATAGTCAGGTAAAAGTTAGCATGTTCATTGAATTTAATTTATTAAATTTTGGTTTTGAAATGCAAGATTAACTAATTTAGTTTTATGATTTTAATACTTGCAGGGTCACAGTGTTGATACTGGATACACTGGCCCTACACCTACTTATTTCTATAGTACACCTATCGGTGGGGTATGAAACTAGTAAAAAATTATAAATTTATTACATGTTAATAGCATTGTTTTATGAATGGTATTTTAATATGTGATTTTGGATGTTGAATAGACTAATATTGGAGGTTTCGTGGGAACACCTCCCGGTGCTAGTGGATTTAGTCAAACCTTCACGCAGGTAATAGAAAAAAGAGTTTAACTAATGAATTTTACTTAATAGATTTGTGTAGTTTATATTCATATCATTGATTACGTTTCATTTCACATCACTCAAACTCAAAGCATTACTTCAAATTACATAACTAATAACTAGATCTTGATAGATGAAAAAATTTCAACTACAATATAGTTGTTTAGAAAATTCAACATAAGCAAGGATGCAATTACTTCACATAAGATAAGTAATAAGTCTAGGAGTAGCTTCCAATTGCATTTGCTTGTCATGGAATTCCATGAGACCACATTTTATTGAGGCATCTTTTCAAATAGTTCACTACCTTGTCTATGCTCCAAACTAGGCACCCATTATGGTCTGCTCCAACAAACTATGGATGCTTGGAAAAAATCTATCAAAGCATAATAGTAAGCAATAGCATAGACAAGGTAGTTAGTAGGTTAAAAAAATTCCTTGAATAAATGGGTTCTCATGGTGATGGAATGCCATTCCATCACCATGAGACCACATTTCTTCGAGGCATTTCTTCAAACAACTCACCATCTTTTCTATTGTACCAGATTTTCTATACATGTGTACCAAAGCATTTTATCAAACTACTCACTTCATTGCTGCTATGGCTAAAAGCCTAAAATAGGTGCTTTCCAACAAACTATGGATTCTTAGAAAAATATCTATCAAAGAATAATAGTAAGCAATAATACCATAGAGAAGGCAATGAACTGTCTGAAAAATGCCTGAAAGAAATGTGGTCTTATGGTGATGGAATGCCATGACGTGCATTTGTTTGTAATGGAATTCCATCGCCATGAGACCCCATTTCTTTGAGGCATTTTTTCAAACAGTTCACTGCCTTCTCTATGCCACCACAATTATCGTACATGTCTACGAAAGAATTTTATCAAACCGTTCACTAGCTTGCTACTATGGGTAAAAGCCTAAAAACTCATGCTTTCGAATGAGATATGGATAGGGAAAATAGTAAGCATGACAGTAAAAAATATATAGTTTAATAAGTACTCAAAATTTTGTGTATTATCTCATATACATTATAAGTCATGATGTAGATCACTATTGTAGTTTTTGTGATTGAATAATTTGTTGTTTTATTTTCAACTGTCGCAAGCAGAGACACCTCTGAATGTGATGAGGGCAATGGAGATCGGTGTTTCATCTGCTATAGAATCCTTGATGGCTCTAACATGGGAGGTATGAGGCAAATTACTAAATTTCAATTTACATTCATTGTTATATATGTTAGTTCTAGTGAAAAAGAAAACCATTATTGATTCGTGGTTTAATTTATATTTGGATGGTTTATATAGGGCTTCAGCACACCTCAGCCTAGACGTGCAAATATTTCCCTCAAGGAGAGTGATCATCAGATGGTGGTAAGTGATTATTTTGCTAAATATATCATCTTTTATAATGTAATTTCTATATATTAATGTCTTTACTTCTTATTGTAACCGATAGAAGTTCACGAAGAACTAAACACTAGGAGGAGCACTGGAAGCACTCCTCGACCGCAACATAAATGAGTGACAAACGTATCTCCATCCGATTGACAAGAAAAGGGCAAGATTTTATTTTGAGGGGAGGGAGAGCGATGAATTTAGATTCCAGAGTCCTTTGTTGTATGCCTACATGGAATTTTTGTACATATTTTGTATTGGATATATTTGACATTGTATGCCTATATGACATTCTTGTAAGCCTATATGGCTATTTTGTACCTATATTTCATACTTATATCTAAATATATTGATGTATGCCTACATGGCTATTTGGTTAATACAAATATTTTTTATCAATGGTGTCCATATTTGCATTCTAAATTCATGGTTCAATAGATATGAGTTACATGTATTCAAGTGTATACTTTACAACTTATATGTATACTTTGTGACTTACATGTGTTCCAATGTATACTTTGTGACTTACTTGTTTTCATGTGTATACTTTGTATTCATGCATATACTTTGTATTAATTTGTGTATACTATGTATTCATGTGTATACTTTGAGGTTTACGTGTTTTTGAGTACTTGTGCTTCCCTTATTCACATGTACATTCATTCTTGACTTATTCACGTGTATACTTATTCATTGGTTAGCCCTAGCATTGATCATTGTTGTCCTTCATGGTTTGTCTTGAATATTAATTGATTGATGCTAAACAACTTTATGTAAAAGCAAAAAACATGTTTTCAATTGGTATTGCATGAAATGATTCATAAAAAGATTTCAAAAAGTATCCTTGATATTACAAAAAGATATGTATTTATAAACTTCAATTGTGTAGTCACCATTTTGTTTTTATGCAATGCAACCACCAAACTCAACCATACACAAGGGTGCTTCAGACCCCAAACACAACTAAGAAGTTCCATTAGGCCTATCAAGCCAAAATTTACTCAACTTTCACCATAAACACTTCCTATCACAAGACACCAAGACTCACCAACAACTCCAAATGCTTATCCAATATTTTTAAGGCATATAACAAGATTAAGATGCTTGAAGAATCACAAATTCACCACCAAAGATATCAGCAGCAACTCACAAAGACAATTTCACTATTTCACTTGATAGAAAGAATGACACCCAACACACCAAATCACCAAATTAGCTTCTTAAAGACACATCGGGCCCAAAACCATTTTAAACATCCATAATATGACTGTATCAAAGAAATAAAAACGCTAGGAAACTCAAAATCAATCAATTTCTTCAATCTACACATTTAAGGCATCAAGTGCTAGTGGTAGTCCTTTAGGACAAAAATGGGTGTATCTCCTGTCCTGTCTTCAATCTTGATGCAGACAAGCATGGTGAAACCATTAAATACACCAAATCAATGAGAACCAATCAGATTCCAAAGAAAAATCAGATGTTCAACTCAAAATTCCAACTTCTACCAAGCTTTCCCTTATAGCATAGGTAACTCAGTTCAAGGGCCTTTTCACCAAGATTTCACAAAAAACTTGACAAAATCAAGGATGATTAAGATACCCATTTGCAATTTATAAAACATAGGTAAACCCCAACATCAACTCCTTTGGACCAACATGGAGATCCAATATACCTACCCCAAGAAAGGCTACTCAATTAGCCCAATTTGCAAAGGAAGCACCTTTTAAAGATGAGGTTTCCACTCAAACACCAAGAACAGTCAATGATCATGATACCAAACCACAAATTTCATGATTATTTTTCCCACACAAGGCCATTACCTTGTTGCCCCAAGAAACCCTCCTATAACATGCAAAAATAAGGGTTTTGTTGGAATTCACACTTCTAAAACTTCACAGACCTAGCCAATGGTTCAAACACCTCTTAATGCCCCTGCACAAACATACTAAACACTCACAAAGCCAAAAATTTCAATACTTCACCAAAACACCACCATAGTTGCAAATTTTCTCAAGGAAGTATCATTGTTCTAGCTTGGGACATTACTCCATCAGCCAATTTCATGCTCTTCCAAACCCTTAACTGCGTTTTTCACCTATCCTAACATGGTACACACCAATCCACTAAGTTACAGATCTATTACAATGGCTGGATTGGTGAAAATCAATGCATTATGGCCCTCAAACCCTTACACAGTCAAAACAGGGTAGACTTGGAGAAACAAATGAAACTCTCTTCTAAAGTGGAGTTAAGACACCAAAATAGACTCAAATGAAGATAGAAACATATATCAATGATCTCCCAAACCTTCAAAGAATCACACACTTGTATGGGTCCGTATAGAGAGAAAGAACACAGGAAAACATAAAAAATCACTAAAATCAGGGAATTTCTTTGCTTTATTTGATTCAAAATCCTAGAGAGCAAGCTCCATTCGAGCTTTTACATCATAATTATCTTGTTTCCATTAAAAATCAACTTCCCCAACATATCTAACTACCTCTCAACTAAATTTTAAATTCCTAATTTCCATTGCTTTACAAATTTATTGCATTTATGCAGCTCACAAATTTGGCACTCTTCAATTCTTTAACTCTTTATTGTTTCCTAATCCCCTAGACCTTCTTAAACAACTTCCTAGGCATCTAAAACATTAGTGATGGTCTAGTTAGACCTTATTAGACTCAAAACATGACCTTATGCATAAAAAAACAACATGAACCTACCTAGACCCCATTTGACATCATTGACAACCTCTTAACATGTTTGACATCATTTAAATTATAGACCAATGAGACACCAAAGCTACCATTTACATCAAGCATGGTATTTTTAAACCTTATTCAATGCATGAAAATACAAATCCTAAAGTTTACTCTTTAAGGTCATGATGTGACCTATCTTGTTGAATGGTGCTCCTGCACCAAATCTCCACACACTCCACACATTTTAAGGAACCCATTTTTCCATATATTATCATACTTCGAAGCAGATAGACTTTTTTTGGATAATATCAGAGAAACAATAATCTATCTGTAGCCTAGTTGCACCAATCAGTTTAGATTTTCAAAGCAACTACCAATGAATCAACATGAAATCATCAAAGAACCCTGGGCAACATTGAGTTAGGTCACAAAACTATGAAATCAACCAATTTTAGGGACTAATCAGCCCTACCAAGCACCAAACTACCAAACCCTTCATTCTAGGCTTTAATAAGCTTGATTAGAGGAGGGTTTATTGGAAAAGTATACTTCAAACCTTCTAGGTCTCTACCATTGCTTCAAACACATTGAGGAATGTTTGAACAAGCTTTAGGAACTTTGCCCCTACCTTCTTGAATGTATTTTCTACCATTTTCAACTTGGAGCCACCAACTTGTATACATCTAAAAATGGTCACGGTTAATCAAACTTGTTAATTAATTAAATATGAATTATTTAATTAATATTCTAAAGTCATCTACATATAAATAAACTTAATTATTTATTTATATCATTCATTTTTCTAATTCTTCTAGTTTAAATCAACTAAATAAGTTTATTTAATTATTGCTATTTATTCCTCTTAATTAAATTAAATAAATTTTATAATTTATTTATTTAATTATCATATTATTTCTAAAGTTTGAATGTTTAAATTTGAATTATGGAATATTCTTCTAATTCATCCAACACCTCACATAATTAAACATTGTAAATATTTAATAACACATCTTTTTCACCTCTCACATAATTAAATATTAATTATTTAATTATAGAAGTTTCCAAATTACATGTCACAGATAATTAAATAAATTTATTTATTTAATTAGGATTTATCCTCAACTTTCAACTAAATTTTCAATTAATGAAAAGACAAAGAGCATGTTTGTCTCCATTTTTGAATGAAGATAGTTTCGTGGGTTGAAAACATTCTCCATCTTTCTCTCAACCTTCCATTTTTCTCTCAACTTTCAGAATCTCACACCGTTCATCTTGACAGGTTTGAAACTCAACCGTTGATATTCGCTAACAAGTTTCTTGCCTTTTGAAAATCTATAAATACAACCATTTGGAGAGTAGATTTTATCCTAGATTTCATACATAGTTGCTATAGTTGCATTCAAATCAGCATATCAACATTATAGCAAATTTCATATCATAGCATTTTAGTTCTTCAATTTCATAGCTTAAATCATTAGCAATCTTGTTCTCCTAAGTTGTCATTCTAAACAAGTTGCTGCCTAAACCAACTGAGAGCCAGTATCTTGAATCGAATCCTTCGAGATAAAGGACAATGGGATGAATTTGAAGGAGCTGCTGTTATTGAGAGTTTGCATTTGTCTTTTCTAAATTAGTTTCTTTCAATGTAATGTTTCATTGGTGTGTTAGTTTACTTTCTAATTAGACTAAATATTCTAACAACACATTTTTGGCACCCACAGTGGGGCGTTGTCCCATTTTTAATATTTTTATTGCAGAGTTTTTTGACAGGTGACAAACTGGAGTCACGTTTTAGCGCATACGAGCCTCGGTTTAGCACATCCATGGACTGTTTTAGCGCATTGATGAACTGTTTTAGTGCATCCATGGACTGTTTTAGTGCATCCATGTACTGTTTTAGCGCATAGACGACCTGTTTTAGCGCATTGTTGTTTGTTCATTTAGCACATTGGTGGCTTGTTTTAGTGCATACAAAGGTTGTAAAAAATAAATTATGATTTCGATGCCATCCAGAGACATGATTTTTCAATTCGGTTTTAAAGTAAAATGAAGCAATCCTAGGATAGACATTTAAAATCTAGAATTTATCGATCCTAGGATAGTCACCAAACTTTATTTTATGTTGGTTAAAATGAATCCAATGTTTGTTGTGAAGCAAAATCTTCACTTAGCATAGAGAATTGTCATTTTGGATTTAAAATTGAACCATTTGTTTGTTGTGATTGTTGGGTAATAGGCATATGCTCTCCCCTTTACTGGGTGATCAGAACACCAGACTTACCTTTTTCATTTTATGCAATTCATGTTTTATTACATCCTTTAGAAGGCCTGCTGTAGTGGGAAAAAGTACTCACCCTACATGAACGACCTAAGTGGGAACAACCAAAGCTAGGTTTTCCAACCCACTCTAATCAAAAGTGAATTTTGGGGAAACCCATATTCAACGAAAGTGAGCAAGATAACCATCCTGAAAATCTTTGTTTTAAAGATTGGGAGGTCTCTTGATGGAGTTTATCTATTGCCACGCTGAACATAAACCTTTACTATGAACCATAGTGTAGAAAGCCAGTCGTGTCAGTATCCAAAAATCATTTCAATCATAGTGCAAGGGGAGGGAATAATTTGCCCCTAAGAAACTCACCATATAATTGCCAGAAATTGTTTGCTCAAGGGATCAAGAAATCTAACCTTGAGTACGCACCTGGAAAATACAAAAACAAGGGCGCCCTCTAGGGGGTGACATGACTGTGTGATTCGACACGGTTTTAAGTTGTGGGCTATGATTCCTATGATGACATATTTGACAACTAAGAGTGAGTCTGTCTAAAATGCTTATTTTGTTCAATAACCGTGAAAATCTCAAGAACATACACTTTTTGTTTAGATTTTAGGATTTCCAAAACAACTGTCTGCTACTGTATGCTGTGTTTTTCACATTTAAATCAGATTAAGATCATCTGAAAACATCAAACTATCAAAACATGTATGTCTCAGAAAAATAATTGGATAGTTTAGCGCATCCCTGGTCTGTTTTGGTGCATTTGTGCTCTGTTTCAGTGCATCTGTGCTTTGTTTTAGTGCATTTGTGCTTTGTTTTAGTGCATCTGTACCCTATTTTGGTGCATTCATGCTCTGTTTCGACGCATTTGTGCTCTATTTTAGTGCATACCTGCAATAGTCTAGCGCATAGGTTGGATCTTTTAGCGCATCTTTTGAAAACTTTAGCACATCTATGTTCCAAGCCTGTGTAATTTTTTGGCACTCAGAAATCAGTCATCTCAGTCTAGTCTTTTTCTATGCCCAGGGTTTGGAAATCTGCAACTTTTGCCAAAAAATCCCTAGAGAGGAAGATTAGAAAGCCGAAGAAATATCTCAGTTATAAAAAATTATTGAAAAAGAGGAAATTTTTATACCAAAGTCGAAAGGTCTTGCTTGAACACAGAACCTTTATTCATTGATATTATGACTTTGTTAGAGGTTTCACTGACGATTACACTGTAGAACCATTATACTCACGAGCTTTCTTTCAAAGAAGATCCCTTTCTCAAAGGCATAATCAGAGTTAGCGTATTCATTCCTCTTATATACCCCAACCTACAATTGTATACTCTGCTTGTCCTAATCAATTTTTGCAATAAAGAACTCGAGGACATTAGGCATTTATCACAAATCCTTATTTTTACAAAGCTATGATCAAACCTCACAAAGTGCAAAATCATCTTTATTTTTGATCTTTGGTTTAATTCTCACAAACAAGATTATCATCCTTTCAATCAGGGAATCATGAGCTAAAGATTATAAATCTCATAAGTCATAGAATCTTCATTCTATCTTGACTTTCATATCCATCAAAATTGCACTATTTCATTCTTTTGATCAAAGTTAGTAGAAATTTGGCAAAATCTTATGCCTGTTGTCACAATATCTCGAAAGCACATAGAAAGAGATGAAAGGGAAAGTACATTAAGAAAAATGGGTGATAATAGTAATAGGGAAGAGAATCCCTTTCATAATTCAAATACTAAAGAGATAACAGAAGAGAAGCTCCAAGAAGCAGAACAAAATCCCCAATTCCATACTCTTATGGAAAGGATTTTGGAACGAAATAAGGAGAGATATTTCCTTTCATTAGCTAATCAAGGAGCTAAGTTACCTATAGATTTTGACACAGAGGGGATTAAAGAGAATCCTGAAACCCATCTTAATGATTTTAATGCTCTTACTCAATAGATAAAAGCATTGCAAGGGAAAATAAAGGAAATCCAAGGGGGTACAACAAAGAAGTATGTTTTGGATGATATATGTCCATATCCATTTGACAGGAGTCTTCAAATGATTCCTTTTCCAAAACATTGTGAAATCCCTAAATTTGATGGGTATAATGGGAAAACAGACCCCATTGAACATCTAAGGGATTATGAAATATGAGCTTATAATTTTCTCATGAAGATACCTACTTAATGCGATTGTTTCCATGAATTCTGGGTAGACAATCCATGGAGTGGCTTTCAAAGATCACTCCCACCATCAGAAAATTTAAGGAGTTAATAAATAAATTCATATCGTAATACTCCTACAATATCCAACACCAGATGACCATGCTTGATCTGTGTAAGGTGAAACAAAAGGTAGGGGAATCCTTCACCATATTTTTACAAAGGTGGAGAAGGGTGTTTGCTAGATACTCCCATCCTGTTACTAAAATGGAAAAGATGGAGATTTTTCATCAATGGTCTGAATCAAGAGATGAGTTATATGTTAAACCTTCACTGTCCTCAATCATTTGAAAAATTGATTGAAAATGCGACTATTATTGAAGGTGCCTTGGTCAAGCGTGGAGTTCTGAAACTCGATAAAGAACATCCAAATTAATACAACAACAACAATGGTAACAACAATGACAAGTCACGATTTTGGACTCGGAATAAAAATGTTGTGAATGATGGGGTAGTAGATGCTAACAACGTGAATGTGAAGCCTACTATTCTTAATGTATCAGGTGTCCAATGTAGCAATAATGTTGGAAATTCCAGTACCCAAGGCAATATTTCCAATCAAGGGAATGTGACCAATAATCGTGGAAATAATTTTGGCAATAATCAAAATTCAAATACGCCCAGGTCTTCATATTTTTCAAATTGATGGAGTTTTACTCCCTTGGGCCAGTCTTTAGAGTCCATTCTTAAAGAACTATTGAATCAAAATGCTATTACATTGCCACACCAAAGAGATTATGAGCCTCGAGTTAAACCACCATCGTGGAATGAATCACACTTTTATGAATATCATAGGTGTAAAGGTCATGAAACAAATAATTTCCAAGGGTTAAAGAATATTGTTTAGGATTTGATTGATAACTGTACCATCACAGTTGAGGTACATACTGCCAATGATTACCATCAGGCATTCAAGGATCCTCTCCCCAATTATCAAAAAGGGGAATCCTTGGGTGACAAAGGCAATAATTTTAATCATGTCTACGACACCATTATCAATCATATTTATACTGACGATCAACAAATCAATGCTATCAGAATCAAGGGTAAGCAAGAATATCGAGAGGTCAACACTATGACAAGGGGACAAGCCAAAATCATTGTAAAAGGAAGCTCATCTAAAGTGGCAATTCCCCCTCCAAGTCAATACAATATGGTCAATCAACTACGAAAAACATCGGCCCAAATTTCTATCTTGGAGCTCTTAAAATTATCGCTCGCACATAAGGAAATTCTGGAAAAATTACTTGTTGACACAACTATGTCTCCTAATCTGGATATCACTAAATTTCAAGCCATGGTGGGACACTTGTCCTCATCCACATGTTTATCCTTTACTGAGAAGGATGACTCATCCATGACCCATTCACATAATTCATCACTCTACCTAGACGTTATGGTTCACAAAGCCCGAATTAGACATGTCCTAATAGATGGGGGAGCTAGATTAAACATTTGTACTTTAAAAATGGTCCTCTCTTTGGGATATTCAGAAGAATCTATAGATCCACAAAGGAAGATTACAATCAAGGCATACGATGATGAGGAAAGAGCTTCCAAAGGCCTCATCATGTTACCAATCAGAGTGGGACTTGTTGTGAAGAATACCTTTTGTCAGGTTCTAGATCGAGATCTATCCTATAAAATTCTCTTGGGTCGTCCATGGATCCATGACATGCAAGTTATCCCATCTACTTATCATCAATGCTTGAAGTTTCCATATGATGGACAAGAAGTAACAATACCTGCTGATCACATTAGCAGTCAAATTTTCTCTAACCTAAGAGCAACTCAGGACACACTTGTCCCACATAATAGAGAGGCATTGGCCATATCTTCCTCCAAATATAATGAGAAAGCACGAGAAATGATAAGTAATTTTGGTGCCAAGCTAAAATTGAAAGATAATGGGGTGGGATAATATTCCTTATGTCTCTCTAATCTACCCATATCTCCAAGATCCCATGGTCAAACATCAACATCCATACAACAGTCCACAACAGCTTTAGCCTCAGCTTCAGTTCCCATTACCAAGTTTAATGGAGTATTTATCAAAGAAAATGAAATGGAAGATAGAGTTATCCTTGATTGGCTTTATAAAGATGAAGAAGAATCAATAGAACATGTCAAGTTACCCATAGAGCAATATGGGAAAGGTTATGCAATAATGCAGGAAATGGGTTATGAAGGAAATGGCCCTATTGGAAAGAGAAAGGAAGGTATTGTTGAACCTATCCAACCGAAAACAATGGACCCAAGGGATAAAACTGGGTTAGGATATGTTGAAGATACAAAGGAAGAAGTAGCACAAAGAATGTCCAATGAGGAGTTAGCTGAAACAATTCTAAGAATTCAAGATAATAATTTTGACACTGACTCCAATGAATATGAATGGGAAGAAATCTCTGATGATACATTCTGGAGGGATAAGAAGGTGGATGTCATACACAAATTCACACCCACATTCCTACAAGGGGAAAGCTCAAGGCCTCTGCTTGATTACGTTCTACTAAGAGATCATGACTCAAGTGAGAACAATTCGATTCAAAGTGAGATAGATCATCCATAGGAGGATAACATCCTAGATCTTTCCCATAATGAAGTTAATAATAGCATCATGACCCTAATGTCCAGTGACCTTACTCATCCTAACGATCCATTTCCTTTGGTTCATCCCGAACTTATTGATTGGGAACAAATTGCACCAAAATATATCCCAACTTTTCCAAATGACGAAACCATCATAAACTTCCTTTGTTCATCCCAACCAGAAACATGTTCCACCAGGGAATCACAAGATTAAAGTTTTCAATAGGAAAGTGCCAAGTTTCTCAGCTATGAAATAAATAACATAAAATAAATATCTAATGGTGAAAACCCAACAAAGGCAGTATTAGATCAAGAAAAGAGAAAAATAAAATGCGTATCCAATAGTGAAAACCTTTCAAAGGCACTAGAGGATGGGAAACTTGACACTCTTCTTGAGCTCTATCAGGAAATTTCTTCTATTCTAATAGAACCAACGGAGGCACTCAATATAGGTACTACGGAACAACCCAAAATCTTGCAATTGGTTGCATCTCTAACCGAAGAGGAAATACCAGGATTTACAGAATTTCTCAAGAACAATCAAATTAGTTTTACATGGTCCTACGCAGATATGCCTGGATTAGATCCAGATCTCATCATGCATCATCTATCTATCAAATAGGGGGGAAAACCTGTGAAACGAAAACTCAGAAAAATGCATCCACATGTTGCATTATTGGTTAAAGAGGAGTTAAAGAAACTTTTAGATGTCGGATTCATTCGGTCTATCGACTATGCAGAATGGATCTCCAATATCGTACCTATTTCAAAGCCGGATGGAAGAATCATAATTTATACAAATTTTAGGGATTTGAACAAGGCATGTCCTAAAGATGATTTTCCTCTGCCAAACATAGATATGATCATTGATTTGACTGTTGGCCATGAAATTTACTCATTAATGGATGGATTTTCTGGATACAACCAGATAAAGATTGCACCTGAAGATCAAGATAAAATAACATTCACCTATCCTTGGGGTACCTATTGTTGGAATGTAATGCCATATGGGTTGAAGAATGTAGGAGCTACCTATCAATGTGCAATGACTATGATTTTTCATGATATTATGCATACATTCATGGAGGATTACATAGATGATCTCCTCGCCAAATCTAGCACAAGGGAAGGACATATAGCTATCTTATCTAAATTTTTTAGTAGAATGGAGCAATTCAAAGTGAGACTTAATCCAAAGAAATGTGTCTTTGGAGTGAAATTTGGAAAGTTGTTGGGATATCTTGTGTCCAAAAAGGGAATTGAGGTGGATCCAGCTAAGGTACAATAAATTCTTATTATGCCACCACCAAGGAACATTAGTCAACTACGCTCTTTACAGGGACGTTTACAATCCATTGAAAGATTCATTGCGCAACTGGCGGATAAAAGTTTACCATTTACTCATCTTTTACATAAGAATGTTACATTTAAATGGGAAGACAAATGTGAAGCACCATTTGATCAGATAAAGAATTATCTAATGAACCCACCAGTGTTGATTCCACCAGTGCAAGGTGCACCACTCATATTGTATATTTCTTCCACAGAAGTGTCTCTTGGAGCATTATTGGTATAGGAAGACAACTCAGGAAGGGAGTGAGCAATATATTACATCAGTTGAACTTTGACAAGTCATGAGCTAAATTACACCTTCATTGAAAAATCTTGCTTAGCAGTAGTGTTGACTTCTCAAAAGTTACGACACTATATGCTAGCTCATACAATAAAGCTTGTGGCCAAGATTGATCTACTCAAATATCTTCTAAGTAAGTCAACCTTAACTGGTAGGTTGGATAAATGGGTCATGATATTGAGTGATTTTGACATTCATTATGTGGATCGAAAAGCTATAAAGGGACAGGTAATCACAGATCAGTTAGCGGAAGCACCAATGCCAGCAGAACACCCCATACACATTGATTTTCCTGATGTAGATGTATTAAGAGCAGCTATTAAGCAGTCATGGGCACTCTACTTTGATGGTTCGTACACTCAACATGGATCGGGGGTAGGGATTCTTTTCATTACACCTCAAGGACATACAATTCCAAAATCTTACTAGCTAATGTTCCCTTGTACAAACAACATAGTTGAGTATGAGGCACTATTAATTGGAATGAGAATTGTAGTAGACTAGAAAATCATAGAACTTCAAGTTTTTGGTGATTCACAACTTGTTATAGATCAAATCAATGATGAATATCAAACTAAGGATGACAAGCTAATGCCTTACAAAAGGATGGTGGACGATTTCAAAAAATACTTTTTTGATATCAAGTTCACACAAATTCCACATACTGATAATAAAGTTGCGGATGCCATGGCTACAATCGCATCTCTACTCCAGTTTTCAGAGAATCAAGCATGGTATGATTTCTTGGTGGAACAATTGTTTTCTCCCGCTTATGAAAATCTAGAAACTCAAATCATTTGCCACTTAACCAGTTCTGATTCTCCTTTGTATGGCCAAATCTATACTTACCTAGAGAATACCATTTTACCTTTAGACTTGTCTAGAAATTAGAAAAGGAATTTCATTCGTCAATCCTCCTGTTACACCTTAATTGCTGACGTCTTATACATATGTGGTTTGGATTGTACCCTCCTTAGATGTCTTGAATGTGATGAATCAGAAAAGGCCTTACAAGAGGTACATGGTGGCATTTGTGTGATACACTCAAGTGGACTAACCTTAGCAAAGAAACTTGTTAGATTGGGTTATTACTGGCCAACCATGGAGAAAGAATCATTCATCTTTGTGAAGAAATTTGAAAAATATCAAATTCTTAGGAATCTCATTCATGCTCCTACTTAGGAATTACAACCCTTCACCACAACATGGCTTTTCACTCAATGGGGATTGGACCTAGTTGGCATGATACACCCATCATCTTCAAATGGACACAAATTCATTATCACATCCACATAATGTTTTACTAAGTGGATTGAAGTTGTTCCTCTAACAACTGTTACTGGTAAACAAATTTATTCATTCATTTTGAATTATATCATTTGTCGATATGGTATTCCCAACTCCATTATCACAGACAATGGAAGACCTTTTAAAAATCAGGATGTTGATGAACTATGTGAAATATTTCGCATCCAATACAGGTTCTCTACAGCTTACTATCCACAAGGGAATGGTCAAGCTGAAGCTTCAAATAGAACAATTCTAAAGATTTTGAAGAAAACAGTAAATGAGGCAGGTCGTGATTGGCATGTCTAATTAAATCTAGCATTATGGGCATATAGAACAAGTATTAGTACACCAACAGGTGCTACTCCCTATGCTCTGGTCTATGGAGCAGAAGCTATTATACCACTAGAAGTTGAGATTCCCTCACTCCAAGTATCACTAAAGGGGATAATCAATGATGAAAACTACGGAGTATCAAGGTTGCAAGAGCTAGAGTTTCTCGACGAATGATGTCAAACCACAGTTAATCATTTAAAGGGATATCAATAGATTATGTCTCACAGCTACAATCACCAAGTCAAACCATGAGATTTTCACGTAGGTGACTTGGTTCTCAAAGAAAACCCTCATAATCAACAGGATCGAGAAAATAAAGGAAAGTTCGAACCTAATTCGTTGGGCCCATTCGTTATCATTGCCACATATGGATCGGGGGCATATCAGTTGTCAACATTAGAAGGGGACCTGTTTGAAGATTTGACCAACAAAATTCACTTGAAGAATTTTTATGCCTGAAAAATATTAAAAAAACAATATAAAAAGTCTTGAAAAAATACAAAAAAATCAAAAAGAGCCAAAATACAAAAAAATAATAAAAAATAAAAAATAAAAAAAATCGTTGCCTTGATGAAAACCTGGCAAACAGGACTAACAACAACAAAAAAATCATAAAATCAGGAAAAAGTGCAATAAAAACAAATGGTGAAAACTTGGCAAACAGGCATTGTTTGTGATTTTGTTTGGCTCTCTCATCTATTGGGATACTTTCTGCATATCCATCTTTCATCGACATCACATACATGCCTAGCCATCATAACCACATCATGCGTCATAGTATCTCCTTGAAACGAGAAGGATCTCATGATGGCTTGATGATTAGGGTTATCCTTAGCAGTAATTGTGTTTAGCAGGAGTCAGAGTGCAGGGTCATTAGGGGGCAATTCCCTTCTTGGGAGCTTTTTGGCAGACAAACAATGACATGTATCAAGAATCAAAATATCAGAAACAACAAACTTGTCCAATTAAACCGAGTCTACATGACTATTTGACAACAAACTAAAACAAATTGGATGATCTTAATCTGAATAAAATGAATGAGAAACTTAAAGCATAAGTTGAATTGTTGTTTTGACATTTGACGACATCATATCTTTGGAGTGATTCAATGATGTACTGAACTAGAATCACAAGGAAGGAGTATGATTTTTCTTTGCTTGCTATCTGTAAGCTGATCATTAGTATTGTGCAAATTTTTCGTGGGACATGCTCTAAAATGTATCATTGATGACATTTCAAAATTTGCATAGGAAAATGGTTAACTTTTGTTTATTTATGCAAACAATACTCAGGTCATCTTGGTTTAACTATACCTCGATGCTTGTATTAATTTGCTTCATCAAACATCATGAAAGCAGTACTCAGGTCATCATCGGTGATAA
Source organism: Sequoiadendron giganteum (assembly GCA_007115665.2). Classification (NCBI taxonomy): domain Eukaryota; kingdom Viridiplantae; phylum Streptophyta; class Pinopsida; order Cupressales; family Cupressaceae; genus Sequoiadendron; species Sequoiadendron giganteum. Next base: position 259,940,731 of record CM021100.1, on the reverse strand, counting down.
TATCCCCTTTGATGCTTGTACTAACTTTCAACATATCAAAAGGCTCAATGATGAAAAACACGCGCAACATTGGTTCATGGAATGAAAAATAGGAGAATGATTCATTACTACATTCTAGGACTGCATAATTCATTTAGATTTGCATTTTGGGGGCTGTCTAAGTAGATTTTTTTTTAAAGATTGGAAAAATTCTCTTATATCTTTTAAGACAACAATTGAGTACACTTGGAAATTTATTGCATCTCATTGTATAATCATTCATTACATATCATTTCACCATGACTATTCATTTAAGTTATCATTGCATTTGCATATTTCCATTTTCACATCATCTCATTTCATTATCATCATTATTATTCGATCTTATTTAGTTCATCATGATCACTATCCATCTTTACATATCATATCATTTTCATCTCATGTGCATAATCATTCATTAGAACATATCATTCATTGATCATTCATTTCATATTATATCATTTCACAACATTTTCATTTGCATTTGTTTCACATCATAAAAGAAAGATTGCATACATTTCATATCATCATTTTTAGGTTATCATCTTTTTTACATCACTTGCATCATATCATTAGGTAGTGTTACATTATGTATCATTTCATTATTTACCATTCATTATCATTTACTTATTATCATATCATTTACTTATTGCCATCATCATTTTCATCATTATTATCAAGTCTTATTTCATTTTTTCATGATCATTATTCATTTTAATTCATCTCATCACATTACATCTTGTTTCATCATAAATTTTTCATTTAGGTCATCATTACATATTTCCATTCTCATTTCCATTCATATCACTTTTTCATTTTCATCATTAGGTCTCATTCATATTGATCATTATTCATTTAGTTTACATCATATCATGTGCATATCATTTTTAGGACATATCAACTCATTAAAATCATTCATCATTACATCTTGCATCTTGCATTCATACATACATCATAAAGGAAAATCATTTTGATTGCATCATATATCATCATGTTAGAAATCATTTTATCATAACACATATCACATCATATCATCATTTCATCATATACATTACATAAAATGAAAGCATTATCATTTACATTTCATCATCATTAAACCATCATAAAAATAATAACATATAGAAATAAAAATGCATACATAATCATTCATCATAAATCATCAATGACACATGCATATAAAATCACCACTGCATATCATAAATCTCATCAAAACAAATGTCCAAGTGTACAAGGATATCAAATGTTTCAACAAGATATATAAAATACAATGACTAGAGGTATCAATAATCATCACTGAGGGGTGTTTGGATGTGGGTCATGACTATTGCTACCTCCAAAAGTGGTCGGTCTCTATGGATCTCTGCTACCTAAATCCCCAATCTCTTGTCTAATAGGTTGTACCACACTCCTGGTGGCACTCCTGGTGTGACTGCGTGAGTGGGTCAATGACCGAGTACCTGACTGCGTATATTCTATCCTCTGCTCGGGCGACACTGCCTCAAAGTATCTCATCTAGTAGTACTCTTCCTGCCGAATAGTCTCCAATCCCTCTACCACAACCTCTCTAATGGAGGTGCTCTCAAATGACCTGAGGAGTCTCTCTACTACTCCCTCTGCCTGAATGCATCGCTCTCTGAAGCCATCCCGCTCTACTGTGAGCTGAGCTATCTATGGGTCAGGAAGTGGTGGTTGTGCTACCTGTGCCTGTAACTGATTGATAGTCACTTGTGTCTATGCCAAATGACTCTGAAGAGTCTGAGCCTCTGCCTGCAAGGTATCCATCTGTCCCTATGAAGGAGCCCTGATAGTGATCTATGGAGCCGAAGTACTCGACTGATCCACCACTCTGGCTATGTGAGGTCTCGTCCTGAATGGGATGTCAAAAAAGAATCTTTGTCCACTCCCACCACCTCCATCATCCCCTTCATCACCACTATCCTTTGAGCTATCCTCCTCCTCCTCATCATCATCATCCTCCTCATCTACCTCCATCACCACCCCACCTATATCCTCAGCTTGTAGCTGTCCTTCCTATGCCTGACCCTATGGCTGACCTGCCTCTACCTGTGCCTGTGGCTGCCGTCGTGCTCATCATATAACTAGCCCACCTAATAGTGGGGCAGGCTCATGTAAACTGGTAAACCTCGTAAATGGATGTGAATAGAAGTAAGTGGCATAATCATCCGTCATATGTGCATTTGTAACCTCGGGATGAATAGCCCAAAACTCTGGCTGCCTCAAAAGTGATAAATGGACCCCAGTCTAGTACATCCTCCTGGCACCTGGCATAATGTTCCACACCCTGTAGAATCATCTGTACTAGTTCATACTATCTCAATACTCTCATAACCAAAAACCGCTCGATGATGAAGGGAGTTTGGCCAATCATGAACCTAGCTATCCCAAAATAGGGAAGCTCTATGTCATCCTCATTCTAGGCCTCACAGTCAAGATATGGTCTCTAGATGATGGTATCCATATCATATAATACCCTCCGCCAGTACTCTAACTTTCCCAAGATTGGCTAGAAAAGGGGACCTGTGTAAGCATATACATAAGGGTGGCCCAACGGGTGATCTCTCCGAACAATGGGGCGAGTAATAGCAAAGTGCTCCCATGCCCATATCTATAAAAGAGTAAATCCTGCTGAGAGACTCTTCCCATCCGTGTACATCAACTGATGAAGATCATGGTACATATGGGAAAGCATGCATGATCCCCATGCATATCTCATCTGATGGAGAAGCATGTCCTCCAGAATCCAACCCCAGCCTACTGATAGTCCCCTTGACCTGCGATTAGGACAAAAGAATCCACCGATGAAACCTCTTAGAATTGACAGAAGTGGGGCATAACTCTCTACCATATCTCTCAAAGCAATATCATATCCGCCCGTATGAGGATCCTGAAACACTCTCCGTAAGGAATATGTCCCCCCAATCTCCTTGTGATCATAGATCACAAGATCACCAACTACCGGGATACCCACAATCTTGTACACATCCTCAGGTGTAACAGTAATCTCTCCAGTCGGCATGTGAAAAGTTTTATGCTCACTATGCCATCTCTCATCTAATGTAGTCAACAGTGCCCTGTTGACCCTATACTGTGGGATCCTAAGCAGAGACCCCAACCCACATCTCGTAATAATCCCTATCTCTACCTGAGATAATCTGGGAATCATGTCCCATGTCCAGGGAAATCGCTCTCTAATCTGGAGGATATTAAAATCCTCCTATAAAATCAAAATCACATCAATCAGCAAGGAATCAAGAAAGCATCAATCAAATTATGTTAAATCAACTGAATCAACTTAATATCAAATCAATCATTACTATTTGTCTTTCAATTGGGAAAGCAAATTTATCAGCATTTCTACTATTTGTCTTTCAATCACGAAAGTAAATTAATCACATCTATCTTTCCTATTTGTTCTTCAAGCAGGAAGGCAAATTTATCATTATCTACTATTTGTTTTTCATTCACACATGGAAACAAATTTAACAATCAATCGATTCAACATCTATCATTACTATTTGTCTTTCAAACAGGAGAGCAAATTTATCACATCTCTACTATTTGTTTTTCAAGCAAGAAAGAAAATTTATCAGACTTATTACTATTTGATCTTCAAACATGAAGACAAATTTATCAAATCAGGATAATCTATCATTTATGTTATTCAAATGCATAAAATCAGCTGGCTAATCTAGCAACAATCATCAAGCACATATCAATTTCACTTATCAAAATTCAAAAATTAGCAAAATCCCATGGATGCGCTAAAACAGTCCATCAATGCGCTAAATCATCAATGCACCACTTTAATCCATGGATGTGCTAGAACAGAGGTTCAATGTGCTATTCCATCAAAGTGCTACTCTATTCTATCTATTCGCTATTTGAACAAGGGATGCGCTAATCTACAAATGGATGCGCTAATCTATCCAGCAATGCGCTAATCCGAGATCCTATGCGCTAAATCAAGAAATCTCTATGCAGGCATCAATGCGCTAAACTACAGGCTCGTGAGCGCTAAAGTTCACACCAATGCGCTAAAACAACACTGTGAAAATCTTAAAAATTCAAAAAATCTTCAAAATACGATTTCAAATTCATGGCAAAGGATCAGATCATCTTACCAGAGGTCCATATGCGGTTGGTCTCTGATACCGGTGGTGCTCATAATGGATTGGCATTGCGAAAATCTCACTTAGAGCTCTGAAAATTACAAAAGGTTGATGTTCAAATGACAATGACTTTTCAATTTTTCCACCTTTTAAGGAAGTAAAAATGGGAAATTATTATTATTTTTACTATACAACATGCTTTTTCGAGAGATAAATCGACGTTTCTCTACAAAAATCATTATTAATTCTTTCAATTATCATCAAATCATCTGAATCACGTGATTTATCTCTCGAGGGGGCATATAGCATTGGTAAATTTTCAAATTCAGGGGTAAAATTCTTTAAAGTAATGCGTAAAACACATCACTTCAAAGAGGGGCACAATGTATACATCTAAAAATGGTCAGAGTTAATCAAACCTGTTAATTAATTAAATATGAATTATTTAATTAATATTCTAAAGTCATCTACACATAAATAAATTTAATTATTTATTTATATCGTTCATTTTTCTAATTCTTCTAGTTTAAATTAAATAAATAAGTTTATATAATTATTTCTATTTATTCATGTTAATTAAATTAATTAAATTTTATAATTTATTTATTTAATTATCATTTTATTTCTAAAGTTTGAATGTTTAAATTTGAATTATGGAATATTCTTCTAATTAATCCAACACCTCACATAATTAAATATTGTAAATATTTAATTACACATCTTTTTCACCTCTCACATAATTAAATATTAATTATTTAATTATAGAAGTTTCCAAATTACATGTCACATATAATTAAATAAATTTAGGATTTATCCTCAACTTTCAACTAACTTTTCAATTAATGAAAAGACAAAGAGCATGTTTGTCTCCATTTTTGAATGAAGATAGTTTCGTGGGTTGAAAAAATTCCCCATCTTTCTCTCAACCTTCCATCTTTCTCTCAACTTCCAGAATCTCACACTATTCATCTTGACAGGTTTGAAACTCAACTGTTGATCTTTGCCAACTAGATTCTCGCCTTTCGAAAATCTATAAATACAGCCATTTGGAGAGTAGATTTTATCCTAGATTTCATACATAGTTACTATAGTTGCATTCGAATCAGCATATCAACATTATAGCAAATTTCATATCATAGCATTTTAGTTCTTCAATTTCATAGCTTAAATCATTAGCAATCTTGTTCTCCTAAGTTGTCATTCTAAACAAGTTATTGCCTAAACCAACTGAGAGCCAGTATCTTGAATCGAATCCTTGGAGATAAAGGACAATGGGACAAATTTGAAGGAGCTGTTGTTATTTAGAGTTTGAATTTATCTTTTCTAAACTAGTTTTTTTCAATCTAATGTTTCATTGGTGTGTTAGTTTACTTTCTAATTAGACCACATATTCTAACAACACACAACTTACAATGAAAAACTCAAATTTTTTTGAGAAAAACAGTCACCAATGTTGATTTCTACCTTCCCCTGTTCTTCCAACACACAAAACAGCTTAATGCATCCTAAACACAATCTACTGACCTAATCCACTGATCTATACTAAATATATTAGTGGAGTAGCCATTCTTTTGCTATTTAGACTTGTAAACCCTGTTAAGAGGGTTCACAGACCGATAGACAAAGAACTAACTCAAACAATAAATTTACTTATTTAAATGCCCTCAAAATGATCTAAAACAAGACTACTTCCTTACTCTACCAATGCCAATGAAGATTTAAGTCTGATATTACTGTACAAGACTGATAATTAGTAAACAACAAAATGAAAAACACTGATTTCCAGAAATAGGGTACTCTCTTTATTAGATCTTCTTCAAGATTACAACCAATGACCCCTTTGCTCACCTTCCCCTTCACCTTCAAATACTTAACTACATTTTACAAGAAGATGAATTTTCACATTCCTTTGTATTTTGTCTTTTTGCACACTTTTACACTCTTGCATATTTTTCATTTTGACAACTCAGCAACATTTTTTTACAAATTTAACTTAACGAACCCCCTAGTGACCTATTGATGACCTTAAATACACTATTTTATGTCTGCGTGTTTGGGTGTGAAAGAGGACCATGTATAGTGTAAACGTACCCATTCAGATGCGTTGGAATAGTCTGTTTGGTCACATGAGCTGCAGAATGAAAGTTGCACCACTTTGCAACTTTCAACTACTTGCATTTGACAACTTTTTCCCCAAGTGAAAATTTTCCACCATGGGAAAATTCCTCCGAGATAGCAAAAACTGAGAGAGGCTATTATATAGGGGCCCAACATGATCTCATAGGATCATATGAAAAGTTTCTAAGCATCACGATATTCGAGTAATAGCATGTTGAAGTTTGCATCCATTTCTCACTGTGGACCTTTAAGGGATCGATCCAGTTGAACGTAGCTCAGAATGATTTCACATGTTTGGGTGTGAAAGAGGACCATGCCTAGTGTAATCATACCAATTTAGACACGTTGGAACAGTCCATTTGGTCACACAAGCTGCAGAACGAAACTTGCACCACTTTGCAACTTTCAACTACTTGCATTTGACAACTTTTTCCCCAAGTGAAAACTCACCATAACAAGAAAATGTCTCTGAGATAGAAAAAACTAAGAGAGGTTATTGTAGAGGGGCCCAACACGATCCCATAGCATTAGATGAGAAGTTTCTAAGCATCACAACATTTGAGTAACAACATGCTAAAGTTTACAACCATTCTGCACTTTGGACCCTTAAGGGATCGATCTGGTTGAATGTAGCTTGAAGCGATTCTACGTGTTTGGGTGCAAAAGAGGACCATGTATAGTGTAAAAATACCCATTTAGACGTATTGGAACAATCTGTTTGGTCACACGAATTGCAGAACAAAAGTTGTACCACTTTGCAACTTTCAACTACTTGAATTTGACAACTTTTTCCTCAAGTGAAAATTTTCCACCACAGGAAAATGCCTTCGAGATAGAAAAAACCAAGAGAGGTTATTGTAGAGGGGCCCAACGCAATCCCATAGGATTAGACAAGAAGTTTCTAAGCATCACGGTATTCAAGTAACACCATGTTGAAGTTTATAGCCATTTTACACTTTGAACCCTTAAGGGATCAATCCGGTTGAACATAGCTCAAAGCAATTCCGCATGTTTGGGTGCAAAAGAGGACCATGCCTAGTGAAAAAATACTCATTCAGACATGTTGGAATAGTCCATTTTGTCACACGAGTTGCAAAACAATTGTTGCACCACTTTGCAACTTTTAAATACTTGAATTTGACAACTTTTTCCCCAAGTGAAAATTTGCCAGCATGGGAAAATGCCTTCAAGATAGAAAAAATTGAGAGAGGTTATTGTAGAGGGGCCAAACATGATCCCACAGGATCAGATGAGAAGTTTTTAGGAATCATGGTATCCGAGTAACAACATGCTAAAGTTTACAAGCATTTTATACTTTGGACCCTTAAGGGATCGATCTGGTTGAACGTAGCTCAGAGCGATTCCTCATGTTGGGTGTGAAAGAGGACCATGCCTAGTGTAAAAATACCTATTCAGTTGCATTGGAATAGTCTGTTTGGTCACACAATCTGTAGAATGAAAGTTGCACCACTTTGCGCTGCTTGCATTTGACACTTTTTCCATCAAGTGAAAAATTGACACCATGGGAAAACCATTCCGAGATAACAAAAAAAAAGAGGTTATTGTAGAGGGTCCCAACGTGATCTCATAGGTTCAGATGGAGATTTCTTAAGCACCATGATTTTTGAGTAATACCTCGCCAAAGATTGCTGCCCTTTTGCACTTTGGACCCTTAAGGGATTGATTTGGTTGAACATAGCTCAGAGCGATTCCGCATGTTTGGTTGTGAAATAGAAGAATTCCTAGTGTAAACATACCTATTTGGATGCACTGGAATAGTCTGTTTGGTCACACAAGCTACAAAATGAAAGTTGCACCACTTTGCAACTTTGCACTGCTTGCATTTGACACTTTTTCCATCAAGTGAAAATTGGACAGCACGGGAAAACCACTCTAAGATAACAAAAACTGAGAGAGATTATTGTAGAGGGGCCTAATGTGATCTCGTAGGTTCAGACGAATATTTCGTAAGTGCCATGGTTTTCAAGTAATACCCTGTCAAAGATTGTTTCCCTTTTGCACTTTAGACCCTTAAGGGATCGATCCGGTTGAACGTAGCTCAGAGCGATTCCGCATGCTCAGGTGTGAAAGAGGACCATGCTTAGTGTAAACATACCTATTTAGATGCATTAGAATAGTCCATTTGGTCACATGAGCTATAGAATGAAAGTTACACCACTTTGCAAATTTGCACTGCTTGCATTTGAGATTTTTTCCATCAAGTGAAAACTGGACATCACAAAAAAACCACTCTGAGATAACAAAAAATAAAAGAGGTTATTATAGAGGGGCCCAATGTGATCTTGTAGGTTCAGACAGATATTTCATAGGCACCACAGTTTCTAAGTAATACCCCGTCAAAGATTGCTGCCCTTTTGCACTTTGGACCCTTAAGGGATCGATTTGGTTGAACGTAGCTCAGAGCGATTCCACATGTTCGCTTGCAAAAGAGGACCATTCCTAGCATAAAAATACCTATTTAGGTGCATTCAAACAGTTTGTTTGGTCACACAAGCTGCAGAATGAAAGTTGCACCACTTTGCAACTTTGCACTGCTTGCATTTGACACTTTTTCCATCAAGTGAAAACTAGACATCACGGGAAAACCCCTCTGAGATAAAAAAAAAATGAGAGAGGTTATTGTAGAGGGGCCCAACATGATCTATTAGGTTCAGATAGATATTTCATAATCGCCACAATTTTTGAGTAATACCTCATCAAAGATTGTTGCCCTTTTGCACTTTGGAACCTTAAGGGATCAAACCGGTTGAATGTAGCTCAGAGTGATTGTGGTCTATTTTCAATGGAATTAGGTGGGTAGAAGACTTAACTCCGTTTTATTTTTGGTTTGGTTGGATTTTAAGTGATTTTAGAAGCCAATTACTGAGGGTCAGTCTGTATACCCTATTTTAAAAGAATATTTTAGGTACTTTTTTTTACTCAGGTGTCTTAAGAGGGTTGGTTTGTATGTCAATAAACCCTTGCATAACTTGTGATTGAAGAGGTTTGTGGGGTTTGTTATGTTATAGGGCTTATCACACCCTAAAAGTGGAGAAATTAGTGGTTTGACAGACTGGTTAATGATGCCCATTGGTGGTTTGCATATGCTAGGAGGTTGGAATCCTTTTCTATTGTGGAAGTGAGTTGATTGCCTCCCTGTATTGCTATTAAAATCACTTCATATCAGAATCACTTCAAGTTTACATTTTTTTGCACTTTTTTTCACATTGATAACTTTTTAATTTTTTCAATTTTACATCGCTTTGACAAATATGCAACATGAACTCCAAAATGACCCCAAAACCAACTAACATGACATATTACATTATAAATTGGTCTAATATGACCTTATTCAATTAACAAAACTCAAAACACAAAACTAACTTAAGACTTCCATGAACCAAATTTGCTCAATAACCTTGGTGCCCCTGCACCAAATTTAAGGGTTTCAGTAAATCTTATTACAATTAAATCTCATTACAATGCCTTAAGTAGTCTGTTCTCACAGATCTTTTACAATTTCACTCATACATTTGAGATTCTCTTATAATGTCTACATCATAGGTGCTCATTATGAGGTTAACTTCAAATGAGTAACTTGAGATTCCCTCGCAAAGCTTCACACGCTCTTTTATAATGGCTTCAAATCAAAATTGAGATTTCTCGAGATCATAAAAATAAGGATGTTGCATTGATTTTTTGGATGAGATTCTCTTCGATGGCTCATAAATCAGTATTTTCTGCACGGAGAGACCAATCAATTTTTAGTAGTTTACTTACATATACACAAAGTAAAAGAAGAAAAAGAAAGAGCATCCAAAATGAAAATGAAATGAAAATAGATGGAAGGAACTTACAGATAGGCATGGCAGTCTCTCAACTTAGTCACTCCTGGTCATACATCTTTACTGGGAGCTCCAAGGTACCTATTGCACACAACACCTCTCATGAATAAAATATTTTGAAATTTGAGATGCTCTTATAATGTCTACATCATAGGGGCTTATGATAAGGTTAACTTCAAACTAATAACTTGAAATTCCCTCACCAAGTTTCACACACACTTTTGTAATGACTTAAAATCATAATTGAGATTTGTCAAGATCATCAAAATAAGGATGTTGCATTGTTTTTCTGGCTGAAATTCTCTTGGATGGCTCATAAATCTACATTTTCTGCAATGGGACACCAATCAATGTTTAGCAGGTTACTTAAAAATAGGCAAAGTAAAAGAAGATGATAGCATTGGCATCAAACAAGTTAATGTGCATAAAAGTATAAAATTAATAAGAACCAATGTGCATATACTTACAAATTAATCCAACAAACAATCTGGGTCTGCTCTACTCTTTATTGTGTCAAGTATTGCCTCATGGTCAGACTCACAGACCTTCCATAAGGTCTTGTTCAAAGATCTACCCCCTTATTTGGTCAAACAAACATTGGATGCCATGACAAGGTTCGAGTAATGAAGAATCTTACGATGCATGTGAAAGTCATGAAACTGCCATTGTTTAACACCCTTATGTGGTTCCTTCTAAGCCATGTTCTAGTAACCACATCTAAGCCTGTAGGGTATTCGATGTTTTCTCCTTCTATAACTGGGGCATCCAATTTATTTTTGGCCTCAACACAATGACACAAGTAATAGTTTGTTCCCTCTTCATTCTCTTCATCTGTAATAACTGCATAAACATGCCCTGCATTGATATGTCCAACAAATCTCTTGAAATTAGTCAACATTATGAATACACTACAAAGTAAGATAACAATATGGAATTTCAACAACTAAGCAAGTAGGTGTATCACCTAGTTGAACTAGATTTGATACATGGTCAAAGTCGACCGATGATTCCATCTGTGTCAGTTTGAATGTTGTCAAAGGGCGATACGTGTGAAGTGGGCTAAGTTAACTTGTCAACCATTTGTCAACCCACTCCCCTGACTCACAATAATTCCAATCTTGCATTGTACATGAAGAACAAAAGCATGTCATCTTTCATGTATCAATACTCCATGAACCTGCATTTGAGCTAAGGAAAGAGTGTAGCTCACTCGATCTTGTTAGTGTACAACAATCCTCATATGGTGCAATGTTAGTATCATCCATCAACCAAAAAAATATACGAACTGAAGATGTACCTTCATTACCTAGACCCATCAAAGCATTACACCACTCGAAAATTGATCTTGCATCTGTCAACTTTGCACTGTCTTTATACTTTAACTCTTCTCAAGCTAATTCTCTTTTCACGCATGTTCCTGCACCATTATGCTCCCCCTTTCCATGCTCGACCTGACAAAATTTCCACATATACTGAACACTTGTATGACATGCATCCTGCACAACCAGTAGAGCATGCATAAGTTCTTGAACTATGCTACATAGTTATCCAACCATATAATATGTTGATCATATTCTATGCCCCTCTGAGCCAAACCACTATAGAACATCTGGAAGAAATCTTGCACAAACTCTGGAGAATGTGTGTGATCATCACTAATGTAAAAGTGGTACTCTCACAATACCTTCCTTTGGTACTTTGTACTATCAGATGCATGAATGAATGCTATGTGCACAAATATTGAAACCTGTGTGGAGTTGTAATACTATGACTACAACTCACGTTGTGGTTGTAGAGTGTAGTTCTCCACAAATTCAACCACTGATACTATGTTGCCAACTAGAAAGGTGTCTTTGCATATCTTGAATTATGTTTCCAACCATCAAGCTCTATGGGTATGCATTACATACTCAGATAGTATATTGTCATGAAACATGGACATAAACTGGTACACTGAAATCTTCTTAATAACCAAATCACACCTTTTTGCTTGAGACCCATCTTTTGTAGCATATGCCACTATTTTATACTTCCTAAACTCTACTAGTTTTTGTTCCACCTCATCTGTGCTTTCCATATGTTGACATACTGGCATACTCTAGAAGCCACCACAACACTCGCATGAACCATCCAAGCATGTTGTCTTGTAGAATATTTGGCCATCCTCTATTTCACATAATTTTTTTGATAAGAACTCTCTTGAAGATTTTGGTTGGGCTTCTATACCACAATCCTGCAAAACATCGTTAGTATGCAAATCTAAACATATAGAAAAATAAACATCATAATGGTTAGAGAATTTAGTATGTAGTCTACAACAACAAGTAGTGCGTGTGTGATTTATCTTAACATAAAAAAGGTTTAATCATTTAAAAAGATCTTCAACAAATACTAATTTGAGGATAATCATTTTGAAATTTATGAAAAAATTGGGTTTGAGTCATATCCAAAAAATGCTTTGGATGTGGCTCATGGTTTCGACTACTGATTATCCTTCTTACCACATCCCTTTGATTTAGAGATGTCCTTGTGTTATTCTTCCAATACTTTTCAATTAGTGTTCTCAAGGCTTCAACAACTTATTTATAGTTTTGTGGCAGTCTCCCCGAGAATGTCCATAATTCATTTGAATCTGTGCCCTCAATTCTTTGTCGCCTTTGAATGGCCCTTGATAAAGTTTTTCTACTAATTCTCATTTGTTCACTCATCATTTTAATGAGACAAGCTCTCTTTGTTTGAAAGCTTACCGAAGTTGATGTAATGACATGTCGGGTGACATTACTATCCTTTGAGTGTGAGGTCCTACCCACACTCTCATAAGAATTCATTAGATTATTCACAATAGTGTTTTTGCTTGATGCATTCTATGTTCTCAACCCAAGAGTCTTCATGATGTTTATATACTTTACACCCTACATCATTTCAACAAATAGTTGACATCTTGTGGTCTCATTTAGACTTTCAAAGAATAAATTCCAAATATTACCAACATATCTTCTACAAGTGCATGTTGAAATATTACCTTCCATGTGCTGCAAAATATCATCATCAATATTAATCAAATACTTTGGCTTTCTTCACAAAATTCTAGGTGGTGTTCTCCTAGGTACATACATCTCAACATTAGTAATTTCATCAATATTTAATTGAGGTGGGCTAGATTGTGTACCTTCGATCGAGGGTGGAGTCGAAGACGTACCTTGAGGTTCACTTGGGGGTGATGGCATACCTTCTTCATCAAATTTGAGTGATGATGTACTCTGAACTTGAGATGCGTTGGACGATGTCCAACAATATTCACTTGCGGTAGATGGCGTCCTTCCATATTCACTTCCAATAGATGGTGTCCCTCCATATTCACTTTTTGTAGATGGTGTCCCTCCATATTCGCTTTTGCTTAATGGTGTCCCTTCATATTCACTTGGCATAGAGGGTGTGTCTACAACTACAGTATCCAAATCTGTCTTACCACGATGCTTTCACATTCATGCCTTTTGTGCTACCAATTCCTTTTCTCTTTTTTATGGTTGAGGTTCCTCTTCAATTGGCTTGTTTTCATCAATCGTTTTCAATTTATTCTTTTCATGATATGCCGCCACTCGAACTCTCTCCTTTTCTTTGAAGGTTTTGTTATCTTCGTCTGTTAGTTTCTTATTTGTTCATTTCTTTAGAATTGCAGATAATTTTACCTATAGCATGGTAATGAGATGAATATTATTTCCTCAAAAATGTATCCATTCAATTAAATCAAAAAATATGTCATTCAAGGCTTCATAAAGAATACTTACAATAATCTTGTACAAGAGTATTTCTAGCATAGACAAATGTCACGTGATTTTTTTCAATGGAATGCCTTAAAGAAAAGAAATGTGGTAATGTGGCATGCCATGATTGTAAGATAGGATCAAAATGGAAGCATGGAAAAGCATACAAAATTTCAACTTATGTCATATATATATGCATACAAAATGTGGAAGCATACATGGTGCGGGAGCACCATTGAATGAAAATTGTCAATTCAAGAAGTTGTTGTCTAAGCTTTAGTATTTTGGAATTTTTGCATTAAATAAGGTCAATAAGACCATTTTACATTGTAATGAGTCATTTTTGATGTTTCCTAGGTGTTTATAAGGTTTAGATTTCACAATTACAAAAAACATTGGTAAGTTGCCAATTGTGCAAAAGGGCAAAATTGTAAAGTTGTAAAAAGAAGATTTTGAGGAAGGAAAACGGCCATACCATTTTAAATGTCACTTGCAGGAATTAGGAAAGTTAGTTTTGTGGGAAAAATCATATGTATTCTAGAGAAAATCCATCCAAATATTGATTTATAAGATTTGAAGGAAGATTGAATTGAAAAATCACTATTTTTTCAGATTTTATGTATTTATTTGTCTTTTGTAGCCTTGGTTCAGACCGTACAAAGAGGTTTTGAATATAAATATTCTTGAATAAATTTGGGGCATGTGTTAACAGTGTTTTTCATTTGATTTGAGATTGTAACTCCAATTCTAGTGGTAGTTTGGATAGAATCTCTTGTTGTAGGTCTGTGTGCCATGATTAAACGGTTTTAAAGGTCTCAATTATGTAAATTGGCCCATTCCAATCACTGTGATTACTGTAATTGGTGGAATGGGTCTGAATCATCAATAAATAGGTGAGGTAATGTTGTTTGTGTGCAGGGGAGATCTAAAAGGGTGTTGGGCATGAAGCCCTAGAGTTAAATTTTAAGTTTTCCATGATATTTCGAGTGGTTTTGATATGATAAAGTGTGTTTTGTGTTGGGGCAGCATGGTTTCTTGTTGAAATCAGTTTTTTCAGGCCATTTTAGACCTATTTTAAGTATTCATAAGATTGTGTGAGGGTTGGATGAGTGTTCTTCAATAAACCCCTAGTTTCTTGGGTAAAAAGGAGGATTTTGTGATTTGACACTTTGGTGAGTGATTTTCTGAAAAAAAATGGTAGAATCCTTGGCTTGATAACATATAGACTACTTCCCAATGTATTTTTGTGTTTTGTAAAATTATTTAAGATAATTTCCTTTGTAAAGGAGGCCTAATTTGAGGCCTAGTTGGTGTAGAAATCCACTTTTGATGAAGTTGTAACAAAGAAGCCTATTGTGGCTTGTTGATATGTTATTGTGTGCCCTGTTGGGACTTTGAGAAGGGTCGGGTCTTGGTCTGGGAAGACTTTCTCTAAAATATATACTTGGTTGAGTGAGTTAGCTATGCTACAAGGATGACTGTTGAATTGGTGAAAGTGAAGAATTTTATGCATTGTTAATTGTGAATCATGAAGGAATTGAATGATTTTGAGTTTCTAATCAGGTTTATGGTATGTTACAATCAATTTTATGATGGTTAATCTATTTTTGAGTCTGAAAAAGAATTGGAGCCAAGTTATAATGTTTTGTGGAAATATGAAATCAAGTGAAATTGAAGGATTTTGATGAAAAGAAGACTGAGTTTGTTGGTTGATCTTCTCCAATTTAAGTTAGGGTTAGATGTACCCTTTATGATTTGTGGATCTTGGTAGATGCTCTCAACTAGGTTTAAAAATGTAATTGGAAATTGTATATTGTTGTGTAATTTAAAATGTGCATTGACAACCTAAGGTTGTAATGACAAACAAACAATGATCAACATGGAATATGCAAAATAACAAAAATGAAAGCAAACCATAATAGACTGAAAGAAAATATGTAAAGACTTCACATACCTAAAAAATGAGAGCTTCAAATGGAGGAGTTCAACCCAATTATGTAGCCTTTGATTCTTATTTCTTCAAATTCATCAACAATTTGACTTTTTTAAAAGCTTGTTCCCCACCAAACTTCAATTGTATATCACTTTTGAATGGAATTTAGACTTGAATTGATATTATATGCCTTTCAATGTGAAAAATATTCTATTTTATGCAAAGCCGGTGGAAATATCATGAAAAAGGTAGTGGAATGTGAAAAACATGCATGCACACTTCACAACATCATCACAAAGCATCTTTTTATTGTTGCATGCACAAAACTAGGATAATATGCAAAATGTGGGCCTTGAGATCATGGGTATATTGAATTTTTTACCATTTTTAGTGCAAGACAAAACGTGCTCACATTATAATGCGCTCGTGTTATAATGCGAGTGTGTTATTTATTGCTAAAATGACCATATCTCTACTTCTTCAAAACACGCTTGCATTATGTGAAAGATGATTTTTTTAATAGATTTCTTTTCTCTCTCTTTGTCAATAACCTCTACCCTAATTCTATCTCTCTCCTTGTAACCTTATAGTAGAGGAGATAGAGGTGAGTGTGTGTGTGTGTGTGTGTGTGCGTGTGTGTGTGAGTGAGTGATTGAGAGAGAGGTAGAGGAGAGATATATAGTAGAGAGGGAGGGGGGTTGAGGGTTTTAGGGTTTAAGAGATTAGGGTTAAGGGGAGAGGGTTTAGGGTTGAGAGAGAGAGAGAGGGAGAGAGTGTGAGAGAGGGAGAGAGAGAGAGTGGAGAGATGGAGATAGAGAGTGAGGAAGAGAGGGAGAGTGGGAGAAAGAGAGGAGAGAGGGAGAGAGGGAGGAGGGAGAGTGTGGAGAGGGAGAGTGGGATAGAGAATTAGAGGGGATAAAGAGGAGAGGGAGGGAGAGAGAGAGTGGGAGAAAGAGAGAGTGGGAGTGATTGAACAATGAGAGAGAGACCTAAGAGAGGGAGAGGAGGTAGGAGGGAGAGAGATAGAGAGTAGAGGGTTAAAGTTTTACAGTTTAAGGGTAGAGGGTGTAGGGTTGAGAGAGTGTGGGAGAAAGAGAGAGTGGGATAGAGGTTGAGAGAGAGTGGGAGAGTGGAGATAGAGAGGGAGGGAGAAAGGGGGAGAGTGGGAGAGAGTGGGAGAGAGGGGGAGTGAAAGGGAGAGGGAGAGTGGGAGAGATCGAGAGAGGGGGAGAAATAGGGAGAGAAGGGTTAAGAGTTAAGGGTTAAGGATATAGGGGAGAGAGATAGGAGTGAGTGAGTGAGTGAGAGAGACCTGAGAGAGAGAGTTGTTAGGAGGGAGTCTCAACCCTTAAACCCTCTACCCTCTACCCTATAAACACTTAAACACTCAACCCTAAATCCTCAAACCTTAAACCCTCAAACCAGATACCCTCTTAATACCTCAAACCTCAACCCTCAAACCTTAAACCATAATCCCTCAACCCCTATACCCTCTTATCCCTCAACCCTCAACCTTCAACCCTTAAACCCTAATACCTCAACCCATGTACCCTCTTAATCCCTCAACCCTTAAACCCTAATCCCTCAACCCCTATACCCTCTTAATCCATCAACCCTCAAACCTCAACCCTTAAACCCTAATCCCTCAACCCCTATACCCTCTTAATCCATCAACCCTCAAACCTCAACCCTTAAACCCTAATCCCTCAACCCCTATACCCTCTTAATATCTCAACCCTTAAACCATAATCACTCAACCCATGTGCCCTCTTAATCCCTCAACCATCAACCCTGAACCCTTAAACCCTAATCCCTACACCCGTATACCCTCTTAATCCCTGAACCTTGAACCCTGAACCCTGAACCCTTAAACCCTAATCCCTCAACCCTCAACCCTCAACCCATAAACCCTTATCCATCAACCTTTGTACCCTCTTAATCCCTCAACCCTCAACCCTCAAGCCTTAAACCCTAATCCCTCAACCCCTATACCCTATTAATCCCTCAACCCTCAACCCTCAACCCTCAACCCTTAAACCCTAATACCTCAACCCCTATACCCTCTTAATCCCTCAACCCTTAAACCCTCTTCCCTCAACCCCTATACATTGGACCCTCAACCCCTATACCTTCTTAATCCCTCAACCCTTGAACCGTAATCCCTCAACCCTTGTACCCTCTGAATCCCTCAACCCTCAACCCTCAACCCTTAAACCCTAATCCCTCAACCCCTATACCCTCCTAATCCCTCAACCCTCAACCCTTAAACCCTAATCCATCAACCCTTATACCCTCTTAATCCCTCAACCCTCAACCCTTAAACCCTAATCCCTCAACCCTTATACCCTCTTAAAATCTCAAACCTTAACCCTCAACCCTTAAACCCTAATCCCTCAACCCCTCTACCCTCTTAATCCCTCAACCCTCAACCCTCAACCCTTAAACCCTAATCTCTCAAACCCTCTACCCTCTTAATCACTCAACCCTCAACCCTCAACCCTCAACCCTTAAACCCTAATCCCTCAACCCTTATACCCTCTTAATACCTCAACCCTCAACCCTCAACCCTTAAACCCTAATCCCTTAAACCCTATACCCTCTTAATCCCTCAACCCTCAAACCTCAACCCTTAAACCCTAATCCCTCCTTATAACCTCGTAATCCCTCAACCCTCAACCCTTAACCCTCAACCATTAAACCCTAATCCCTCAACCCCTATACCCTCTTAATCCCTCAACCCTCAACCCTCAACCCTTAAACCCTAATCCCTCAACCCTTAAACCCTATTAATCCCTCAACCCTCAACCCTTAAACCCTAATCCCTCAACCCTTATACCCTCTTAATCTCTCAAACTTCAACCCTCAACCCTTATACCCTAATCCCTCAACCCTCAACCCTTAAACCCTAATAACTCAACCCCTCTACCCTCTTGACCCCTCAACCCTCAACCCTTAAACCCTAATCCCTCAATCCCTATACCCTCTTAATCCCTCAACCCTTAAACCCTAATCCCTTAACCCTCAACCCTCAACCATGAAACCCTAATCCCTTAACCCTTACACCCTCTTAATCCATCAACCCTCAACCCTCAACCCTTAAACCCTAATCCCTCAACCCTCAACCCTCAACCCTTAAACCCTATTCCCTCAACCCCTCTACCCTCTTAATCTCTTAACCCTCAACCCTCAACCCTTAAAACCTAATCCCTCAACCGCTATACCCTCTTAGTTGGTCAACCCTCAAACCTCAATCCTTAAACCCTAATCCCTCAACCATTATACCCTCTTAATACCTCAATGCTCAACCCTCATCCTTTAAAACCTATTCCCTCAACCCCTATACCCTCTTAATCCCTCAACCCTCAACCCTCAACCCTTAAACCCTAATCCCTCAAACCCTATACCCTTTTAATCCCTCAACCCTAAACCCTAACCCTTAAACCCTAAACCCTTAAACCCTCCACCTTCCACCCTCAATCCTCTACCCTCTACCCTCAACCCTAATCCACCAACCCTTAAACCCACTTAGTAAAATCTCTACCCTAATCCCTCAACCCTCTTGACCCTTAATCCCTCAACCCTTAAACACTAATCCCTCAACCCCTATACCCTCTTCCCTATAAATTGGACCCTCAACCCTAATCCCCCAACCCTATACCCTCAATCCTCTAGCCTCAAGCCTAAACCCTAAACCCTCAACCCTTAAACCCTAAACCCTCTACCATCCACCCTATAAAACCTTAAACACTCAATCCTAAACCCTAAACCCTAAATCCTCAACCCTTAAACCCTTAAATACTAAACCCTTAAACCCTCTACCATCTACCCTCAATCGTCTACCCTCTACCCTCAATCTTAATCCCTCAATGCTTAAACCCACTTAGTAAACTCTCTACCCTAATCCCCCCAACCCTATACCCTTAATCATCCACCCTCAACCTTAAACCCTCTACCCTCTACCCTCTACTCTCTACCCTATACATTAAACACCCAACCCTCAATTCTCAACCCTTAACCCTTAATCCATCAATACTCAACCCTCAAACCCTAAACCCTCAACCCCAATACCCTCTACCCTAGACATTGGAATCTTAACCCCAATCCTTCAACCATATGTACCCTCAACCCTATATGCTCAACCCAATACCCTAATCCCTCAACCCTAGAGGTCTTCAACCCTATACCCTCTATTCCCAACCCTCTGCCCTATACATTGGATCCTCAACCCTCATATAAATATGTCCCTCCCTCCTCTTCTCTCCTTCTCTCTATCCATCCATCCCTCCCTCTCTACCCTAATCCATCAACCCTAAACCCTAAACCCTTAAACCCTTAAACCCTTAAACACTCAACCCTAAACCCTAAACCCTCAACCCTTAAACCATAAATGCTTAAACCCTCTACCCTCTACCCTCAACCCTCAACCCTCAACCCAATACCATCTACCCTAAACCATAATTCCTCAACCCTTACACCCTTAAATAAAAGAAAACTCTCTACCCTAATCCCTAATCCCTAAACCCTCAACCCTTAATCCCTCAACCCTCTACCCTCTACCCTCTACCCTCAACCCTTAAACCCTACTCCCTCAGCCCCTATAACCTCTACCATATACATTGTCCCCTCAACCCTAATCCCTCGACCCTATACCCTATACCCTCAATCCTCTACCCTCAACCTTAAACCCTCAACCCTCAACCCTCAACCCTCAACCCTCAACCCTCAACCCTCTACCCTATATATTAAACCCCCAACCCTCAAATTTCAACCCGCAACCCTTAATTCCTCAACCCTCAATCCTTAAATCCTAAACCCTCAACCCCTATACCCTCCACCCTTTACATTGGATCCTCAACCTAATCCTTCAACCATATACCCTCAAAACTATACCCTATTAAACCCTCTACCCTCAACCCTAAACCCTTAACCCTAAACCCTTAAACCTTCGACCATATACTCTCAACCCAATACCCTCTACCATCAACCCTAATCCCTCAACCCTCAACCCTTAAACCCTAATACCCTAGAAATCATCAACCTTATAGGTCCTCCACCCTAATCCCTCAACCCCTATCACTTTATCTCTATCTATACATCTCACCTCTCCCACCCTCCCTATCTAATTGTTTCTATCTACCCTCTCCCTCTTTCTACATACCTCTCACTCAATCAATCCCTACCACACTCTCTCACTCCCTCTATCCATCTCTCTCTATATCCCTCCCACTCTCTCCCACTCCCTCTCTCTCCATCTCTCTCATGTCTCTCCCTCGCACCCCTCTCTCTTAGGTCTCTCCCTCTGGCAACCTACCTAGGTAACTCTATCTCTCTCTCCCCTCTCTATCTATCCCTTCCACCCTACCTAGATAAGTCCCTCTCACTCCACCCCTCTCTTTCTCTACCTCTACAGGTCACTCCCTCCCACACCCTCTCCCTCTCTCAGGTCTCACTCAAACTCCCTCTCACTACCTATCTCTCAAGTCTCTCCCTCTCACCCCCCTAACAATCTCAAGTTTCTCCCTTTGGAACCCTACCTACATACCTATCTCTTTCTCTTTGTCTCTCTCTCCCCCATCATAATCTCAAGTCTCTCCCTTTAGCACCCTACCTACATAACTCTCTCTTTCTCTCCATCTCTCTCTCTCCCCCTCTCTCTCAATTCTCTCTCTCCCACCCCCTCTCTCTCTCTCCCTCCCTCTATCCCTCTCACCCTACCTAGCTAATTCCCTCTCACTCCAAACCCTTCTCTACCACTCCCTCTCTCTTAAATTCTCACTTCCACCCCCTCTCCCTCTCTCCAGACTCTCTTAAAATTCTCCCTCCCTCTAAAGACATACGTAAATACATACATACTTACATACATACAAGCATAATACATTTGTGCATACAATCCTACGTACATACATGTGTCGATACAATCTTACATACGTATAGGCATACATACAATATACATGCATTGATGCATACATGCATGCATACATACATACAACCGCCTTCATGCATGCATACATACATGACATACAAGTGTACATGTATGTACAAACATACAAATATATCAACATACATTCAATAGTGGAATTTAACATAAAGGAAGACATAACACGAGTGCGTTATAACGTGCTCACATTATTTCTTGGTTGACATGTTTCACGTAGAAGCAAAAACCATGTCAAAACTGAGCTATAACATGAGTGCATTATAATGCGCATGCATTATATCTTGCTTTGGGAATCCCCAAGCCTTAGGATTGGTATTTGCCTTGGAATACCAATCCAAAGGATTGGAGGGCATTTCCAGTGACCAAAGACGTGTTTTTGCAAATTCTACAATATTTCACATAATCAAGTTTGTGCTCACCATTAGGATTGCACGTGGTTCAATATCAAACAAATCAAACTTTTGGGTAATGTTACGTTCTCTCTCAGCTATTCAATAATGTAATTTTTTTCACTTTCTAACAACATTAAGCCTTTCATCCATAATTTTTTTTGTTTGCATGTCTCTTTTTTGCCAAAAAGAAGTGTTTGGAGTTTTTTTTGTTATAAATTAACCACTCACCAAAATTTCAAATAAATTACATTTTTAGAAACTAGATTCTATTCTACAAATTTTTTTTTAAATCAATTATTTTCCAAAATTTGTAGGGGTAGCACGGCCAAAATTTTGTTTTTTAGGAATTTTTCCACTTCGAAAATTAGTAAAAAATCAAATATTCATTAAAAAATTATTAGAAAAATCATGCATCAACTACATACTGTTAGCTAACTTCTGACGGTAGTGATTTTTAAAATACTAAAAAAAAGTACACCATGCTAAGGTCGTACAAGAGTTGCTATGTTATGTTTTTTTGACAAAAACAACACCAATTTGTGTATGTCCCTCGTTTGAACCCCTTAATCTCAACCATTTTAAAAATAAATTAGTAGTTTAGAAAGTAGACTCAGAGCACTTTGATCCTTGTTTTGTTCCATCTCAAAATTTTGAGTGTAACTATCCTCAATTTCACATCCAAGGTCAGTATTTCCTGATTTTAGAAAAAAAGTGTCCACTTAAGTCCCTTTTTTGGAAACCATCTTGGTGCACTTACCCTTAATACAATATCCATTTGATTAGATCAACTAATAATAATGATCCCATCAAAAGTGTGACTCGTCATAGGAAGGTTGGCCTTATACATGCCAAGTACATATATTATCTCTAATCTACATGATCACAATTATGGAATACCACAAAGCACTAATCATAATTAGTTTCTCAAAACATGTACAAGTGATACTCTAATCAAAACGTATAATCATATAATTACATCACATTCGTCAATGATGATTTAAAACCATAAACTCTAATATATTGATATAATTAAAAATGATTAATTAATAAAAAATATGATAAACATAGATATCTCATGTCCAAAATATAATGCATACATATCTTTTAATTGCTAAAAGTGGGTAAGGGGCCACACCCAAATACACAAAATGAAAATTAAACCAAATTTTAATCTTAGGATGAGCTAATAGAGCATACTTTACCAATAGTGATATGGTATGATGGTTAAGTTGTTGTGGTGTTGTTCTTACCATCAAAGTTCAAACTCCATTGAAGGTGTAATTGTTGCTTGTTTAAATTGGAGATGAGGTCCTCGTTTGTGACCTCACTGGTTCATAGCTCTAAATAAAAAACATAATAGAGTATATTGAGTCACTGATTCATGGCTCTAGATCAAAAACTTAATAGAACATATCAAGTGCTAGCCTAAAGAGAACACAAGGTAATAACAAAATGCCCTCCAATATTGAGTGCATAACCATAATTACAAATAATTGAATCTTGTGAAGAGAACAAGGATTTATCTTGAAAATTCCATTGTTTTAGCAACCAAGACATTCTGCAAGCTCCCACCCCCTTGTGGGTGAACTAGTTTCCTCATCAAAACTTTCACCTCTTCTTTGAATTCATGTGCGTCAAGAAGGACTACTAAAAACATGAAAGGAACATTAGTGTTGGCCTGGTACCTGAGAGAATAATTCACATAATCCTCACCCAACACCATTTTGATATCATGAATGACCATTAAGTCAAACCTATTAAATATTTTTTGAAGCCTGAGATCTATTAAAAGGTCCTAAAAACACCATTTTTTTTGTCGCCTCATTTTCAAGCATATCATCGTATCCATTGTGAATTTCAGATTTGCTGCCAAATGTGGTTTGATGTGTCCATAAAAGGGAGGTGATGCCAAGAAAATGAATTGTGTGTGTGTCACTGTAACAAATCCCCTCTATTGCTAATCAATTCGAATGAAGGCATTTGGATATTAATCTTTCACCCTGCAAATTCATAAACGCATCGTTGAAATTTAAATTGTGAACACTAAGAAAAACTTAAAATTTAATCAAATACAATACTAAATACCAATTCTTATATAAAAATAAACTATTTAAACACTAAAATATTATATTAAAAATAAATTTAAAATATTATGAATGCAATTTTCTGGGTTCTCACGGAGATGCTACAAGAACTATTTTTGTATAGTACAAGGTCCCATGAGAAGAAACAAATAATAATCTCAATAAAATAGAATCTTGAGAAAAAAAATGGAGCCCTTACTTTTTATATTTTAGATTTAAACAACTATTATTTGGGGTGAGGGTTAAATGTTTCTCTTACGGTTTCCTAAAATTTTGTTGTCACATGTCATTCATCTATAATTTTTTAAATTCTTTTCATTTTTTTTAAAAGTGAGTTATATTATTGTAGATTTACCATTCCTTGTTGATGTGAATGGTGAACCTATACCTGCACAAACACAAGAGAACAAACATAAAATTAGGTCATTATGCAAGTTAGATCAACATTCCCCATGAAATTAGATTGAAACATCAAAATATGAAATAAGATGAAGAACAAAGCAATAAAAGATAATTAAATCCTATTATAATGAGAAAAATCTCAATCCCATGGGGGAATTAGTGCCATTTTGATGTGGAAAATGGCCCTTTCCCAATTCCTTGATGTGATTTGATTATCTTTGATGATGATTCTTGATTTCTTGATGCAATTTGCCAATAACTTTGATAAAACTATGAAACTTGAATGAAAATGGATGAAGTTGCAGATGAAATTGAGTATAGTAAGCTTGCATAGATTGTAGATGATCAATTCAATAGGAGAGGCCCTCTATTTATAGAAGAGAATGATAGGAAGAGAGACAAAATGGATGAATGTGGGATAAAAGACCAACTAATGAGAGGAGGCCACTTGTCCACATGTGATTGGAGGAGGAATGAGCGCATGAATGAGCACATTTTGATGAATGTGCCAATAAATGAAATTAGGTGGAATTTGAAATTTGTGAAATGACAAGTTGGAGGGAGAGGATAAATGGAGTAAATGCCACTTGGCTCATGGCAAAGGACATGTAAGAGGCCTTTAATTCTTTGTTGGATGTACTCATCCCTTTTGGAGAGATTTTCAAATTTGAGGAATATTCCCTTTTGATGTCAAGTTGAGGGAAAAAAGAGGAATTAATGAATCAATTAAATTGATTTATTGGTGCAAGTTGAAAAATCTAGAGGATTGAAGTGATTAGGATTAGGATTAATCATGATTTGATTAATTTAGATAGAAATTAGATGCTTTGACAATTTTGACTTAGATTTTTGATTTAAATAAATCAAAGTTGAGAGGAATAATGGATTTTAGATTTAATTAAATAAAGATTAATTTATTTAACTAAGGATAATGGTGCTAGGTTAAATCAAATAAAAATTAATTTATTTAATTTAAAGAGATGACTTTAGAGAGCAATTAAATAAAGTGAATTATTTTATTACTAGAGGGGTTATTAGATTAATTAAATAAAATAATCTATTTATTTAATAGGGGATGATGACTTAATTAGATAAATTTGATTTATTTAATTAAGAGAGGAAATATGATGAATTTAATCAAATAAAGATTATTCAATTAAATTGATTAGTAAAGGGGATGATTCGAGAAAAAGTGATTGTAGGATCAAGATCAGGTGTGTAAGATCAATTTGTATATTTTTCATGCCTACAGTTGCTGAAAATTATCATCTGACCACTAAATTCTTTAAATCTTAGAGCATAAACTTTTAAACTTAAGCTACATTACATAATTCACCAGAACAACCATTTTTAAATACTCCTAATTTATTTTAATTAACACCCCACTAAAATATTTTAGGTAGCTCCTCCATAAACTCCTAAAAATTCTTCCACTGATATATTGTAGATAAGTCCTCACTGATGAAATGTAATGTTGTCTATTCAACTCCAAAATACACTTTTAACCATATTTATTAATTAGTCAATAGGCTTTTATAAGTGGACTTGCCAGTCCATAATTCACCAACAAACTTGTCTCATGTATGGAAACAAGTTTATTCCACCATTGAACCATCATCAGGTGACCAGGAAAGTTGTCTCACACAGTAAGGAAAATCTTTATGACACACCAACAAACAAAATTCAACCCACAACCAATATTTTCATTTTCAAAGGTTGAAAAAATATTCTATATTGATTGTAACATCTAATCTTGCTCAACAACCAATATTTTCCTTTTCAAAGGTTGAAAAAATATGCTATATTGATTGTAACATCTAATCTTGCTCAAAAAAAGTGTTTAAGATGTGAATGCATTGATGTCTTCATAGTTTATTTATCGTTTACAAATATCTTTACATTAATGCATGCCTTGCTATCCATAGTTTTTGTGTTGCTTTCCTCTACCACCGCCCTTAATCATCGCCCAAAGTGTAGATAAATACATCGAGTTCTATTAGCAAGCTTCACATAGAATACACCATTTATATCAGCTGATAACTTGTCTGGAATCATAAACCATTACTACCTCTTCCTAATAGGTAACAAAATAGTGTGTTTATTTTCACTTCATTTTCATAAAGCTATTTTATGTCTTCTCTATTTTCAATTTATAAGAAGAATAGATGGATGAGGACTTTCATGTTTTTTTGTGTCCATTGTGGTTTACAAAGGTAATTTTTAAAGTAATCACTATGAAATGGTTTTGTGATATTTTTGTTGTAAATTTTGCATGACACAGGGTTTCCTAATAATGAGTATAATTGAGGGCATATGTTTATGAAATTAAGCATTGGGTGATCCCACAATATTGGTTTACAATTTTTGGCCAAATTGGATATTGAACTAATTTTTTCTAACTAAATCTTCACTTTCGGGCACCTATAGCGGCTAAGCCGTGAGGAATTTGAAGATGATGCAAACTAGTGATTTGTGACATTTTGTCTGTAGATTCTAAATATATTTTTTTCAAAATTTTTGGAATCAAATTGCACTTTTTTTTCCATCTCCTTTCAAAACTAGTTTTTATCAGTAAAAACCATTTTTAAGGAGTGATGCTTGCCGTATACAACATAACTTTTTTTTCTATGAAGGATAAAATTTTATTTTTTTCAAATTTAGATTTGTGATCTAACCCTTTCATTTGGTTTCATAGTGTTTTATTGAATATTTTTTCTTTAATAAAGTTTCAAAGGCAAACCAATTAAAATTAAAACATAGGCAAATCGTATATAACATAACTTTTTTTGTATGTATCGAAATTCAAATTTTTTTTATTGGATCAAGGACATCAACCTAGCCTGCACATATTTTTTAGAATTTTATTTTGATAATCTGCTATTTTTTCACATGTGCACAACAAAGAGTTTGATTTTCGATCAAAAACCTATGTTTAATCGAACTAAAAAACATACATAATAAAACCAAAACATATTAAAATTATATTTGATGGATAGCTCGTTCTGAGGACTACCGTCATCTAGTTGGGTTTGTGAAGTCTCCTTCATTTTCATCCTCAACTTGAGCTTTGAGGGGAAAAATTATGGAGATTTTTGGTGCCAGAGGGGGAGAAGGGGGAAAAGGGGGGTTCGAATGAACCCAGGTTTGAGCAAACCCCCCTTGGAGGTTTGCTCGAACCTGGGTTCATTCGAACCCTAGTTTGAGAAAACCCCCCTTTCTACAAAGTTTCCCTTTGTTTTTTATTTCGAGAAATGTGAAATATGTGGGACCCAACATTTAATAGGGTTTTCTCAAAGGGGAGTTCGAGCGAACCCTTATTGGGTTTCTTCAGACCCTAAGTTCATTTGAATCCCCCAAAACCCAAAAAAAATTCATGGGCAAATTTTGCAATTTTGATTCCTCAACAAAATTGTAAACCAGTTTTGTGGGATCACCCCATTGGATATATGGAAATTAAATGTACTTAGCATTGAAACCAAAGAATGAACGCAATGGGAAGGTTTTGAAATTTGGATGCTAAAGGATAAAAAAAGAATCACGACAATCTATAGCTCACCTTATTATGCTTATCTTAAAACACAAATCATTAAAAGGAATATTTGCAACAAGAATCTATAATAAAGGATTCACTGCAAATTTTAGTAGCAAGGCATAACTAACATATGCAAAAAATTGTCATGATAGAGTATTAACATAAATGACCTAAAGAGTAATATTTATTGAGTGGTTGTATCTTATCTTAACTTATGTTCACCTATCTATAATAATAAGTATATACAACCACTAATTACCTTTACTTTCAAGTAATGAACTCAATTAATAGTATATCTTATCTTAATACCTAAAATTTCATAAACAAATTTTAATGAAGCCCAAAACAACCACAACACATCAACAAGTTCCTCAAGGTTGCTCTCTTTTACAACTATTCAAGAATAACTCTTTTCTATGCCTAAAGTATTGCTATTTTGAATTTCTCTGACATCAAAATACAAAAACAACAATTTAAGAAAAATTGTTAGGATTTTTATTTATTTGACTTATTTAATTTAAAACACATTAGCAAATGATGCAGGCTATCTGCTAACATGTTGAGGGATGTTAGCAAAACATGGGACGTTCTCGGGGAACACCCTCTTTTCATGAATGTTTTAGGGATGTTTGAGAATTGTTGAAAAAAGGAGGGGCTGCCTCATCCTTGTCCTTGGGATGTTTGAGATGTCATCTAGACCCCTAGAGATATTTTCTCATGGAACAATGTTCCCAATAGATCTATGTGTATAAATGTAGTATTGGATTCATGTCTTTATTTTTATTGATATGGTATTGTAAAAGGAAAATATACTTTCCCTAAACCTAATCCAAGCTAAACCTATGCACTTTTGTGGTCTCCCCAAGTATCACTTAAGGGAAAGGGACATAACCAAGTATCACTTATGTTCTCTATTGAAGGCCTAACACATAGTAGTTGTATAGTAATATTCCTCCTCCCTAGTCATCTTAAGGCCACTAAAAACTGTTCCCTTTTTCTCTATGGCACAAGCAAATGACCAGGTCATTAGTGGTTGTATAGTAATATTTAGTAATTTTAGATAGCAAAGAAATAAAATACCCTCTAATCATCATCGATGTAGATCTACTGGTAGGAGATTCTATAGTCTTAATGATATTCTCAAATGGATTTTACTTTGCTTGTAATATTATTACAATGCTTAAAAAATCAGTTAAAACATCATAAAATCAACAATAAGATATTTGTGTTTTTCTCCATTAAGGCCGTTTACTACAACAACAAAATTTGAAAACCTTAAAAATAACACAAAGGTAAAAATGTAAACCATAGGAAAATAAGAGACCATTCAGAGATACCCCAAATTCCTCCTCCCTAGTCATCTTGCATTTATAAATATGGTAATAGTATCTTTAGGGTAATGGAGTTGGATGCAACAACCTGTGTGGCCTTCCAGACCATTTTACCTTCCATTCTTAGTGATATGCAACATAAGAATCAATTTTGCTAGTCAAGGAAAGGTTAATGAACTAAAAGAAAAAGAACAATGATTATAAATCTCCTACAAATATCCTACATAAAGAAAGGAAAAAGGAAAGTTTGTTTGCATGTAACAAGATATCAAATGTTCCCAACATAGGTTGGGGTAGATACATGTACGAGGACCTATTCTAAAGACAAATATTATACTATTAGCCAAAAAAATATCATTGAACTGAGGTAGTGGTAAAGGTCATAGTTGGCAGTACCCTGGACACCTGCGTCCTCTAATTCAACTATAAACTCTACAAGTGTAATTGTAGTTGTTGGGTGAATAAGTAGGCAACAAAAAAAATTTAATTAACTGGAATTATAGGTGTAATGGCAGTCATTGGGTCATTCACTAGGCAATAACAATTTTTGAGCTAAGTGGAATTACAGTTAGACATAAAAATACCCCTTCAGATTTCGAACTTGATGTTGCTAAATGTGAGGTGTTCTAGATATCATGCATCATTTATTTTATTATTATATTTTTTATTAGAAATTTTCATAAGTGTAATGGCAGTTAATGATGTTTTTTTAATTTTTTGCAGTCAACATTATGTATTATTGGCATATGGCTAATTTAGGCAATTATATAAAATAATAACCCAAGTCTCAATAGTTGATGCGAGCCTAAATAACTTAATTAAGGTTAATATGGATAACACAATCTAAAGTGTTATACACTTCAAAATAAATGAGTAAATACAAGCACATCAAGGTGAACATGCTCTCTAATAATCATTAAGGTGAGTTATAGCTATATTAATACACGGTTAATCTATAAAGGTCAACACATGGATGTAGCATGTGGATTAGTGCATTCTGGGTACTTTGTGTTTCCATTACTCAATTTATTGCTTTAAAGATCATTTGAGGAATATTAACATAAATGATCGTGCTGTTAGAATTTGAAGTGCATCCATTATTATAGATTATTGCTGCAAATATTCCATTAAAATATTTGTGGGAATGATGTAGCCAAGACCCCTTTATGTTCCTCCCCCTCATGGATTTCATTCCACTTCAACTCATAGGCAACATAGAGTACCTTCATAATCTATGTGCTCACCAATTAGATTCACTAATAAATATAAGTAATATAGGTTAGGAATTATAACAATAAAAAATTTATTGTAAACATATCCATAGATTAATAGCTTAGAGAAAACTTATGTTCACTACTGAAGGAATTTGATTGGAACTTAGATTAACTGTTACCCCAATAAATTCACAATAATATTTAATGCCAACTTGAGTGAGTTCATTCTTTGCTGGTTGGATATTAGAGTTAATCTACTCTCTATTGTGCCCAATAAAAAAAAATTGCTTCATTAAGGAATTTTGTAAAAGAGTGGTCAAAGTCTTGTAAAAAATTTCATCAAAAGTCAAAATTTATGAAAATAGAAAGTTTTTATTTTTAGAAAGTTTCTAAAAATAGACTTGATTCAAGGTTTCTAGTTTACTATCAAATGGATGCTGCAATTTTTTTCTAAAAATAGAATCTTTGTTTGGAGGGCTCTAATTGATTCTGATTGGTCTATTAGGACCAAAATTTCCATTTTAAAATCTTAAGGGTTTTTTCATTTAAACCTCATATTTACCATTAAAGCCTAAGTGATTTAATCCATTTTTATCCACCATTTGCCTATCTTTTCATAAAAATGGTTTATTTTAATCCCCATCCATTTCACTATTCATTTTATACCTTACTGCTGCCTTAATATTTCATTTTTATGTTTTTACTGCCTTACCGCGACCTCCCACAAAGGGGCCTGCGATATGGCGGTAGCGATTAACAGGCGGGCATAAAGTGCTCACCGCGGTACCGCACGTGGTGGCCACGGTGAATAGTTAGTGGTTAGCAAAAATGTCAACATCGACAACATGGTAAGCGGTTAGCAGTTACCGCTATACCTCACACTGTTAATACAAAGACCGCGGTAGGTGAGGAGGGAAGTAGCTAAAGGTTACTGCACAACCATGCGTGGTTGGTATGGTCACCATGGTAGTACGGTGGACAGTTAATGAATGGGCCAAAGCACTCAGTGGTCAAACACCGCGATACCACGGGTGGGTAAGTCAAAGCCCACGGTAACGCAGTAAAGCAAGGGAAGCCTCAAGAAAAGTATTAAGGAAATAAAATTTAAATCAAAGGTGAACTATGTAAAAGATATTTGATTTGCCGATAAGGCAATAATTAAATATTTTGTTATGTCAAAGAATGTAAGCAGTCATAAGGTGAAAATTGAAGGGTCACGACCCTTGGTATGTATTGTGTAAATAATTTGAAAATTAGTTGTAAAAGGGGATAGAAAGAGGAGTTAGAGGTGGGGGAAGGAATCAGATTTTTTCCCAGTAGGGGACTGGGAGTGCAAATAATGTACAGGTTTTCTATGAAACAGATCAATGGAGAGATTATTTTAAATTGCTGAAACCTTCCTATTGTTAATTGTTGTGTTGCAATAATATACATTTCTTATTTTATTGTCTCCAACTTGAAGTCCTTTGATCATTTAAATCAATATATCAAGCATATGTTTAATTCATTTGTGTGATTTTTATTTGCTAGTATCTGCAAGCCAGAATTAAATTCCTTCAAGTAAATCACAGTGATTTAGGATTTCTTTTGGATAGTTGAAGTAGAATTTGATAAGAAAACATTCCAGCCTTATTTATGCAAGTCATAAGTCAATGAGGTTTTATGCCAGTCATATAGTTTCATTTTTTAAAGTGCCTAGCAATTTAAATTATGAAAGAGAGGGAAATACATTCAATTCTAAATATTCTTGACTCCATTGCCCATGTGGACAAAAGGCACTGATCTGCCTCAACCTAGAGATAGAATTTCATATCAAACAATTATTCAAATCCTTTCATTTATGCAGTAGGAGTAGGATTAGTTGTAGATATTTTCATCTATCCACTACCTTTGCCATTGCGGGTAGATTGTTGCATCAGGAAATACTTTTTAAATCTGCATCATTCATTAGGTTCACCCACCTTGGTCTAGCAGAACCTAAAGTGAAGAAGGTACAATTGCATCAATTGGCCTTGTACGTTGACCAAAAGTGTAGTAAGAGCTTGGAAAACTCTTTTGGTTAAAACCTGCATTTTTGAGACCCAACATGGTCAAAAATACTTCCCAATCAGGTTGGTCCGATTAGAATTGTCAAAGTGTCAGGATTTCTCTGGTGGTTAATTCTATTTTTTCACAAGGCAAAGCACGAGCTCCAAGACCATCAATGGAGGATTATCTACTACAGGGTATCATATTTAAAGTCTCAAATGTTGTGTAGACAATGCCAAACCATCAACGATCAAGAAAAGGTGAAGTTCATGTGAAACAAAGGCGAATCTAAAACTAGTGAAATCTATGAAAAAAATTCTAACTCTAGCAAAGCCTAGGCACCCCTATCAAGGAAGGGCGCCTGGGGTCTAATGCCTTAGTCAAATTTTCCCTCTTTTGGGAAAACATGTATTTTTCCCCATTAGCCCAATTCAATTACGCAGAGAAATAGTCAAAAGTAGTTTCCAGGGTTGGGAAAATCAAGATATCATCTTAGTTATATTTAGGATCCTTAGTTGATTCATCATCCAATGTCAAGGATTTGTCAAACTATGGAAAATGCAAATCAAACGGTGGCATTTTGTGGAAAAATCAAGATAATCAAAGAAAAAGTGAAAAGCAACATTTTTTGACTAAGGCATGGAAGCCTAGGTGCCCTTATCAAGGAGAGGTGCCTAGCTTTTGATGCCTTAGTTTTTTTTTTCCCCGTTCGAAAATTCATCAAACTCCTTTGTTAGCCTAGTTTCAGTTCTCAGAAAATCAGTCAGGTGCAGTGTCAGAGGTTAGAAAAGGGTATAATTCATCTCAGTTATGATCACGCTTGCCTGATTAACTACCTTTCAGTCTTTGATATTCACCTATTGGTGAGAAATGATGCCCAAACTGGGGTCACTGGCTTCTGACGAAAGCACGTGAAACAAAACAAGAAATAAATTTGAAAATATTAAAAATTTGGCTAAGGCATGGGATGTTAGACTCCCCTACTAGCTAGGGGTGCCTAAGTTTACAACACTTTGAATATTTTTGACCCCGACACACCTTCTTTCTAGTTCAACCTTTGTCAGTCACTTATGGGGTCTTCAATCACGATCAAACTATGTCGAATGTCGATATGAAGTTGGGGATCACTTCAATAGTGGTCAAACATGAGATTGCCATGGTCAAACATATTTTATAAGTTGGAAATACTAGATTGTTGGATCATCAAAGTCAGAGGCAAGCCTCATCGGAAGCAGGAGCAAGAAAAAGTTAAAAAATGAACTAACACTATTAAATCTTTACGTGTTTGATGATGTCATCGAATACATATGCTTTTACCAAGCTTTGCACATGCAAATGGACTCAAATTTTTGCATACAAAGTTTCTATCTTCATGGATAGACTTCAAAATATTAGGGCTTTTGTGAAGAAAGCACTTTTTCTTCTTCAAACTCTATTTAAGAAGGCTTTTTGCATTCATTCTTCATATTTTGCAAGTTGGCATCTAGAGGAAGAAAAATATCATTTTCTTCTCATAATGATTTGGAGGCTCAAATAGAATGTTTTTTTAGTGTTTTTCATGGATTTTGGATTGGGAAACACAAAAGGATGGTTTTTCATGGTCCAATCTTCTAGGGAATCACATTTCATAAACAAGTGGTCAGTGTTTTCAGCTTTCGTCAATCTAGGTCCATCTTCTTTTTGATCCTCTTAAAGATTGGGTTTCAAAAATCTGCATTTTCAACGCTTTTTTGGGAAGCCCTCAACTTTTTCAAAATCTAATGAATCGAGTCTCTTCAAAACATGATTGTCTACAAAACCCAAACCTCAACTTTTTTCAGGAATCCGCTTTTTAGAGAGAAATCAACAACTTTTTGGGGCAGCAAAGATTTCCAAGAATAGAACTAAAAGCAGTAGTTAACTCGATACCTTTTCTAAGTTTAACTTGCTATTCTTGTTTCATGCTTATTTATTCTTTGTGAAATAGAAAAATCAAATGTATAGTTGGAGATTTCCTTGCTTTAAAATCAATTAACTGATTTTAGAAAGTGGTTATTTTTTTTTATCTTGTGTTAGTTTGTGTTAGTTTTAGAAATAAATCTTTCATGTGGGCTGATGCAAGAAGTTGGGTCCACAAAAAGCTCAAAAAGTGGAAGTGTTTTTGGTGTTTTTCAGAATTTGTCACACTTGGATTGAAAATTTGAGGCACTTACACAATGAATTTTTTAAAAAGTCAGTAATATGAAATTTATCATTTTGAATCTAGTTTCTAAATATGTAAATTATTCAAATACCTAGATTGTATAAATTAAATTTTGATAGGGATCTATAAAAACCACTTTATAAAAGTCCCTGTTTTTTTACCATGCCATGCACATGTACGAACACCACTTTTTGACCCAAATAAAAGTATTTTGCTAATTCATTTTGGGGAAAGAGAGCTAACAACATGAATATTGATGAGGAAATTTTTTTGTAATTTTTGTTGAATTTTTTTTTTTAATTAATTTTTTATTGGCCTTAATTGTTGTTTTTAAAAATCAACGTGTACGAACATCATAATTTGACCTAAACTAAACATTATTTGAATTTTTTTTTTCATTGTGTAGAGAATTGTCTAAAGATTGATGTAATATAATTTTTTTTTTACAAGAAACTTAACCAAAAAGAGGTTATTAAAAAAAAAAATAGTCTGATATTTCAAGTTTAAGGAGTAGTTTTCTTTGAAATTAATTAAAAATAGTAAATATAATCCAATCCTAATAAAAATTATATATTTGGGAACTATACATCATGTTCTATAATGGTTTTAAATTTATAGATTGATTCAGAAAAAAAGTCCATCAACCATATTGTCAAAGTTCAACATTCTTCTTCAATTTGCCTTAGTTTTTTAGTTGCAGGTCAAAGGCTAAGGCTTGGATTAATAAGCCTTTCCCAAGCCTAAAACCAAGGCTGCAGGTGGGTTGGGAAACCAAATTTTAAATAACGCGTACACGCTATTTAAATGAAATGCATACGCGTTATGTTTTTACCCGTTGGGTAAAGGTAACGCGTACGCGTTATGAAATGCATATGCGTTCTATTTTTAGAACGCGTATGCATTTCATAATGTGTACGTGTTTGTAATATAACCGTTTTTCCTTTATTTGAATAATTATGATACACCACGTTTTTCCGGCAACATTCTTTTTCTGCAGTACGGTCCGAAAGCACCATTTTCTGCATTTTTTATTGCAAATTTGTCTTGTGCAAGGCATATTCTATTACAAATTGGCTGAAAAGACAAGTGCAGGTTGAATTTTCTGAAGTGGAATCAAGTACAAGAATAATTTACAAGAAGATTGAAGAGATTTTTTGGATGTATTCATGATGTTTTTGTACTTTAAATTTTATACAAGAAAGGATCTTCATAGTACATAGTTTTATTTGAATATTTGAAGGAGATGAAATTTTGAAAATTGGTTACAAGTAAATCATTTTTTTTTCATCAAAGAGGGTTTGGTAACCATGGGAACAAAGCAAAGACAAATAAAAAAGTGTAGAAAGTCAATGACACCCAAAGAAATTCAAGCAAATAAAGATATGGAGGTAAAAAGACAAAGGGATATAAGAGAAATAATTCGTCAAATGAAAAATTTGGAAGCATCTAGTTCCATGAATGTTGAAGAGGAAGCCATGAACGATGAAATGAATGTAGATGATGCAAATGTGGAGATGGTGAATATAGAAGAAAATACAATTATGGAGATAAACTCAACTATGCCTTCAACTTCAACTTTGAATGATATGGAAATAGTACCTATGCAAACAACTTAGGGTATGTCTTCAAATCCACCTCCCAATGATATGGAAATTCACCTATTCAAACAATCTCTCTAGGTATTTTTTCAAACCCAAGTCTTGATAATATTGATTTTGCTTGTTTAAATGAAGCTGGATACACCATTGATGATATCAATAATTCTAGGGTTGAAAGAATGCAAAAACAAAAAATGATGAAAATATATCTTATGAGAATACAAATGATAATCAAATCCCCTATATTGATGAAAATGAGAATGAAATCCTTTTTACATTTGAAAATGAAAATGGAACCCCTTGTGTGAATGAAAATGAAACCCCTTGTATGGATGAAGGTGAAAATGTTTTTTTTACAATTGAAAAAGATGTGCTAGATAACCTTCGTGGTAAAGTTTCTTGGAGACAAATTAGAATTTATGGAAATAAAATATATAAAATATTTTTTTATAGAAATAAATTAGGATTCCAATGTCAACTCATGGTGCAATTGATGAGAATGTGGAAAATGAGAAAAGTGTTGAAAAAATTAGGTATTTTTGTAAAACC
Organism: Sequoiadendron giganteum; assembly: GCA_007115665.2. NCBI lineage: Eukaryota > Viridiplantae > Streptophyta > Pinopsida > Cupressales > Cupressaceae > Sequoiadendron > Sequoiadendron giganteum. Next base: position 259,903,673 of record CM021100.1, on the reverse strand, counting down.
AAAAAAGAAAGATGATTCAGTAGAACAAGTCATATCTAGTGTTGCTAATGCTATTTATTTTATAGGTAAGAAAATTCGATCTAAAGATAAAAATGCGGCTCATTGTGCAATACAAACTGCTTTAGTTGATAAAGAAACTTCAAATAAAAGAATGTTAAGTAAGATTAGTAAATTTATAAAATTAAATCCTAAAACTTTGATAAGAGCTGCTACAAGAAGAGAAAATATTGAAAAGGATACAAGTTAATCAATGTTGGAGTTTTAGTGGTAGACTCCCAAGATCAGACATGAAATTAACTAATGAAATTAAATCTTTAATCGATAAATTTTGGCATAATAATACAAGAGTATCACCTAACATTAGAGATGTCTTAAAATTAAGGGTGGGTTTCAAAATTCGTGTACCTCATCCAAAGCATCTCTTAGATATGACTCAAACTGAATTATATAAAAAAAAAATAGATGCTTAAATCTTACCATTGAATATTAAAATAAGACAAAGATCATTCGAAAAGTGTAAACCTTGGTATGTTAGAATTAATAAGCAACTAATCTCTTGTTGTTGTAAGAATCATATACAATTTCATTATTATTATGACAGTTTTCGATATATACGATGCACTTTGCATGTTAACCAAACTATGCAAGACATTTGTGGTATTAATATGCCACCTGAAAGAATCAAAGATTTTATATCAAGTTTGTTTTGTGAACCCTCTAACGGAAAATTATTTTATTTAAAATCATGTATTTTTGGAGAATGTGATAGATGTTCTAACTTTTCATTATTAAGAGAATGTATGCATGAAAGTAGTTTAAATGAATTTGGACAACAATTAGTAGATGTAAAAAAAATTTAAAATGTTGAGTATTCTTTAAAAGATGGAAAAATTGGAAAACATTGTGAGCTAATTATGGAAAAATTTAGTGTGTATGCATTTATTAAAGAATTTAAAGATAAGCTTGTACCTAAATATGTTCAACACTCTTAGTATGTTCATTGGCTTGATAATCAATTGTGTTTATGTAAAAAGACATTCCCAATTGGAACTATATTGTCAGTTGTTGATTTTGCTGAAAATTATACTCTTGCTCCACAAGAAGAAATTCAATCACGGTATTATAATTCAGTGCAAGTAGCTATTTTTGTTCATATTGTTTATAGACATGCAGATGATAGTAGATAAGATAATATATTTTTTTTGAGAGAGTACCATTTTTATGTAAGTGATAATCGATTACATTCATCTGAATTTGTTCAATATTATTTTGATATATTTTACAAAAATTTAAAAGAAAGAGGAATTCAACTGCTAGAACATCTCATATGGTCAGATATTTGCATGGGTCAATTCAAAAATGCTAGGATGTTTTATTGGTTATGTAGAGTTCATAAGGAAAATAATATCTAGCACATATGGAGTTTTTTTGAAGCCAGTCATGGTAAGGGAGAACATGATGGAGCAAGTGCATGTGTGAAAAGATCTCTTGCTAGAGAGCAACTAAAATTTGAGGATGCTGCAAAATTTAGAGATGCACGTGCAATTGTAGATTGGTGCAATACCAAATTATCTACGAGAATAAGTGAGAGCTCAATAATTCACCGCTTCTTTTGGTTAGTTGAAGAAAATGATATTTGTTCTCGACAAGATTGTGAAACAATTAATGGATCTGCAAAATGGCTTTCATTTAAGAGATAGAATGCAAACACATGGACAATATAGACAAGGGAGTTGGCATGCTTTTGTCAATTTTGTATTGTAGGTGTAGACATCCAAATTTGATCACTTCTATATGATCAAAATCGTCTACTCTATTCATCTATTTCATTAATAGTGATTAAATAATTTATTTAATCATTATTTCATTTTCTGTCTAAGGTTCCTAAAGTATGTAATTAAATAAATTAAATACTTTACCTTATCTCTTTTCTTCCCTAAATTAAATAAATATGACAAATTATTTAATTTAGTCATTTAACCTATTTGGATTAAAACCAATTTTTAATTCCTCTTTTTCTCTCTCCTTGTCACATTCTCCATAACCCTCTTTTAATCCAGATTAAATTAATTAATCTATGATTAGGATGTGCACCACTTAATCAAGATTAAGTTTCACATCCTCCATAATCTTCCACTTGCCTCTAATCTCTCATTAATTATCTTAATCCTGTGTTTGCACAATCCTAATCAAAATCATTGGCCACATTTGGCTTACCTTTTCTGGTCAACCTTTCCACTTACCTTTTTTGGCCTTGACTCTCTTTCCTATGTGAATTTTTAATTCACATTTATTTACCCAAGGCTCCTCTCTTCCCCATGTGAATTTTTAATTCACTTTTGTTTTCCCAAAGTCTTCCAACATGTGACAAATCTCCAGCTTTTTGGAGACCTTATTTTACCCCGTAAACTCTCCAATGAATGTAAATTTATTTTTTACATTTATTCTTCCAACCACTTCCCCTTTTCCCATGGAGATTTCTGAGGAATTCTAAAATTCATCAAATGTCTTTTTCATCCTCATTTGGGGACAAGAAGTTCCTTTTTGAGGAAATCTTCTCATCCCCCAAGGTACCTCAAAGGTACTTGTCCTTCATCCACCTCATGTACTTCTCTTCCACTTCATGTACTTCTCTTCCACCTCATTTCCACATCATTCCACCCTAGGACATCTCACATTCCACATGTCAAGATGTGAGGGCTTGTGACTCCTCAACTCACCATAACTCTTCATCTTGATCTTGTTGGATCAATCTCAACCGTTGAATTCTCTAGAGAATTCCAATTATCCTATAAATACCCCTTCATTTCCCTCATTTTGGGGATCAATTCTTTTGCTACCAAACTTATGCCAAATTATCATTTGCGGCATTTTAGTTTTAATCCATAGAATTTCATCAATTTATCTTGCATCTTGCATCCATTTCACTCCATTGTCATCCAAGGCGCACACAAATCTTTAAGGATCAAAGGGCCAACCAAGGAAGGAGATATTTGAAGGTATAATCAACAATCGATCTATTTTATCTTACTTTCATATTCCTCATTTCTTAGGCTAATCATTGAGGTGCCCTTTTATTATGTTATCTCCTCTTATTGTATCATTTTAGCATCTCACATTAGGACTTAGCATTTTAATAGGATCACATTTTTGGCACACCCGGTGGGACCACAAAAGGGTCTCTTTCTTTTACGTTTGTTGTTGTTTAACTTATTTGCAGGTTCAGGTTGCAGAGGGGCAGATTTGCCCTCTCGGGCGTTGGAGAGGGGCGGATACGCCTTGACGATCCAATGTTTCTGATAGTTTTTATTGCAGAAGTACGGATACGCCCGCGTGTTCTGATGTTTTTGCTAATTGTTTTCTACAGAAGTGCGGATACACCCCCGCGTTCTAACGTTTTTGCTAACTTTTTTTCTATAGAAGTGCGGATACGCCCTCGTGTTTTGACGTTTCTGCTAATTGTTTTGTGCAGAAGTACGGATACGCCTCCGTGTTTTGACATTTTTGCTAACTATTTTTCTGTAGAAGTGTGGATACGCCCCCACATTCGAACGTTTTTGCTAACTTTTTTTCTGCAGTAGTGCGGATACGCCCTCCCAGTTCAACGTTTTTTAACTATTTTCTATAGAGGGGTGAATTTGCCCACCCAATTCAGCGTTTTTCACTACAGAGGGGCGGATTTTCCCTAAACAACACATTCGAGAAGGTGAAAAAGTTGCATTTTAGCTTCATTTTTATCTTTTTCTTTTGTTGTTTTATGCTCTAATCCTCTAACCCTATTTGTTGGTGGGTGAAGTCAGATTTCTTGCTAATATCTTGAGCATTTTGCTGAAAATCACAAAAGGAAAAAGATAAAACAACTAACATTTGCTTGCAGGGCCTTTGTTTTATTCTGATTTTTGAAGTCTTGCCTTACTGCTTTATCTATTTACTTAGTATAAGTAGGGGAAAGTAATATTTTCTGCTTCTTGTGTCTATTTTATTTGTGTGACCCTAAGTGGGCATTAGTTTTTTTTCATCTTCCCCCTTTGCACTTTGTGCGGATTCGAGGGGGGTAGTTGGAAATGATTAGTGTCTTCTTCTTAGCAGGACTTGCTTGGGGATTTCATCACCCCAAGGGATGATCCCAACCATGCGTATCGATGGTAGATAAAGGGGGGAGAGCCAAAGCTGTACCCCAATCCAGTTGCATCACAATCGGCAGAACGTAGAAGCTAGGGTGATACCTAGATAGACGTAAAGAGTTGGTCTGAGCCTTTCAGTATCTCGTTGGGGTTCCCGACTCACGCTTGTGACAGACTGGTGTTCACGGTTTTGCCTCACGTACCGAGCGTATATCGAAGACTCCCTAGAAACCTTGTTCGTCCTAGAGTAAGACCTTTGATGGCCATACCCCTTAATACTAATCATAGGATTGTGTTTTTTCAAAGTGTCTTTTTGTGAAAAACCAGTAAATTTTGATAATTCAAACCTTCATTGAGTCATTCCAAGTCCTTGCCATAATCCCTCATTTTCAAACCAAGTCACTATTTTTCTTCAGAAGTGCGGATACGCCCCCTTGTTTCGACGTTTCTATCAGTTTTTCACTGTAGAAGTGCGAATATGCCCCCCTATTTCGACATTTCTGCCAGTTTTTCACTGCAAAAGTGTGGATACACCCCCTTGTGTTGACGTCTCTACCATTTTTTCACTATAGAAGTGTAGATACGCCTCCTTGTTCTGACGTTTCTGATTGTTTTTATTGTAGAAGTGCGGTATGCCCTCCTGAACAGATAGTTTCATCCCTTTGACCATTCTAAACCTTTGTTTGAACTCCCAAAGTCTCCATTTGACCATTTGATCATCCTAAACACTCGTCTAACCAATCCGAACATCCGTTTGACCATTCCAAAACTCCATTTAACCTTCCAAAACGTCCATTTACCACATTCACATTGATCATTCCACCATTTGGGATACCCATCTTACCATGTGACCTAAACATTTCCATCAAGACATCTTCCATTTGCATTCATCATCATCTCTCAACACAAAATCCCTTAAACCTTATTTTAGGAGTTATCTCCCGAATTGACCAAGGTGTTCAGCTGATCATTATCCTACATATCAATCCTTGTCTTCAACCTAATCAATCCACTTCTATCTTGAGGTGGATTTGTGTTGTAAGTCAACGCCATTGGCCCAAATCAACCCCCTTCCATCTCAAGGCGGATTAGGCACCGTGATCATTGATTTAATTCGATCAACCAACGTTATAAGTTACCTAGGGTGGTTTTCAAATCAGGTTTTAGGATCCCTTCCATCATCCAATCCTTATCCAAATCAAATAAATTGATACATCATCAAATTGATCCAATCCAATTAATCCAATCTATCCAAATCCAATATCAATTCAATCCAAATCGTGCAATTGATACAACATCAATTAATCCAAACAATTCAATATTATCCAATTGATCCAATCCAATCATCAAATCCAATCTTATCCAATCCTCAATCCAATCATCAAATTGATACATCATCAATTGATCCAAACAATCCAATCTATCCAAATCCAACATCATCTGATCAAGATTTTGTCAACCAATCCAAATCATCAAATCCAATCATCATCCAAATCATCCAATTGATACATCATCGATTGATCCAAACAATCCAATCATCAAATTGATACATCATCATTTGATCCAAACAATCCAATCCTCATCCAAATCATCAAATTGATACATCATCATTTGATCCAAACAATCCAATCCTCATCCAAATCATCAAATTGATACATCATCAATTGATCCAAACAATCCAATCATCAAATTGATACATCATCATTTGATCCAAACAATCTAATCCTCATCCAAATCATCAAATTGATACATCATCAATTGATCCAAACAATCCAATCATCAAATTGATACATCATCATTTGATCTAATCAAATCCAATCCTCGTTATCCAATTGGTACATCATTGATTTGAATCAATCAATCGAAATCATCACCTAGATCATCCTCTAGAAGTTGCATCTTGAAATCACTTAGTCATTTTACACGTTCATGCTCGTTCAGACCCGTTCACAAGAAAAAACGAAAATGGCAGACCAACAAACCCAAGGTTCCCAACCAAATGTCCCTCAAGATCCTAATAACATTCCACATGATCCCCATAATGATGTCTCATCTCAATCGAACACCGACATATAGAATATCACACCACCTAGTGACGAAAACATGGTCAACCAACCCGAAGTCACCGTTGACGAATATCTCAACAATCCTACCAATGTCCAAATGACGGATCATCTCCTAAACGAATGTGGGGATAAGATCCTTGCCACCTTACTCATGAAGGGATTCAAACCACCATCTGGTTTTAATACATTACAATATGCCCTTCCGCATTTGTTGATCCACAAACCTCACAAAATATTCCTGAAGGTTCCTACATTCCTGAAGGTGCACTCACTGAAAATTGGTACCACCCTAAATTTGGAAATGTTGTCATCCACCAAGTCCAAGAATATCCTCGTTTTCCAACCACAACATCTACTATTCCACCACCTGATCCTAATGATCCCAATACTTATGGCATGCCACTATACATCCCATCTGCTCTACCGCTTCCTCCCCCATATTCTAATATTGGGGGTACACCTACACTTCCCAATGTGCTACCTCCTACATTTCAACAACCTCCAAACAATCCACACCAATCCACTACACTACTAGCACCACCACAACATGTTACTACTATTCTAGCTTCATCTCAACGCTTGCATCCACAACATACGCAACACACTACCATTCTCACACAACCATCACATGAAGTAGTGCAATCTACCTCACAACAACAACAAACACACATCTCATCTCACACCTCTCATCAACAACAAAATATCTTATCTCACCGACCTCATCAACAACAACAATGACCCCCACAACAACATATACATATCCCTACACAAACACATCATAATTCGCTTACTAAGTACCTCTATCATCCCTCTAGAACATACACTATTCCATCCCATCTCAATATGAATCCTCATCAAAATGCGCAAAACCAAACACATACCCAACCGCCATCTTACACCAATCCTCCACAACCTCAACATCATCCTCACCAACAAACATTGAATCCATACCCATATGCCACACAACAACCCACCATTGCAAAACAATACCAATCCTATTCGGCCTACTTTCAACAACAACCAACTCACCAACAGGGGGCACCTTACACTTCCTATTACCAACAAATATTATCACATCAACAAAGAGGCCCTACCTCCATGCATTACCAAAATGCTACATAGCAACAGGATCCCTCTCTTGTTTCCTACTATCAACAACAAGTGGCTCCCACTCATCACAATCAATCATCCAACTACCGATCCACCTATAATCAACAAACACATTCATATCCAACTCAACCCGTCTATGATCCGACAGTGGTAGGGCCATCCTCATCATATCCACAATAATACCCATACAATCAATCCACTTTGAGTTCCATGACTCCCGTCAATAAGGACTTGGAAGAAGTAAAAGCAGCATTAAAGGACCTACAAGCTGGAGCGGGTAAACAATCATTCAAGTTTGAGGACATATGTCCTTATCCTTTTGATCCCTCCACCTCCTTGATTCCTTTTCCCAAACATTTTGAGATTCCAAAATTTGATAAATACAAAGGAACCAAAGACCCTAGAGCTCACCTTCAATAATTTTACGCCCATTTCCAAGAGGTCATGCATAATGATAATTATCTTATTTGAATTTTCCCAAAAAGTCTACAAGGGGTTGCCCTTAACTGGTTTATGGGTCTTGAAAAAGGATCTATCAAAACCTTTGCACAATTATCCGAATAGTTTGTCTCCCAGTTCTCTTTTAATCTAGAGAAGGATATTGACACACTTGATCTCCTAAAAGAAAAACAACGTGATGGAGAGAACTTTGCAAGCTACTTAAAAAGATGGCATGCCTTGGCTAGTAGGATGAAATCCCCACCAACGGAAAAATACATGGTCACTTTATTTATCAAAAATTCTCATCCAGATATGGCTCATAATTTCCAACTCCATTGTATCACCACCTTTGTGGGACTTGTGGAGAAAGGCCCCATCTTGGAATGAGCCCTTGTTGCAAAAGGGCAAGTCAAACATTTTAATTCTGATAGGGAGAAACCCTTTGGAGATAAACCTCGTTATTGGAATATAAATAAAAATTTCGTCAATGATGGATTCACTGACACCAAACATGTTCAAGTGGCCACTACCACGCAAAGATACCCTCCTAAGCAATAACCGTCAATCCAGAACGCCATATCCGTCCCCCAAGGGGCACCACGCCAACAATCCAACCAAAATAACCAAGGGGGAAACAAACAATAGTTCACTCAGTTGGGAGAGCCCCTTAGTGTGGTGTTTAACAAGCTTCTTCAAGCTAATTTTCCCATCATGTATCTTGTCACCAAACCTCTTGATACATCTAAACCCAAGCCTTCTTGGTTTAAAGACAATGAATATTGTGAATTTCACAAGATTAAGGGACATACCTTAGATAAATTTCAAGGCCTGAAAACCTAAATTCAAGGTCTCATCAATCGAGGCAAAATCCATGTAGATACTAACACATCTTCGTCCAATTCTCAACTCCAGATATATCAAAATGTTTTTCCTAACCACAATCAAGGTCCTAGTACTTCCAACTCTAATCCCAGACCTAGTAACAATAACAAGCGAGGAAACAACACCAATAACATTAGCTATAAAAATGTGCCATACAACTATCAAGGTGTGGTCTCATATATAGAACAAGTGGAGCCACGTGTATCCATGATACATGTCAAGGGAAAAGATCCACAATGTGTTGTTACCACTCGGCGAACCCATATCACAGTCCCCACAGCTCCTCCATGTACCCAATGACCATTCGTCAATTCACAATATAACATCCTAGATCACCTGGGCAAGACTGCAGCCCAAATATCCCTCTTAGATCTACTTAAGTCATCTCCTATGCATCAAGAAATCTCGACTAAGGCTTTGGAAAACACACAAGTGCCTGATGATATTGACCCTACCCAATTCCAAGCATTGGTAAGTAATCTCTCCTCGACCTCTCAGTTAGCCTTTAGCCAAAAAGACATGCCGCATCTTGATTCAAGCCACAACCGCCCCCTCCATCTCGAGGTTGGCGTAAATTTTCAAAAAGTAAAAATGGTACTGGTAGATAATGGTTCGGCCCTAAATCTTTGCACTTTAAAATTCATACAAGTTGGATACACCCAGGCTGATTTAAGAAGTCAAGTCATCACCATCAAGGCATATGATAATGCAGAGCGAGATTATGAAGGAATTAGTTTCCTCCCAATTCAAGTGGGCCCCATTGTATAGTACACTATGTGTCATGTTCTGGACCGTGAACTTCCATACAACATCCTTCTTGGCCATCCATGGATTCATTCTATGCAAGCCGTCCCATCCACCTATCATCAATGTTTAAAGTTCCCATTTCAAGGAATGGAAGTTACCATACAAGCTTATCCCCAACCTTTTGAATATTGTCATGCCTTGGAAGCCTCTTTTCCGCATTCACATTACTACCCAGGAGTCGAAATGGGGGCATCCCCAACATCTGATCCTGACCCATCCACCAATACACTAAACACTTCATCTCCACCATCATCCACACCTGCCTCCACTATCACCAAGGTCCAGATCATAGATAAGGGATGTGGTGAATATGAAATGCATACCACACTAAATGTGGCAACCATGCCACCTTCGCCCCGCACATATGGACAACCAATTCTTCTAGTACCACAAGTGGAAGAAAAGACACTTACACTCACCTCCAAGAACATGGGTTCAACAACATTCAATGATTTGGGATCCCTCAAGGATCAAATAGACGAAGATATCAGTCAATGGGTCTATCGAGAAGAACCTAAGCCACCACGTCCCCTTATTGAATACTTTGAAGAAGTTTATCCACATGCCTCCAAGTTCATTGAAATCCTCTAGCACTTCTAACAATGTTAGTGTTGACAACAGTTCCCTCGAAGACATACCGGAGGAAGAGTCCATCATACACATGTAAGATGATTTGAATCACATTGACCTCCCCGCCATGTTTGAATGCTTGTCTGTTTGCACCATAACTTTATCCCTCAAACATCCTGAGCTTATCGATCATGACCTACAAGGTAGTGCACCTATTAGCACATTTCCCTCAGAGGATACCTACGTGCATCTAATGGGATTGGGGGAAGATGAACACCCTGATCGCAAAATAAAAAAAAAACAAAAACAAAATGGGTCATCAAGTGAAAACCTCATCGAGGTGCTTGTTGACTACGAAAAAGTAAAAACAAAGGATGTATCTAACAGTGAAAACCTAAATACAACACTGGAAGATGGGGACGTTCATCTTCCCCTTGTGGGAACACAACTATCTGAGCAGTCTTCGATTCTCATTGAGGAGACACAAGAGGTAAATTTGGGGACCAAAGAAACTCCAAGGATCACCTATGTGGCCAAATATTTATCAAAAGAAGAATATATCACCATTGTCCAAATCCTTCATGAACGGGTTATCAATTTTGCATGGGCTTACTCTAATATGCCTGGCCTGGATCCTAATCTTGTTGTACACCATTTGGATGTCCATCCAGATGCCAAACCCGTCAAGCACAAGCTTTGGAAGATGCACCCATAGGTGGCACTATTAGTTAAGAAAGAATTGGAAAAATTACAAGATGTTGGCTTTATCAGGCCCATTGATTATTCCGATTGGATTTCTAATATAGTACCTGTTGCTAAACCTAACAGAGACATCAAAATTTGTATAGATTTTCAGGATCTTAACAAATCTTGTCCAAAAGATGAATTTCCCTTACCTAACATCGACATGTTGGTGGACATTATTGCAAGACACAAGATGTTATCCCTCATGCATGGCTTCTTTGGCTACAATCAGATCTGAATTGCCCCCGAAGATCAGCACAAAATCGCTTTTACAACACCTTGGGGTACCTTTTGTTATAATGTCATGCCCTTTGGTCTTAAAAATGCGGGGGCAACATATCAACAGGCAATGACCATCATATTCCATGACCTCATCCACATTATCTTAGAAGATTGTGTCGATGACTTGCTGGGAAAATCTCGAACCAGAGAAGAACACCCTGCCATCCTGAAAAAAATATTTGAGCGCTTGAAGCAGTACAAGCTGAGATTAAATCCAAAAAAATGTGTGTTTGGTGTCACATCAGGGAAATTTTTGGGCTTCATAGTCTCTCGGAGAGGTATTGAGGTTGACCCTGCTAAAGTAAAAGCTATCATAGATATGCCTCCACCTAGGAACTTGAAACAGCTAAGAAGCCTTAAGGGAAAGCTATAATCCATCCATTGGTTTATAGCCTAGCTTGCGGATAAATGTCAGTCATTCACTCACCTTCTGAAGAAAGATACCACCTTCAAGTGGAACCAACAGTGTCAGTTGGGTTTCGATATGATCAAAAAATATTTGGCCCACCCACCAATCTTGATGCCGCCTATCCTTGGAGAACCCCTCTTGTTGTGCATATCTGCCATGTTAGTTGCATTGGGGGCATTATTGGCACAACATGATGAATCCTCAAAGGAACGGGCAATCTATTACATTATTCGAACACTGGTCGGTTATGAACTCAATTATTCACCAATGGAAAAATCATGTCTCGTTGTGGTCTTCAACACACAAAATCTACGTCACTATATGCTTAGCCATCCTATAAAGCTGATATCAAAAGTGGATCCCCTCAAATACTTGTTATCTAAGACAGCCCTAACCGGCCGAATGGCTAAATGGATCATGCTTCTCAGTGAATTTGACATAGAATATGTGGAAAAAAAAGCCATCAAAGAACAAGTAATAGTAGATTAGTTGGAAGATGCTCCATTAGTGGATGCTTACCCCATAGAAGTCGAATTTTCGGATGAAGGTGTCTTTGCGATATCATAAGCCACCACATGGACACTGTACTTTGATGGGTCACACACTCATAATGGATCAGAGGCAGGATTCTTGCTTATCACCCCCCAACGTGATTACATACCAAATTCATTCAGACTAGCTTTTCCTTGCACAAATAATATCTCTGAATATGAAGCCCTTCTCATGGGCCTTAGAATCACAGCCCAATGGCACATCACTCATCTACATGTTTTTGGTGACTCTTAGTTGGTCATAAAATAGGTCAATGATGAATTTCTAACCAAAGATGAAAAGTTGTTGCCTTACAAACGTATGGTGGATGACTTCAAAAAATATTTCACCTCCATCCAATTTGAGCAGATCCTGAGACTCTAGAATAAGGCAATAGGTGCTATGGCTACCATTGGTTCTCTCCTCGACATGCCGAAAGATTGCACCAATTGCCATCTCCTAGTCGAGCAACTTCTAATCCCCACGTAAGATATCCCTGAGGGTGACATGGTGTGTGCTATTGTAGGTCCTAAATCCCCTTGGTACCATGACATTTACACCTATATTCATGACAACATCCTCCCGCCTGATCTCACGAGAAACCAACATTAATCGTTTATCCAACGCACTACCCGCTACACCATTATCGATGATAGACTTTATCGACGTGGGTATGATGGAACTCTCCTTCATTGTTTAGACAAAGAAGCCCACATGACATTAATAGAAGTACATAGAGGTATTTGTGGGGCCCATTCTAATGGTATTGCCCTAGCCAAGCAAATTCTCAAAGTAGGGTATTATTGGCCTACAATGGAACAAGATGCTTGTGAGTATGTCAAAAAGTGTCTTCTATGTCAACAACATGCAGATCTGATTCACACTCCAGCACAAGAACTCCAACCTATCATGACACCTTGGCCATTTTCACAATGGGGTTTTGACTTGATTGGCAAGATCTACCCTTCATCCTCTGATGGTCACACCTTCATCATCACAGCCACTGAATACTTCACCAAGTGGGTGAAAGCTATACCACTCACCCAAATCACTGGTGTTCAGATCTCCAAGTTCATCCTCTGTAGGTATGGTATTCCCTCCGCCATCATCACCAACAATGGAAAACCATTCAAAAATAAGTGCATGAAGATCCTTTGTGACACATACCATATCCAACATCATTGGTCCACCCCCTATTACTCTCAGGGTAATGGAAAAGTAGAAGCAACAAACAAAAAATTGATCAAAATCATTTAAAAGATTATCAATAGCACCGACTGCAATTGGCATCTCCATATCCATCCTGCTCTTTGGGCTTATCGTACATCCATCCGCACCCCCACTGGTGCTACACCATGCTCTCTTGTCTATGGTGTTGAAGCCATCTTTCCAATTGAAGTCGAAATCCCTTCACTCTAAATCTCCCTCAAGAATCTCATCACTAACGAAGACACCCGCGTGGCACGCCTGGCACAATTGGAATTGTTGGATAAAAAATGAATCAAGGATTATAACCATCTGCAAGCCTATCAGCACCGACTCAAAAGGACCTACAATAAGAAAGTCTTCCCCTGCCAATTAAATTTTGGTGATTTGGTCCTTAAAGAGAATCAGCGGAATCAACAAGATCGAGAGAAAAAGGGTAAGTTTGAAGCAAACTGGTTGGGCCCTTATGTCATCACCACAAAGTATGGTTTCGGCACCTACAGGATATCCACCCCTGAAGGTGAGTCCTTAGAAGAACCCATCAACATCATACACCTGAAGAGGTTCTATACTTAGGTCAGCTGGGGTATCCTTCCTGGTAAAAGTCAAAAATACAAAAATATCAAATCAAAAATCAAAAAATAGTAAAGAGAAATAATTCATCCTATGGTGAAAACCACCCCTGCGTGGCACCTTGGATACGCATGATTGGTGAAAACCTAGAAAGAGGCACCTCTCGTATAGGGCTTGATCATTATCTACATCACATCCTGGTTACTTTATGGCTTATCCACTGATTCCTCAATCCCCATATCCTCCCATCTGCTTGCATCCCCTCATCACTTGGTATATTATGGTTGAGCAATGGACGACCGTCATCCGCTATCTAACATCTTGAGCTTTTTATCCTAATCTGAGCTTGTGTCATATCTCTGGTGTGGCTGTCTCCATCTAGGTTCACTCCTCGTGTCCATCTCCACCTCGGTCTCATCATGGCTTCATCCGAACTACGATGCCTCTGTGCTTGCATGTAGGCAAGGCTAATCTTTTGATTAGCCATCGAGGCATTTTTTCCTTCATCATTAGTCACCATTGTCCACTTTTTGATCTTGTCCATTCTCGGTCTTTTGTCCTATCCGAACTATTTTTCCTCGATGCTTTCATGTAGGAAAGGTTGATCTTTTGATCTACCCCCGAGGCTTGTGTTTTTCTTGGTCATCCATCAGTTTCCATCAGTCCACTTTTCACTCTTTTATTGTGGTCTTCTCCTGAACTATGAGGGTTCTGCACTTTCATGTAGGCAAGGCTGATCTTTGATCAACCCCTGAGCCCCTAGGTCTTTAGGTTGTGTCTTGTCCTCTCATCGTGTTGTTGTCAAGTATGTCCCTATCACTATTGGTTCTTCACAAACAATATCTTCTTGTATAAGGAATCTGCCCAATGGAAATTATCCTGCATCATCTAGGTCACTTTAGCTTAGTATCCATCATCAGTCTTAACAGGATGTATCCTTCCTAACAGACCACATCAACCCCATCCACCCTTGAGATCTTATGGCTAAGGATGCTTGTAATTGATTATGATCTTTTGGTACTTTTGGATTTTGTTTATCACCTAAGCTCCCTATAATCACTAGTCAAAATCGCCATGATCCTTCATATTATGGTGTGTTTTTCCTAGTTAACATAGGGACATCTCTTGACTATTTTATTGTTGATGTTTGCTGGGATGCTCCACGTAGTATCCACCATTCCTCTCAAATCCTGTGTTATGTGGGGGCATCCCTTTGTGCTTGTGGTTATTCCAATACCTAGCCCGACCAAAGTCATCGTGACTTTGGGGTATTGGGATAACCTTCTTGTTTGTTGTGTTTGTTTTATGCATTAGACATTAATCCGTCGTGGTTTACATACCCTGACGCCCGATGTCTTATGCTACAAAAAAAATCAGTGCTCTAAAGGATGGAAAATTGCATTCATATTGCATTTCACCTCATTGCATATTCCTCCTTCATCCAACCTTGCTCCCCAATCTATGACTTCTAAATTTTGGTTGTGCAAACTCTCATTCCTTCTTACTAACTTTTCTTCTCAGGATCCCTAAGGTTCTTGATAGATACCGTGCCCCAAACACACCCTACGCCTATCACCTACCCATTGATACCTATGTCTACATTCATTAGGTTCATTCATCCATTTACATCCATGCATTTATCCATTTTCATCAATTCATTAAGTTCATTTAAACATTTACATCCATGCATTTATCCATTTATCCACATCACATTAAGATCATTCATTCATTTATCTATTTACATACATTTCATTTATTCATTTGCATCCATTCGTTAAGTTTACATCCATACATTTATCCACTTACATACATTTCATTTATTCATTTGCATCAATTCATGTAGGTTCTTCATTAATTTACCCATTTATCCATTTACATACATTCATTTATTCATTTGCATAATTCATTTAGGTTCCTTCAATTCATTATGATCATTTATCCATACATTTCCATATATTTTCATATCCGCCTACGCATCAATCACATCATCCACACATGCATAAATAAATCATTTACATCATAACACAACATCCATATCAACACAAAAACATCATATGCATATGCATAACATACATCATCTATCGTAAGAACATCAATATAACACCATATGCATAACATACATCACAAAAATGTCGGCATAATATCAATGGGAACCATCACATATTATCATCAAAATAATACAATGTGTATGTCAAAAATATAGTCACCACATAATCACCTACATATCATACTCAAATAAGATGCACAATCTCAGAATATGTGTTGCTCCTTCATCCAGTACCTGTCAAACACTTGTATCCTATCACATGTCCTCTGCCTACACTAAGTTGCCCACACCTGACCTCTGAGGAGACTCAAGTACCGGTCCCCTGTGTATTGGGGTCCCCTATGACTCATGAGCTAGAGTCCCAAATCGAGTGGGAGTCAGCTAAAAATCACTATACCCCCTAGTCTGTGTCCCTAAAGATTGGGACGGTGTTGACATCTGTGGTATATGCCTAACATAATATTTTGTACACTACGCTAGATCTGGCACTGCCTACTCATATGCCCCTCTCTAGTATGTCACCTCATGCATGTACTCATCTCTCTGCCCAGCCTACAATCGAGCGGCATTCCACTCATACCTGTATCTATCCCACTCTTTGCTAATGGCTCACCGCTCCTGATCCCATGCCTCCTGTGCCACTGTGAGTAGTCATACCTGCTCTACGGACCTCTCCCTCTCTGCTCGCATTGTCTATAGCTCTATCCCATCACCCTACACTCCTTGTGACTTCCTCTGAGCAATATCCCTCTTGGCACTCTCAGCCTACACCACTGCTGCGCCTCTCTAGAACTACAGGATCTGGACCTATCTTAGTACACTGTATAGTGCCTGCACCTGTCCCTGTGCACTCTCTCTCTCCCACTACACTATCTCTAACCCGGCCTCAGCCCTTGCTCTCATCTCCTCTCAAAATGCCTCTACCATAGATACCCTCTCTTGTAGTTTTGTCCTCTCCTCCAGAAGTCCTGCCACCTAAACTCTCAGTGCCTCAATCTCCCTCTCAACCCATTGAGAACACTTTGTTGAAGCATGATCTCCTCCCCTTACTGGCTTTGGCTGACCTCACATTTGAACTACTATCATCGCTGCCTCTAACCTCTCTCAATCCCATGTCACCCGAGCTAGCTCCCCCATACTCTCTCCATCCCTACTCGCATCTCATCCCTCTCCCTCTCAGCCACCTATATATCTTTTGTCAAATGACCCACAACACACTCAAACACTATCATCTATGTCTCCATCACCCTCTGCACCTCTGCCTCTGCCCTCCTCAACTCCTCCTTTATCACCCATACCCTCGCCTGGGCCCCTCTTAGTAACATCATTGGATCGTCAACTGCAGTCGCTGGTACTACTGCTAGAGGCTCCACCACCTATACATCCAGGTCCATTGCCTCCCCCTCTCTCTCCTCCTGCACCTACTCAGCTCGGCTCATCAACCAAATCCTCTGGGGCTATCCTCTCCTCCCCACCCTCATCAGTTTCCGCGGCTCCCCTCCAGACCGCCTCTCCCTCTCTGGCTCCTGCTCCGTTGGCTGGACCCTCCTCTGTTGACTACCCTCGGGCATCCCCCTGGGACATCCTCTGACATCTGTCACCCTCTCTACTCCCTCTTGAGGATCTCTAGCCCTCGCATCCTCCTATGGATCTATGGCCCTCACCTCCTCCTGCGGCTCTAGGGCTCTCACCTCCTTCTGCTCGGCTCTCACCTACACCCACCTCCACCATACTCTACTGCCAATCCCTATCTACGCAACCCTCCCCTCGACCACTCGGAGCATCTCCACCTCTGGCTCGCTCCCTAATCTCACCACCTCTATCTCCTCCCCCCCACCACCTACCCCTCCTGCCTCTATCTCCTCCCCCCATCACCTACCCCTCTTGCCTCCATCTCCTATCCTACATCTCTCCTCGCCCTCCTCACCCTCCTCGGAGGTCGCCTCCTCCTGACCCTCCCCCTCCTCGCCGGTAGGTCCCCAACACTGCCCTCCTCCCCATCATCACTTTGATGACCAACATCCTCTACCCCCTCCTCCTGTCCCCCTTGCTCTTGCTCCTCCTCTGACCCCCAACCCATGGCTCCAACCATAGACACCTCTTATGTAGCCCTCTCCCATCGATGGTTGCAAAACCACTGATCATACCGATCTGTCACTCCGACATCCTCTAGACCCTCCCCCCTCCCTAGATAGGGCACCCCACTTGCCATCACCCATGCCTCCCTCATGCTCTCGCTGACAACTTCGCTCCCCAAGGTACCTCTCTGGTAAGCCGAAGAAACACAGTCAGCACTCCTAGAATGTCCTGCATGAGTCCAAATTGCCTCATCACTCTGCCTGGATGATGCATCTCTACTATGTGTCCCTAACTCTCAATTAAAAAACATCTACATCTGAAGAAACCATGATGTCTCTCTTCCTCAGCCCTCCATCCCCTAAACCACCGATACATGTATGCACGCCATATGATGTCCTCCTCCTGTAAATCATCAAACACTCTCCTCCACTGATCCATCTCTCCCTGCATCTCATACCGTAAGATACAGCCCCTGGTTGCCCCAAACTCTCAGGCCACTGGCTCTCTATCATCCAACTCTCCTCTCCTGACCACTATGGGTCTCCTCACTATGATGTGCTCCTACCCCCACACCTATAATAGCATCCTGTGCGTCATGCTCTACATCCCCCAATAAAAAATCATGTGCATATCTCGGTATAACTGGGCCAACACACATGACCCCCAGGAAAACTACCCCTCTCGCCACTCAACAATATGTCGTATCACCTCCATATACCATAGGCTACATAATCACCTACTCTGATCCAGTAATAGTATCCCACTAATCAAACAACACAAAAATAGTGGTAATGCTGGCACCCCCAGGGCTAGGCATCTGTCTACATCTATCTGCCCCCTCTGTAAGGGTAGGTCATCTCTCTTGAATAGCACCAGGACAGTCTCATCTAGCTGTGCTCCTCTCGACACCACCTCACTCACTAACCAACCTGCTATCGATAACCTTAAAATCTGCCACACATCCTCCAACATCACCATCATCTCTCCTATCGACAGATGAAATGTCAACGTCGTTGAGCTCCATCTCTCTATCAGGGCTGTTAGCATCGTTCGATGCGCTCTCATCTCTGGAAACTGCACTAAGTGCAGTAACCCTACCTCCTCCAGTGTTGCGTGGTCCACCCCACTCATTGCCTCTATCATCACCGCCAGTGCCTCTGGCCTTAGCTCGTGGGTCTATAATCGACCAAAATCCTGCAAACATCCCATTCACCTTGTCAAATTCTTTGTCAATTCTTCTTCCTGATCCCGCGACTTTCTTTCTTCTTTTTTATTCTTTTTCTCTCTTCTTTTCTCTCTTTTTCCTCTCCCCCCTTCCTCCTCCCTCCTCCCTCTCGGCCATGGGGCAAATCCGCCCTTGGCTAGTGCGAACCTACCCCTACAACGGGGTGGACCCTCCCTTGGTCGGGGCGGACCCACCTTTGCAGCGGGGTGGACCCGCCCTTGTCCGAGGTGGCCCCCGCCAGCCAAGGCGGCATCGCCGCCGCTTGCCGTCGAGTGGCACCACCGCTATCCACGGTGGCACCTGTCCACTCCACCACGGGGCAGGCTGGCCCCCGGTCAGGGCAGACCCACCCCTACAGTAGGGTAGACCCACCCCTAGGGCGGGGCGGCCCCCGCCGGTTAGAGCAGCGTCGCCACCGCTAGCCATCGGGTGGCACCGCCGCTAGTCGTGGTGACATTTGTCCACCTCACCATAGGGCAGACCCGCCCAACCCCGGGCCGGACCTGCCCCGAGCTGAGGCAGATCTGTCCGACGAAGGATGTATTCGCCCTCCTACAGGGGAATCCTTTTTTTCAAAACCTCGTCTTTATTAACATTTTTTTATTTTTTTCAACTACCCATTTTTCTATTCTAACCCACCCACAAAACCCATATTTTACATTTTTAATAAAACATTTCAAATTCATTAAAATTGCGAAAATAATGAATAGAGTGTTTTGTCGCCTACCTAGTGGGGCCCACCCTATTGACTGTAGGACTGTCGAACCTCGTCTACCCGGTGGACGATCTCGGTGTCATTATCCTGCGACATCTTCACTCCTCGTCTGCTTGCTCTCTGCTCCTCTTCTTTCAACTGCTACAGTGCAAATGAGATGAAGTAATTTTTAAAATTATCTTATATTCACTTTTCCCCCTCTTTTAAGAGGTATTTTTTTACCTCTTATTTACCTTTTTTTTCCTCTGATTAATCCCTTCCCTTCTTGGGGCCGCCATTTACACCTCGTTTGTCGAATTGACTTTGTTCAAAAGGAAAACTTTCTTAATTTTTTTCCCTCTTTCCAACCATACCATCCATTTGTTCCTATCGAGAAGTCACCCGGGACCCCTCTTTTTCCCCCATCAACCTCTTGAGGGGGCATACCCTTCATATTTACCTATTTTTTCTTGCCATAATCAATCTATTCCAGGATTGGGGCATCTTCATCCATTGCTCCACTAATTTGGACAACTCAGGTCCTCCTCACTATGTTGGGGCATCATCTTTTGGTCACTTCTATAGAGTCATCTACACTTTCTTTTCTTCGAAGCACAGTTATTCTAACAGTACTTCGAAGAGGGGCAAAATGTAGACATCCATATTTGATCAATAAAAAATGCTTTAGTTGATAAAGAAACTTCAAATAAAAGAATGTTAAGTAAGATTAGTAAATGTATAAAATTAAATCCTAAAACTTTGATAAGAGCTGCTAAAAGAAGAGAAAATATTGAAAAGGATTCAATTAATCAATGTTGGAGTTTTAGTGGTAGACTCCCAAGATCAGACATGAAATTAACTAATGAAATTAAATCTTTAATCGATAAATTTTGGCATGATAATACAAGAGTATCACCTAGCATTAGAGATGTCTTAAAATTAAGGGTGGGTTTCAAAATTCATGTACCTCATCCAAAGCATCTCTTAAATACGACTCAAATTGAATTATATAAAAAAAAATTAGATGCTTCAATCTTACCATTGAATATTAAAATAAGACAAAGATCATTCAAAAAGTGTAAACCTTGGTATGTTAGAATTAATAAGTAACTAATCTCTTGTTGTTGTAAGACTCATGTACAATTTCATTATTATTATGATAGTTTTCGATATATACAATGCACTTTGCATGTTAACCAAATTATGCAAGACATTTGTGGTATTAATATGCCACCTAAAAGAATCAAAGATTTTATATCAGGTTTGTTTTGTGAACCCTCTAACGGAAACTTATTTTATTTAAAATCATGTATTTTTGGAGAATGTGATAGATGTTCTAACTTTTCATTATTAAGAGAATGTATGCATGAAAGTAGTTTAAATGAATTTGGACAACAATTAGTAGATGTAAAAAAAATTTAAAATGTTGAGTATTCTTTAAAAGATGGAAAAATTGGAAAACGTTGTGAGCTAATTATGGAAAAATTTAGTGTGTATGCATTTATTAAAGAATTTAAAGATAAGCTTGTACCTAAATATGTTCAACACTCTTAGTATGTTCATTGGCTTGATAATCAATTGTGTTTATGTAAAAAGACATTCCCAATTGGAACTATATTGTCAGTTGTTGATTTTGCTGAAAATTATACTCTTGCTCCATAAGAAGAAATTCAATCACGGTATTATAATTCAGTGCAAGTAGCTATTTTTGTTCATATTGTTTATAGACATGCAGATGATAGTAGAGAAGATAATAGATTTTTTTTGAGAGAGTACCATTTTTATGTAAGTGATAATTGATTACATTCATCTGAGTTTGTTCAATATTGTTTTGATATATTTTACAAAAATTTAAAAGAAAGAGGAATTCAACTGCTAGAACATCTCATATGGTCAGATATTTGCATGGGTCAATTCAAAAATGCTAGGATGTTTTATTGGTTATGTAGAGTTCATAAGGAAAATAATATCTAGCACATATGGAGTTTTTTTGAAGCCGGTCATGGTAAGGCAGAACATGATGGAGCAAGTGCATGTGTGAAAAGATCTCTTGCTAAAGAGCAACTAAAATTTGAGGATGCTGCAAAATTTAGCGATGCTCGTGCAATTATAGATTGGTGCAATACCAAATTATCTACGAGAATAAGTGAGAGCTCAATAATTCACCGCTTCTTTTGGTTAGTTGAAGAAAATGATATTTGTTCTCGACAAGATTGTGAAATAATTAATGGATCGGCAAAATGGCATTCATTTAAGAGTTTGAATGCAAACACATGGACAATATGGACAAGGGAGTTGGCATGCTTTTTCCAATTTTGTATTGCAGGTGTAGACATCCAAATTTGATCACTTTCATATGATCAAAATCGTCTACTCTATTCATCTATTTCATTAATAGTGATTAAATAATTTATTTAATCATTATTTCATTTTCTGTCTAAGGTTCCTAAAGTATGTAATTAAATAAATTAAATACTTTACCTTATCCCTTTTCTTTCCTAAATTAAATAAATATGACAAATTATTTAATTTATTCATTTAACCTATTTGGATTAAAACCAATTTTTAATTCCTCTTTTTCTCTCTCCTTGTCACATTCTCCATAACCCTCTTTTAATCCAGATTAAATTAATTAATCTATGATTAGGATGTGCACCACTTAATCAAGATTAAGTTTCACATCATCCATAATCTCCCACTTGCCTCTAATCTCTCATTAATTATCCTAATCATGTGTTTGCACAATCCTAATTAAAATCATTAGCCACATTTGGCTTACCTTTTCTGGTCAACCTTTCCACTTACCTTTTTTGGCCTTGACTCTCTTTCCCATGTGAATTTTTAATTCACATTTATTTACCCAAGGCTCCTCTCTTCCCCATGTGAATTTTTAATTCACTTTTGTCTTCCCAAAGTCTTCTCCATCCCCATGCAAGGTTCTAGAAGGCTTGACTTGTCACTTTACATGTGCCAAGGACTTCTAGAACCTTGGACTTGTCACATCACCCACATGTGACAAATATCGATCTTTTTGGAGACCTTATTTTACCCAATAAACTCTCCAAAATTTACATTTATTCTTCCAACCACTCCCCCTTTTCCCATGGAGATTTTTGAGGAATTCTAAAATTCATCAAATGTCTTTTTCATCTTATTTGGGGACAAGAAGTTCCTTTTTGAGGAAATCTTCTCATCCCCCAAGGTACCTCAAAGGTACTTGTCCTTCATCTACCTCATGTACTTCTCTTCCACCTCATTTCCACATCACTCCACCATAGGACATCTCACATTCCACATGTCAAGATGTGAGGGCTTGTGACTCCTCAACTCACCATAGCCCTTCATCTTGATCTTGTTGGATCAATCTCAACCGTTGAATTCTCTAGAGAATTCAAATTATCCTATAAATACCCCTTCATTTCCCTCATTTTGGGGATCAAGTCTTTTGCTACCAAACTTATGCCAAATTGTCATTTGCAACATTTTAGTTTTAATCCATAGCATTTCATCAATCTATCTTGCATCTTGCATCCATTTCACTCCATTATCATCCAAGGAGCAAAGGGCCAACCAAGGAAGGAGATATTTGAAGTTATAATCAACAATCGATCTGTTTTATCTTACTTTCATATTCCTCATTTCTTAGGTTAATTGTTGAGGTGCCCTTTTATTATGTTATCTCCTCTTATTGCATCATTTTAGCATCTCACATTAGGACTTAGCATTTTGATAGGATCACAGCAGGTGATTGGGAGGCTTGTGAAAATATGGAATGGGTCGAACAATGTCAACAACGAGACTTAACACCTACATCGATACATGTTCAACATGGAATAATAATTGAAGATAATCAAGTGTTCACATCAGATGATTATGATTATGTTTCTGATCTTGTACAAGAAGGCACATTATTTATTGAGTTTAATTTTATATGTATGCATGTTTATATGTGAATTAAATATAAGTCACTCTTTATTGAATTTTGTATCTATTTTTGTTGGACATGTGTATGTTGTTGTTGCACCTGAGGGGAATGAAGAGGAAGTAGAGTACTGGTTGGCTAGATGTGTTGAGAGAAAACATAAGTTGGTACATCCTAGAGTGGATGATGATAACTTTGAGTATCCAACTAGTTCAGTCATTGTTGTTGGCACCTAGCTTCAAAAATATTTGATAAGAAAGAATGGCTTTCCTGCATTTAAAGATTATGAAATACGCAAGAAGATTATACATTATTCACATTTTATTTTGGAAACCAATATAAAACTAGTTAGATATCAAGGGAGGCCTGCTAATAAAGTTTTATGGAAACTTTCAATGGATGATCATGAGACAATCATAGATGCATTATAAAAAAGAGAGGATGCGGATGGTACAACGGAGTAAATAAATATTAGTGAGTATATCTAGTTGTATGTATATATTTAATTGATATATATATATATATTTGTCTTGAAAGTCATTTCCTAATTAAAGTTTTATATCATTTTTTGTTTCAGGTCTCCCTTGAAACTAGATTCTTTACAAAAAAGAGAGGAGATGCACTCTTATTACAATGGAATTTGAATCTAGAGACAAGTAACTATATATAGTTGTAGATACATTTAGTTGACGGTATAAACATAAAACTAAATTTAATTCATTGTCATTTTATAAAAAAATTATAATTGATTTCATATCCCCTTAAGTCATTCTCTTAAAACCCCTTAAGCCATCCCCTTAAGTCATTCTATTAGGACCCCTTAATCCATATCCTTGTATATCTACCTTTAATCCACCCTCTTGCATCCCCTTAAGTCACTCTCTCAACACCCCTTAAGCCATCCCCTTATGTACCATTAATCCATCCTCTTGCATCCCCTTAAGTCTATTTATTAATTCCCCTTAAGAAATTCTATTAGGGCCCCTTAATCCATATCCTCATATATCTACCCTTAAGTCACTCTCTCAACACCGCTTAAGCCATCCCCTTATGTACCATTAATTCATCCTCTTGCATCCCCTTAAGTTTAGGGTTTAGGATTTCTAGGGTTCATTAGATGCTTAGAATAACTAATCTATATGGGTTTAAAGGGTTTAGGGTTCATCTCCTAGTCTTTAGGTCATATGGTTTAAGGTTTAGGGTTCATCTCCTAGTCTTTAGGTCATATGGTTTAATGTTTAGGGTTCTAGGGTTTCTAGGGTTCATTCTATCAAGTCCACTTATGTCAAATCATTCTATGACCCTTAGGGTTCTAGGGTTTCTAGGGTTTCCAGGGTTCATTTTATTAACTCCACTTATGTCAAATAATTATGTTACCCTTAGGGTTCTAGAGTTTCTTGGGTTCTAAGGTTTCTAGGATTTCTAAGGTTCCACCCTCTTACATCCCTTCAAGTCATTTTATCAAATCCCCTTAATCCACCTCTGGCATCCCTTGAATTCATTCTATCAACTCCCCTTAATGTGCCCTCTTGAATCCCCTTAAGCCATCCTCTTATGATCACACACTTGAGATTTTCTTTCATCTCTTGAATCCCCTTAATACATACGATTTTTAAGGGTTTAGGGTTCATCTCCTAGGATTTAGGTCACATGGTCTAGGGGTTAGGGTTTCTAGGGTTCATGAGATGCTTAGAATAACAAATCTATATGGATTAATGGTTTAGGGTTGATCTCCTAGGATTTAGGTCACATGGTTTAGGTTTTAGGCTTTTTAGGGTTCATGAGATGCTTAGAATAAAAAATCTACATGGGTTTTAAGGGTTTAGGGTTCATCTCCTAGGATTTAGGTCACATGGTTTAGGGCTTAGGGTTTCTAGGGTTCATGAGATTCTTATAATAACAAATTTATATGGGTTTTAAGGGTTTAGGGTTTCTAGGGTTCATGAGATGCTTAGAATAAAAAAATTATATGGGTTTTAAGGGTTTAGGGTTCATCTCCTAGGATTTAGGTCACATGGTTTAGGGTTTAGCATTTTAAGGGTTCATGAAATGCTTAGAATAACAAATCTATATGGATTAATGGTTTAGGGTTGATCTCCTAGGATTTAGGTCACATGGTTTAGGGTTTAGGGTTTATAGGGTTCATGAGATGCTTAGAATAACAAATTTATATGGGTTTTAAGGGTTTAGGGTTGATCTCCTAGGATTTAGGTCACATGGTTTAGGGTTTAGGGTTTCTAGGGTTCATGAGATGCTTAGAATAACAAATTTATATGGTTTTTAAGGGTTCACGGTTGATCTCCTAGGATTTAGGTCAGATGGTTTAGGGTTTAGGGTTTCTAGGGTTCATGAGATGCGTAGAATAACAAATTTATATGGGTTTTAAGGGTTTAGGGTTCACATCCTAGGATTTAGGTCACATGGTTTAGGGTTTAGGGTTTCTAGGGTTCATAAGATGCTTAGAATAACAAATCTATATGGATTAATGGTTTAGGGTTGATCTCCTAGGATTTAGGTCACATGGTTTAGGGTTTAGGGTTTCTAGGGTTCATGAGATGCTTAGAATAACAAATTTATACTGGTTTTAAGGGTTTAAGGTTCATCTCCTAGGATTTAGGTCACATGGTTTAGGGTTTAGGGTTTCTAGGGTTCATGAGATGCTTAGAATAACAAATCTATATGGATTAATGGTTTAGGGTTGATCTCCTAAGATTTAGGTCACATGGTTTATGGTTTAGGGTTTCTAGGGTTCATGAGATGCTTATAATAACAAATTTATATGGGTTTTAAGGGTTTAGGGTTCATCTCCTAGGATTTAGGTCACATGGTTTAGGGTTTATGGTTTCTAGGGTTCATAAGATGCTTAGAATAACAAATCTATATGGATTAATGGTTTAGGGTTCATGAGATCTCCTAAGATTCTAGGTCACATGGTTTAGGGTTTCTAGGGTTCATGAGATGCTTAGAATAACAAATCTACATGGGTTTTAAGGGTTTAGGGTTGATCTCCTAGGATTTAGGTCACATGGTTTAGCGTTTAGGGTTTCTAGGGTTCATGAGATGCTTAGAATAACAATTTTATATGGGTTTTAAGGGTTTAGGGTTGATCTCCTAGGATTTTTGTCACATGGTTTAGGGTTTAGGGTTTCTAGGGTTCATGAGATGCTTAGAATAACAAATCTATATGGATTAATGGTTTAGGGTTGATCTCCTAATATTTAGGTCACATGGTTTAGGGTTTAGGGTTTCTAGGGTTCATGAGATTCTTAGAATAAAAAATATACATGGGTTTTAAGGGTTTAGGGTTGATCTCCTAGGATTTATGTCACATGGTTTAGGGTTTCTAGGGCTCATGAGATGCTTAGAATAACAAATCTACATGGATTTTAAGGGTTTAGGGTTGATCTCCTATGATTTAGGTCACATGGTTTAGGGTTTAAAGTTTCTAGGGTTCATGAGATGCTTAGAATAGCAAATCTACATGGTTTTAAAGGGTTTAGGGTTCATCTCCTAGGATTTGGGTTAGATGGTTTAGGGTTTAGGGTTTCCAAGGTTCATGAGATGCTTAGAATAACAAATATATATGGATTAATGGTTTAGGGTTGATCTCCTACGATTTAGGTCACATGGTTTAGGGTTTAGGGTTTCCAACATTCATGAGATGCTTAGAATAACAAATCTACATGGGTTTTAAGGGTTTAGGGTTGATCTCCTAAGATTTAAGTCACATGGTATAGGGTTTAGGGTTTCTAGGGTTCATGAGATGCTTAGAATAAAAAATCTATATGGATTAATGGTTTAGGGTTGGTCTCCTAGGATTTAGGTCACATGGTTTAGGGTTTACGATTTCTAGGGTTCATGAGATGCTTAGAGTAACAAATCTACATGGGTTTTAAGGGTTTAGGGTTGATCTCCTAGTATTTAGGTCACATGGTTTAGGGTTTACAGTTTCTAGGGTTCATGAGATGCTTAGAATAACAAATCTACATGGGTTTTAAGGGTTTAGGGTTGATCTCCTAGGATTTAGGTCACATGGTTTAGGGTTTACGGTTTCTAGGGTTCATGAGATGCTTAGAATATAAAATATACATGTGTTTTAAGGGTTTAGGGTTTATTTCCTAGGATTTAGGTCACATGGTTTAGGGTTTAGGGTTTCCAGGGCTCACAAGATGCTTAGAATAAAAAATCTATATGGATTAATGGTTTAGGGTTGATCTCCTACGATTTAGGTCACATGGTTTAGGGTTTAGGGTTTCTAGGATTCATGAGATGCTTAGAATAGAAAATCCATATGGGTTTTAAGGGTTTAGGGTTCATCTCCTAAGATTTAGGTCACAAGGTTTAGGGTCTAGGGTTCCGCCCTCTTACATCCCTTCAAGTCATTCTATCAACTCCCCTTAATCCACCCTCTTGCATCCCCTTAATCCATCCTCTTAGGAACCATTAAGCCATATCCTAGGGTTCATGACATGCATCCCCTTAATCCACCCTCTTACACCCTTTAGATCATTATATCAACTCCCCTAAATCCACCCTCTTGCATCCCCTTAAGCCATCCTCTTAAAGGACCCTTAAGTCATATCCTCTTACATACCCTTAATCCACAATCTTGCATCCCTTAAGTCACTCGCATAATTCCCATTAATCCATCCTCTTAGGACCCATTAAGCCATATCCTAGGGTTCATGAAATGCATCCCCTTAATCCACCCTCTTACATCCTTTAATTCATTCTATCAACTCCCCTTAATCCACCCTCTTGCATCCCCTTAAGACATCTTCTTAAAGGACCCTTAAGTCATACCCTTAATCCACAATCTTGCATCCCTTAAGTCACTCACATAATTCCCCTTAATCCATCCTCTTAGGACCCATTAAGCCATATCCTAGGGTTCATGACATGCATCCCCTTAATCCACCCTCTTACACCCTTTAAACTCATTCTATCAAATCCCCTTAATCCACCCTCTTGCATCCCCTTAAGCCATCCTCTTAAAGGACCCTTAAGTCATATCCTCTTACATACCCTTAATTCACTCGCATAATTCCCCTTAATCCTCTTAGGACCCATTAAGCCATAGCCTAGGGTTCATGACATGCATCCCCTTAATCCACCCTTGTACACCCTTTAAACTCATTCTATCAAATCCCCTTAATCCACCCTCTTGCATCCCCTTAATCCATCCTCTTAACTCCCCTTAAGGCATTCTCTTAGAACCCCCCTTAAGCTATATCCTCTTAGGCCCCCTTAATCCATCCTATGGTAAACATCATTTGAATTTGTATGGAATTTATAAGATCCAATTTTGTAACTTTGACTATATATTGTTCTTTTCTCGCATGAATTATTTACTTAAATGACTCATCAAAATTATAGTTACTTTAATTACATTAATTATTTTTGTAGGTTCTCATCAAGTCGATCTACCATGCGATTTCCACTGAAAAATTATTTTATCAAGAGACTATGTAAATATCAATTTTTGGTCTTCATGTAAAAGTTGATAAGCTAAATAATTGTATATACATGTGCACATATATGTTTCATCATGTTGTATAGCTGTATGATATTCAATGAAATTATTAGTAACTTTTTAAATATCTCGTTCCAATTTTATAGATTATACATTTCATGTCTTGTATTTACCACATTTTATATAATTGTTCAAATATTTGCTAGAATTGGAAAATAGTTAAAATTACCTGCCCTTAATTTATTTTTGAATTTAATCTAAAACTATTTAAGGAATGTTTTAATTTTTCACCTAACCATGTGATAAATTATATATATGAAATTTGATTGTAGAGATAAGAATTTATATAGTGCATGTATTACTTGAAAATTAGATAAAATATCTAGATCTACATACATGAGTGCATATAACCATCAAAATGAACATAACATGATCATAATTGACTACATATATAATCATCACATTAAATTCAACTGATATAAATAAACACAAATATGTATATGTCAAGTCCAACACATATACTTAAATAAAACTAGAGATCTCTTGTCTCTTTAAAATTTAAAACCATCTAACTATCAGGCCAATCAGTCAAATCAAGTCTCCTCTTTGTTCTAGGTCGATTAGATGTACCCGCATCATGCTGTAAAAGAGTACAAGAAACTTGAAATTATATTTAAAGTTATTTAGAAATTTTGATATAATTAAACATATTTAAACCTGAAAATATAAATTTAATTTAATATCTAGTAAATACAATAAAAATGATTTTTAGTATGCATAAATTACCATATGATCATGTGAATCTACTGGCACATTTTTTTCAACGGGTAGCATAACTATCACTTGAGAAGATTTAAATGCCTGATCTACTATATCCTGCATATTCATATAAAGTAATCAATATGTTAAAACCTTGAATATATATATTGAAAAGATCTGTAAAAATTGTTTAGGATATTTAGTAAAGTTTACAACCTTGAATGATATGACCTCATGATCATGCACCTGAGATTTCCCATGCATAAATGTTGATGATGTCTCAGGTGCACCTGCGATGGGTATCTCATGAAATCCCTGCATATAGATGTACAACATTTTGTATAGATCATTCACGCATGTGTATGCAAATGTAAAAATTAAATTAGATATATGATGTGTATTTAATTCAAACTTAACAAACTTTTTGAAAGCACACACCTGAGCCGATGATGGCTTAGGAGTGCTCACCACAACTTATGGTTGGTCAACACTAGGTATCAGATGACCTCCCTGCATCTAGATATAATATATATCAATCACACATCATGTGTACACATTCAAAATAAATTAGATATATCCACACAAACTAAATTTAATATATATTGGTTTAAGTACCTAACCAAAAGGTGAGCCCATATCTACAACACTCGACATATAGACACAATCATTTTGAGTTTCAAGCATTGTTTGATCATGCATCTACACCAAACACTTATTGAATTAATATTGTATTATATATATAATTTGATGTTATTATTTATATGAATTTTGCACATTCCAAAAAAAAAAAAAAGTTCAAAAGATGAACATACCTATGTAGGATGATGCTCAGAATATAGTAAATCCATATACGACTCTATCTCAAACGCATTTGGGTCACCTGAAGTGGATGCCTGAGTATTCCTATTGCCCGTGCCTCCATGCTCTCTATTGACCACTTCAGTCGCCGCGTGTGAAGTCTGATGAGTGAGATGTCTTGAAAGTGAACTCAATGCTCCTAATGTTGATAACATGGTCTGCTGCTGAAATACATCGGGAACACCAGGAGAAGGAGGAGGAAAAATAGGAGCAATTGGAGCACATCGCTAAGGATCAACACATGCTCCTAATCTATGTTGGGGCATGCCACACCCAACTCCCTGAAATGACCTCATATCAAAATAGTTGGGTTTTAAACCCAACTCAAACTCTGCCCATAAATTTCTCAAAAAGTATAGGGGCACCTCAGAATTTCCATGTGGTGGACTATTGAACACCATCCACCATCTATCCCAAAAATGTGTAGCTATCTGGGGGTGCCTACACCATAAAATTGAAATTCATCTTTTGGTGGGTGGGATTGGTTGGTTAGTTTGGGGGTTAAAAAAATATTGGCACATGGCTTATTTGGTAATTTTGAGGTCATTAACTTTTTTATAAGACAATCCATCTGCATAGAATTGTCTCCTCTCTTCTCTCCATTGATGGAACCTATCTAGGTCTGCATCAATAGATCGAACATAATCAACAATAGTTTGCATCATAGATGAAAACCGTGCGAGATGGGGGGGAATTCTAGGCTCATTTTTTATCAAATCTATATTTCCTTGAATCACCATAAGATTTTCCCTAATGCTCTCTCTCAACTGATCTTGATCTACTATAGGGGGTGGGGGGTTAGGAGGTGGAGATTTTGGAGGCATGGGGTTTTCTTGTGGTGGTGGGTTTGGATCTATGGGATCTACAAGAATTTGTGGTTCAAGCATAAAATCCTCTATGTTAAATAAGGGATCCATGTGAATGTAACCAAATGGCAACTGC
Source organism: Sequoiadendron giganteum (assembly GCA_007115665.2). Classification (NCBI taxonomy): domain Eukaryota; kingdom Viridiplantae; phylum Streptophyta; class Pinopsida; order Cupressales; family Cupressaceae; genus Sequoiadendron; species Sequoiadendron giganteum. Next base: position 259,871,929 of record CM021100.1, on the reverse strand, counting down.
ATGTTAAACAATTAAAAATATATATCAACAAACTAATTAAATAATCCACGTGCAATTTGAAAGTTATTTAAAAATCACATTGAACATGCACAAATTCAAAATATAATTCATTTGAAGACCATTTTATTTATAACATTAAAAAATCCATAATGTTCATTAAAAATCCATAGAATTTACACATTAAGTTTATAATTTAAGTTTGTAAGTTTTGAAAATTTCAAGTTAGTGGAACTTACAATTTGAGTTTTGGGTAATGGGTTTGTGTTCATATTTTAGAATGTAGTGTTTAGTGTCTAGGGTTTTCTTGATTAATGGTATGTGATTATGTATGGTTTGGATTTTACATATAGTCAAGATATAGGTTTTATGGTTTAGGGTTGATAGATAGGATTATATGGCTTATGATGTATATGTATATAATGTTGTAACTTGGAAAAGGATGTAGAAATCTATTTCAAGGTTTGGGGATTTCGAAGTATATATGTATATTATAATAACAATAACCATTAAGATAGAAATTAAAAAAATTCATGCAAGAATAGAATCATGGTCTAGGGTGATTCCCTTAGAAATAGAAGTGCAATAGAGAATGAAAATTTGCTAGGTTATAGGAGAATTAAGGGTAAGAACATAGCATGCATGGGAATGTGTGAGAAGTTAAACTATAGAGATAATTAGAAAAGTAGTATTATATAATAGTAATTATTGATAGACAAGCATATTAAATATAAGGATGTTTAAACATATAATAATGGAAACATAGGAATCATGGTATTTGAAAAGGGGAAATGATAATAGGAGTTAGCATAGAACACAAAATATTTTCATATGAGAGACATAAAAGGTATGAGAATTATATTATTTTAAAAATAAAATTATTAAACAATAGTATAGTATGAAACTAAAGGATGCAAATAAATTAAAATAGTGATTAAAAGTAATAAATGCAAGAAATAAGGAATCCAAACTACTAAATCATGACATAATAGGGAAGGCATATAGTTGGGTTTTATCATTTGCCTGATTATATAAAGAGTTAAGAAGATTTATTTAAGGTTAAAATTTTATCAAAGAGGATACATGGTAACTTATGATTTGAAATTTAGGTTTCAATAGAACCTATACTTTTGGTTCAAGGTATCTAATACTTAGGTAAAGAAGGAAATTCTCTATGATTTAGGGTGTAACATGGGCAATATATATGCATGATATATTGTTTTCAAGGATTTTTTAATATATATTTATTTAAATTGTATGCATGTGCATATGTATTTATAAATGAATTGGTTGCATCCTCTTAAGTTGTGTTCTAGTAAGAACAAGTTGAACATATTGAATATGTTGAGAAACCACTTGAATATGTTTAAGAAAAAATTCAAGAACACATAGAAGAACAAGTTGAACAAGAACATGTTAAATAATAGATTAGAAAAACAATTGTTAGAGATGCAAAATTGGAGAATTCAATTCAAGAAGACATTGCTAATAGATTTTTTTTTCAAGTTTAAGATAAAAAAATTTAATGGATATAGATGAGGAATTTTTTTTAAATATGATTTCATCTAGGGATATGTTGCCTTATATTATAATTTTTTAAATATTTAAGTAATTAATAGATCCAAAAAACTTCGGTCCATGAGATCGAATATAGTTCATATAAAGTTTAAACAATATACATAAACCCTTGACTTGATTATTAAAATAAATAGCACAATTTCTAATTGCAACCCTTGATTTCTGACTCTAAACCTTACCCTAACACTCACACTAATTCTAACTTAAACCATAGACCCTAATTATAACTTGAACCCTAATTAATTCTAACTTGAACTCTAACCCTAAACCCTAATTGTAATTAAATCCTATCATAATGTTAGTTGAACACTAACCCTAAATGCATATAAACCTTAATCATAACCCTAATTAAATATTGATTGAATGTTTAACTCTCACTAAAATTACAACCATAACCCTAATCCTAATTTAATTTTGACCCCAACCCTAACCCCACACCAATTGAACCCTAATTCTAACTCCAACCCTAACCTTGATCTTAAATTTTAATTCATAATCATAATCCTAACCCTAACCCTAATAGAAATATAACCCTAACTCTAAACCTAGTTGAATACAAACCCTAACCTCAACCCTTACCTGAATATTTATCTTAGAACCCTAACCCTAATGAATTTTAACCCTAATTGAACTCCAACTTTAATTGAAACCTAACCAGGTAATTGAATTCTAATATTAAACAAGTAAATCTAATCATAACCCTAATTATAATTTTGAAATCTAATTATAATATATATTAAAGTTTAACCCAAACCCTAATTGTACCCTAGCTTTAACCTAACTTTAACCTAAAAATAGGGTTTTAGTTTACATTTTAGGGTTTAGGTCCAAGGATTAATGGTCTGGGTAAATTAGTTTTTAAGGACCAATGTTTTTTAGAACCTAGGGTTTAGGGTTTTGAAATTTCTAAATTAAATGTGTCGAATTTAGATTTTATTTTTTTGGTTTTCGATTTAGAATTTTATGTCGTTTGTTTCGTTGATGTTTTCGGTTAATTAAATGTAATTTAAAAACTATAAAATATTAAATTAAAACAAACTAAACAATAAAAACTAAATAGAAATTATAAAACAAAAATGCAAGATATAATGCAAAAATATGGTAGAATTCAACCAACCTCGAGGTCGCTGAGGTCGATTGCATCAACAGGAGGAGGTGGCAGTGAAAATTTGAAAGAATCTTGCCCTCTAAAACGCGTACGTGATCTGATTCACCTTATGGCCCACTAAAATTGATAGTGAAAATGATTTTCATAGTCGCTTATTTAAAAAAAAATAGTTCTTCAAAACGCGTACACATTTTGAAATGCGTACGTATTTTAGGTTCGCGTACCCGATCCATAACGCGTACGCGTTATGGATTTAGGCTTGGGTACCCGATCCATAATGTGTACATGCATTTTTTAAAAACGTGTACGCGTTTCGTGCAATATTTTTTTTTTGGGCCGAAACTTCCCCTCTTCATGGACCCAACTTCTTGCACTTACCCATGTTGGCAAGTCTAGTCAGCTTAAAGCAAGGAGATTTTAGGGTTACCTACTCCTTGTTTGTGTATAGCTAAGGGTAACCTTGCCCATTATTTTCTAATTGTTATTGTAAGAACTAATTTGTAAGCCTATATTGCTACAAATTGTTGTTTAGTTACCATTCAACTTGTGTCAAGTATAATCTAGTGTTTGATCGCACATTGTAGGCCTATCATTGCTACAATCTATTATCCCAGAAGTGTAATTGCTGTTAGAAATTGAGAAAAAGTGAAAACTTATGCCTTCTTTGCTTTGATTTACTCTCTCAATCTCTTTTAGTTTCTTGTCTTATTTGTTTTTCTTGTATAATCTTTATTTCAGCTTACATCTTATATAAGTACAATGAGTCTTCAGGTGTGATCTAGAAGTATGTTTACTTAAGCTTTTGTGTTAATCAAATCATTCTTGGTTTACTTCTAACTCTCAAGCTCTGAGTTTACTTGAGTTGTCATAAGCGTCTATAGTTTAGGCCTAGTTGTAGTTTGAAGTTTTGGAAGACAGAAAATCTCAGCTACAATGCAAAGCGTTTTATTACCTTGCGATTTTAGTTGAGAATAAAACACTAGTAGAGTTTGACAAATAAATGACTATGTGACTAAAAATTTTAGTCACAACAATTAAAAATGACTGAATTCTACTAATTTTTTGCAGCTTAGTTATAAATGAGTAAATAAATGACTAACTTGGTCAGCCATGAAAAAATTATTTAGTCATACAAATAAAAATGACTAAAAAGTTAGTCACACAAATAAAAGTGGGTAATTAAAAAATATATTTTGAATTAAAAAATTATTGGTGAGATGATAATCATTTGAGAAATTATTGGTGGGATGCAAATATTTCCTCTGTTGTCATTTCATTAGTTTGAGAGTGGATCGCCTCACAAAGGAATGTAGAACGAGTTTTCCATGTATGAAGAGGATTAGGGTTTGAAGCTTGAGCCTTTTTTCAAATGTTTGATGGAGAATAGAGGACTTCTTCGGCAAGTATAATGTTTGATTGGGTCTGAAACAACCTTTATTTGTTTCTAATTTTATTCAAGTAGTACAATTAAAGTTTACCTTCGATTAGTTTTTCTTGGTGCTCTGTATTTGATCTACTGAATATATTAAATAAGATTATTAGATAACATCTATGAAACCCTCCTTAGCTCACATGACAGTTGGCTTGCCACCTCTATTGCATACTTACACAATGGTACCATATTGTTAGATGCGACTTTACACACCTGTGAATTCTCCAAATGTAGGAAAAACTAGGTAAGTCCACAACCCAAGTTCCCTTTCTATCTACTAATGGTAAATGCTCATGTGCAGTGCTTACTGGATATAATTATACAGGTCATAGAATTAAGCCTAATGTATTTGTACAATGCTCATGCATGGAATAGAAGAAAAGGTTATAGATTTAAGTTTGATCTATTTTGTACTTTTTATTCATTAAATTTACTGTGTAGATGTCCGATGCATCATAATATAATTGAAGATGCCTTCTTTTTGAGAACAAATGAATTCATTTGGTATGAAATATGATGTGTTCATATTGATATCCAAAGGAGCCTTTTAACAACAATATCATGATTCATTCTGTATCAAGAGTTTAGTATAGATCAAAGAATATGCCTATTTGATTTATATATGATATGATATTTTTTTTATAATGATACAATCATCATTTAAATTGTTTTTTGAGGTAAATGCATTCAAATTTTGAAACAATTGAGATCCAAGTCTAATTCTTCAGATTAGTATCTTTTGGCTTGCAAAAGTGATTTTAAGGTTGTATGTTCTGGAATTGAGGCTTTTCTTTCTTCCTTTTTCTGCACTCATATCTCCTTGTAAGGCAACACATCTTTTTCCTTTCAAATGGGAAAAAAAGATATAGAATGTCCTATATGCTTCGTCCATTAAAACCACCACACAAGGAATGTCTACTAGAAAATTGATGCAGAAAAGAGGAGACATAAAATGCAGCCTTGAAAAGTGCATGTAAACCTCTCCTTGTGCTTTAGGTGGTCATCGATCCATCTCTTCCTAATGTTATGGAAGTGATGAAATAAAGAGTTTGAAAGAAGGAAATTGAGAATTGAATTGAATTTACTAGGCTAGTTTCCTCCATGTCCATTCATAGCTTTGGCCTTGCTCATTGCTGCTGCTGTGTTTTCCAAATTGCTCTTCCCTACAAAGAACTGCAACCATTTACAATTGATATGTTTGTGCCCAACAATGGCACCAAAATGATGAGAAAAACCCCACCATAAATATGTCATTCCTGGAACCTCCTTGAAAGTGCCATTAATAACAACAAATTTTGATTAAGGCAATGAAGTGCAGTGCACACTCAATTTATTGAATGGTGAACATACAAGAAAAACAAATGCACAAATCAAAATATTCATGGAAAAGGGAAAAAATAATCCAGGAAAGAAAAAAACTAGGCTATGATGGTTTTGTCTTTCCTTTGTGCTAGCATGGGGATCCTCCTCTTGGTAGTCGAATCTAGATACATTTCACGGAGGAAGAGCACCACCCTTCACATTGCTTTTGATTTGATAAACTCTTGTTGGCTTGTGTTTCTTGAAAATGGAAAATTCAATTTGGGAGAGATGACTTAAAGTTAATTTGCATTCAGTAGTACTCCTATGGAAATTATTTCATTTAGACCCACAACTACCTTGGAAAATACTACACCTAATCATGCAAGAAAAGAAACATCTGAACAAAAGACAACTGAAATATTTTGCAAAAAAGAAAGATCTGAAAAAAAGATTGCAGAAAGAATTGACAGAAAATAAAGATCTGAAACGAGTAGGAGAAGTGCCATTTGCATGGTACAAACTTCCTCCCAAGGATTTCTAGTCAATGTTTTGGTGATAATATTACAATGATACTTTATATTTCAGATTTCTCTCCCTAAATAGTCTTGGCATTGATTTAGGAGCTACCCCATTTCAAGAAATGTAAGATGACTTATGTGTAATTACATGTTTTAGGGCATTTTTAGATGCAATAAATATTACTCTCCATGGATCGGAAATAAACACATTTTGTGACCCAGAGTTTTAGTAGACATTTTTTTTTAGTTCTATGTTAGAGTAATTGGTTATTTACTTTATTAATTAGACAATATTTGTTTAATTACTTAAAGTTCCCTTTTATCTCTTTTACACTTAAGCTAACATTAGGTGCATAATAATTAATTAATTTATTAATTATTAATGTGCAAGCCTAGGGTTTTCCTTTTTAGGGTTTCTTTCACCTATATGAGGTTGTAAACTTCTCTTTTGTATAATTATTCATTTTGCATTTTGGGTGAATACAAAGCTCCACATTCTTGAGCATTCTCTTTGTTGCTTCTCTTTGTTTCTCCTTGTAACAGGTATTCTTCGCTTGGAGAGGTCACTGGGCTCCTATGAAGTTGTATTTTCTCAACTCCAACATGGTATCAGAGCTTCAGATCTGCAGCTGCTTGTTCTTGTTTTGAGATTTTTGCATTGGAAGCAGATCTAGGGTTCTAAGGTTTTTTTTTTGGTGGATTCAGCATACTCCTATTTTTTGGGTTCACTTTGGGCCCAAATGGACATTGCCATTGGATTCCCAGCACCCAAAAACCCCTAAATAGATTGTTCATTCATCGATTTTGGTTACAGTCGACTAGGGAAGCAAAAAAAAATTTGCCCTAAGGCCATACGGCCCCAAGGCACGACGTCCGTAGCAAAAAAATCACAAAAAATAATAATAAAAAAAAAAAAACAAAGGTTTTTTTAATATTTCTTGCGCTACCCGCACAGATTGGCTACACCACTAGCCACTGCGCCGCCCGACCATCGCTCCACCCGCGTTGCCCGACTGCCACTCGCTTTGCGCCGGTCGACTTCTGTCGCCCCCGTGGGCTCCGAACTCCGTCGATGCCCCTATCGGCCCTTCCAGCACCCGCCCATGGTCACATTCATGACCAAGGGCTACGGATTTTCCCATGGCTGCCAAACCCCTAGTCGCTGATAGGACCAGGGGCCCTTTTTTTAAAGCCCTTGAGGGTCATGGAGGTCTTATTGGGCACATTGGAGCAACTTGCACTAAATCGGGTGTAACTCGAGCATTTTGGCTCCGTTTTTCAAATGGAAATAGGTGTTGGAAAGCTGGTTCCGGCACCAATCTGATGGTGCAAGAATTTTTTCAAAATTTTACCAGTCTGGATATTATTTTTCCAGTCAAAGTGGGGTCTTTTTTCTTCACTTCTGGGGCCGTAAAAGGTGCAAACGGACTCCGTTTTTCAAACTCGAATAGGCGTTGGAAAGATATCAACATACTCTCTTTAGATATGTGTTTTATTTTATCATAATTTTCACCAGGTATATGAGAATTTGTTTTGAAGTATTTTTTTGCTTATGCATTGCTTCCTCTTTCTCAATTTGTACTAGGGTTTGGTTTTATCTCTTGTGGGGGGTGTTTTTTCTTGCTTTCTATCATTTATATCAGAAAACCAGAACACCAAAATTTAAAAAAAAATCAAACCCTTCTGCATCTTCTGTCTATTCTGAAAGATCACATAATAATAAACAACACAAGCAAGTACATGTGCATGGTTTCATGGCAGACTCTTCAGTCGAGTTACTCACATCACACAACTATCACACTTGGAAGTCTCACATGATGACGCTACTCAGTCACGAGGGTTGTTGTCTTGTTTAGATGAGGTTCAACCTCAGTTGTAGCATCCTTTTAAGATTATGCAACATAGGAACAAGATGGATGAAGCTATGGGTTTGCTATGCATGCATGTTTCAGACAGTCTTTTGTTTCACCTTGATGCTTTGCTCACTCCTCGATCCATGTGGTTGAAGTTTGAGACACTTTTTGGGGCCATTAATGAGTTCTGAGCATTACAGATTGAGGTAGAGATGACTTCACTATTACCTGAATCATTTCCCACTATTGAAGATTTTTTTAACAAGTTCAAAACTATCTGCACTATTTTACAGGATTGTGGCAAGAATAAGTCAGACACAGAGTGCATTTACTTGATTCTTTCGAAGCTTCATGGTCCATTTCAGATATTTGCTTCTTCCTTTTATTCCACCATGGATGGTCTGGGTGCCAGTTTTACCATGCCTACCTTTGATTTGTTTTGTGAGCATTTGTCTCATGAGCAGTCACACCTTTCTCAGATGGATATGCTCTTAGGATCAAAGAACAAATCATTGGTTGCTCAGTCACCTAAGGAGAAACAGAAGAAGAAACCGAAGCCCAAGAAAGATTTTACAGGCAATGAGCATTCCTCCAAACCTCCTCCTAAGTCTGATTCTAAACCACCACTTAATCCAAAACATAGGAAATCTTTGAAGTCTGGTGAGTCTTCCTCCAAGACTAAGCAAAAATCAGGAGACACTTGCAACTTTTGTGGCAAGAAAGGACATTCAGTTTCCAGGTGTTGGAAACGATTAGAGGCTTTAGAGGAAGCCATGCAGCAGCAACACATCTCCTCACCTCAATCATCTTCTTCTGCCACAGGGAAAGGCCATGCTCTCACTGCTCAAGCATTGACCTATGGGTCCACTTGGATTTTAGACTCTGGTGATTCTCACCATATGACTCACACTCAGCAGTTGGTCACTTCTCTTGCCTCTTGTGGTACTTCACAGATTGCAGTGGGTGACTCTTCACAGCTTTCCATCTTGGGTTCAGGTTTTGTCTCTTTAGATGGGGGCACTCTACAGGATGTTCTGGTTGTTCCTGACATCTCGACGAACCTCTTGTCCATTTATCAGATTTTCCATACTGGCTCTGGTAATATAGTTGAGTTCTCACCACATGATTTGGTTATTCGGGACCTCCATGACTCCGATCTAGTTATGGCTACTAGTAGTGTTGATATTGCATCTTGTCTTTACAGATTTGATGGATTTGAGCCTTCTGAGGGTACAGGTTCATCTCTTATAGCACATGCAGATTCAGTGAGTAAGCTTTGGCATGAGCGTTTGGGCCATGTCAATTATAGATATCTTCAGCAGATGAGTACACAGGCACTTGTTCTTGGTCTTCCACAAATTTCCTGCACTTACGATGTTTGTCATGTTTGTGTGCTTGGCAAGCATCACAGGGATCCATTTCTAAAGGGAAGTGCCACTCGTGCTTTGGCACCCTTGGAGTTGATTCATAGTGACCTCATGTCATTTCCCACTCCTTTTTCTGGGGCCAAGTATGTACTCACATTCATTGATGACTTCTCCAGATGCACATGGGTGTACTTTCTTAAGTACAAGTCTGATGTCTTTAATTCCTTTCGAATCTTCAAGACATTTGTAGAGAAGTAGTCTGGCCTTTCTATTCGGCGGATACATATAGATAATGGGGGGGATTATGTGAATCAGGCTTTCAGAGATTTTTGCACTGAGCATGGTTTGCAGCATTAGTTTTATGTTCCCTACACCCCTCAACAGAATGGTGTTGCTGAGAGAAAGAACAAGACTTTACGGGAGATGGCTAATTGTATGACTCAGTCCAGGTCCATGGATTTATTTTTTTGGACCGAGTCAGTCAATTGTGCCAACTATATTCAGAATCAAATGCCTCACAAGGTGATTCGACATATGACTCCTGAGGAGGCTTGGTCTCATGACAAGCCTGATATTTCATCATTTTGAGTATTTGGTAGTGAGGCATGGGCATATATTCCTGATGCTCAGAGGAGAGCCATGGAGCAGAAGAGTCGACCCCTTATTTTTGTCGGCTACTGTGAGGATGTTAAGGCATACAGGTTGTTTGATCCTAATTCTAGAGAGGTCCTATTTCGACGGGATGCCCAGTTTGATGAGCGCATTCCTACAGTTGATACCCTATCTCCAGTGCCTACTTCACTACATACTCCACCCACTACAGCTCTTCAAGATTATTTTGAGGATGATTCTGATGAGGATATTGATGATCCCCCATCTCCACCTCCACTTGCTCCACCTCAGAGGCCCAAATGGGCTCGCTTTACTGTTGAGGCAGCAAGATCTATGGCATGTGATCCTTCAAACACTCGTCGCACCTATTCTCATACTGTGGGTTCTATTCTTTTGATTCATGCTCTTTCAAAGGATCCTCAGAAGTTTTTAGAGGTGAAATGTCACCCTAAGTGGGATAGTACTATGGAGGAGGAGTATTCTTCTTTGATGAGGAATAGTACTTGGGATCTATGCCCTCTTCCTAAGGGCAGAAAGATGGTTTGGTGCCAATGGTTGTATCACACCAAGTATGTTGCTAATGGTTCTATTGATAAGTACAAAGCACATCTTGTTGTGAAGGGTTTCTCCTAGGTTGAGGGTATTGGTGACTCTGAGACATTTTCCCATGTCACCAAGATGAATTCTATTCGCTTTTCACTTGCAGCTTCTAGGGGATGGCCCATTTTTCAGATGGATGTGAAATGTGCATTCTTTCATGGTGACCTACAGGAGGAGATCTATATGGAGCAGCCTCAAGGATTTCTACAAGATGCTTCTTTGGTTTGCAAACTTCAGCGTTCATTATATGGTCTCAAACAGGCCCCTCGGGCTTGGTATGAGAAGATGGACTCTTTCTTGCTCTCCATTGGTTTCACATGCTGTCATTCTAATCCCACAGTCTATATTTAGAATCTTGAGGGCGAGATCCTGATTCTTGTGCTATATGTTGATGATCTTCTCATCATAGGTAGCTCATCCTCTATGATTCAGCATGCTCAGCTAGCTTTGATGGAGCAGTTTGAGATGATAGATCTCGGTCTTCTGCACTATTTTTTTGGTCTCCAGGTGATTCAGTTTTCAGATGGGATCTCCATTTACCAGCAGAAGTATTCTCTTGATATGCTTCAGCGCTTTGGAATGCTTGATCACAAGCCGGTCCCCACACTTTTTTAGTCAGGGGTTGTTTTGACTACTACTTGCCCCACTCCTTCAGTAGATTCTACACTTTATAGGCAATTGGTTGGCAGTTTGTTGTACCTGACTCACACTCATCCTGATCTTTCCTTAATGGTTGGCCTTGTCTCTCAATTCTCCCATGATCCTAACGAGAGTCATTGGCAAGCTACCAAGTGTATTTTGAGGTACATTCAGGGCACCGCTTCATATGGCATTCACTACGCATTAGGGGATCCTCACATTGTTGGCTACACTGACACGGATTGGGCTGGTGATGTCAATGATCGAAAGTCTACTTTTGGATTTTTTTTTTGTCTTAGCTCTAGTCCTATCACATGGTCTTGCAAAAAAAAAACTGCTCATGCATTATCATCTACAGAGGCTGAGTACCGAGCTACTGTGCTCGCTAGTTAGTAGATTTTATGGCTTTATCAGTTGATGATTGAGTTTGGTTTTCCTCCTAATAGTCCCACTATTCTTTGGTGTGACAATCACAGTGCTATACATATTTCTCACAACTCGGTGGAGCATCAGTGAATGAAGCACATTGAGCTTCATATGCATTTCATCAGACAGTTGATTCAAGATGGTTCTCTCATCTTGGAGTATATTCCCATTGCCAAGCAGGTTGTAGACATCTTCACGAAACCTTTTGCATATCCGCGCTATCTTCAGTTGCACTCTATGCTTGGGGTGAAGGAAGTTTTCCTTGGGGGGTCTTTATGAGGCCTTCCTTCCTTCATGTTTCTTTCAGCATGTTCTTTTATCTCTTTTTGGAGAGGAGTTTTTTCCCACTGGGTTTTCTCCTTTTCTCCGTTTCATAGAGATTTCTTTGTACTTGGGTACCTGATCTGGCCTTGTTGTCGAGACCCATTGCTTTTGCTTTCAATAGCTTCTTCTAGGTTTTAGCTTCTCCCTAAGTCTAGCTTAAGGGGGGGTGTTAGAGTAATTGGTTATTTACTTTATTAATTAGACAATATTTAAAGTTCCCTTTTATCTCTTTTACACTTAAGCTAACATTAGGTGCATAATAATTAATTACTTTATTAATTATTAATGTGCAAGCCTAGGGTTTTCCTTTTTAGGGTTTCTTTGACCTATATGAGGTTGTAAACTTCTCTTTTGTATAATTATTCATTTTACATTTTGGGTGAATACAGAGCTCCACATTCTTGAGCATTCTCTTTGTTGCTTCTCTTTGCTTCTCCTTGTAATAGGTATTCTTCACTTGCAGAGGTCACTGGGCTCCTATGAAGTTGTATTTTCTCAACTCCAACATTTAATCTGACAAAAAACTTCTGGTAAATCATCTCACATGGAGAGTTGTTTCTCTTTTTAACCCTATCTTACTTTTCAATCTTTTTGGAGCTTAATTACCGAAAACCAAAAATGAGAAAAGCATGGGAAAGTTGCGCAGATCATGCAAAATTGAAAAAAGAATGGAAGTACATGGAATGTGAATCATTGGTGAAGGTAGTGTAGGTTCAAAATCAATATAATCAAATACATCTATTTCTTTGCAATGGGTTCCACAATCCCCTGAGCTCAAAGCAATGCATGAGATTCCAATCTTGTATTTCATCATTATATAGTAAGTGAATGGAGAAATAGGATTTCCATCTCAAGTTTCTATTAATGATAACAGTAGACCATTTCTTGAAAAAAATTATGGTTAGGATTAATTTGATCTGGTCCTTCAAAGTGAAAGAATAAACTTAAAGTCCACATAAAATATGTTCTTCTAACTAGATCAAATAAATATGAAAATGAAATTTCTATTTGGATTTTTAGGATTGCAAATTCATCTTGGTTGTCTTTGACAATATATTGGGGGAGTGATACACCCAGTATTTTCAAGACTAATTGCACTAGCTAGAGCACTTTGTAAATATTTTTCATCTACTTCTTTCGTCATGACCTGTCTTTGAGCAAAATAATTTAATTTTATGAAGAAAACATGGATTTGAAGTACTTAAACCATTGTCCATAAATAATCTTGTAGGATTCCTATTGAGATAATCTACATAATTTTTTTTACTAATTGAATAGAATAAGATATACTTGCCATCTAACATATTTACCATGTTCAATTTTTGTTTATGGTTTTGATTGTGTGGAATTTTTTATATCAACGTTTCGGATCACACTTCGTGATCCATCATCAAGACAAGAGAGCATAAGAGAGAGAAAATCCTGATGATGGATCATGGAGTGTGATCCGAAACGTTGATATAAAAAATTCCACATAATCAAAACCAAAAACAAAAATTGAACAGCATGATGGATTGTGGAAACTTGATATCTTTAATATTTACCATGTCCATCCTCCCTACCATGATCCTTTTATTTGAATGTGATAAACTGACTACAATCTATTATTATTATAAAATATGGAAAATATATGAGTTTCAAGCAAATTTTTGGGAAGATTCCACTTGCATATTCAGCGACATATTCTTTTCAATCTTGTAGGAACCTTCCTAAATATAATCAAGAGCATTCAAATATAATATATAATCCTTTTTGGTTGGTACATAAAGGTAAGGAAGATTATTTATCATGTTTTGAATTTTGGTGACAACAATAATGTGAATTTCAGTCTATTGAAATTTATGTTTGTTCAACAGTTATTATAGAGGTTCTTTGTCAATACTTACATGTGGTTGGTACATAAAGGTAAGGAAGATTATTTATTGTGTTTTGGATTTCCGTGACAAAAATAATGTGAAGTTTAGTCCCTTGAAATTTATGTTTATTTATAATTATTGTAAGGTTCTTTATCAATACTTACATTTGGATTAAAAAATATTTACATAGTTTAAAATTCTCAAAAAAGCTTGGAGTTTTTTTTGTCAAGAGGAATATGAAATTATGACTTAACTTTAATTTGAGATAGGACTTTTAATACTTCATTACTTACAACCATACCTAAGAAATTACATAATTTTTTACAACATTGATTTTTATTTAGTGATAGTACAATCTTTGCATTAAAAGAAAGCTCATAGAAAGTGTCTAAATGTCTTTTGTAATCATCAAAATTACTACTAAAGACTAGAATATCATCAATATATTTGGAAGTATATTGGCACATTCATTAATCTGAAGGGCATGACTATCCATTCATAATGTTCAAAATAATAATTGAATGCAGTTTTTTTGTTGAAGATCTACAGTTCGGTCTTTTGTTCTGACCACAGATTGTCACTTATGAATGGGAATTGCAGATTCTCATGTAGATATGCACCGCCAAGTGCATAACACAACCATGGAGTTACTAGAAATTAGTTGAAGAGGCCAAATTTAGACCTGAAATTCCTACTAATACACTGTTTTTCATGACTGAAGTCAAACTAGATGAATTTTTTTTATTAGGTAATTTTATATAGGTTATAGATTGTCTCAAGTTTATATAAAAAATATCTTAATAGTACACAACTATGCTCCATGGAATTTCAGGGATGGGAATGGTAGTCCAGAGGGGCATTTTTTTGGGGATGACTGGGAATATATATATATATTTATATATTTTACAAGTTTAGCTATACATGACATCAAAACTTAAGTTTAGACATTCATTTATTGTATTATTGATTCTTCTTTGTTTATCATTCACTACCCATAAAGAGTTGGCATAGGGTAGTCATCATGCTTAGTAGGTTGTCTTTGACTTGTCCCTACAATCTCTATCATATCTTATGATCACATGTCTCATGAGCATTTATGGTGAATCCATTCAGTTGATTGTTTACTTTCTATGAGAGGCTTATGGCATTCCATTCTTTGCAGCCATGCAGTCTATAATGCTCTTGAACTCTTTTCATGCACAACTGTAGTATTACTATGAGTTGGTTGATATAACTTATTAAGACATCATTTTGGATAAATAGGACAAATTTTGTTGTTTTGGAGATCTTTTCTTTTTGTTATCATTGTTGGGCTAGTTGTCATTTTATTGAGTAGCCATGAAAGGACTGTGCAATGATTTTATACAGAGGGGATGGAGGTACCAGGCTTGGTTTGTAACAAATTTACAAAGATTCAGGGCTCATATAGGCTCTTGGTAACATTATTCTTAAGTTCTATGTTAAATATATTATGGGTAGGTGTGTGGTTTGAAATATAACTTTATATGCATATTGAATTGTCTGTGAATATTTTTTATTTTTTCTAGTATGGTCTATGGGGTCGCTATCATTTATAGGTATTCTCATGATAAGGGTTGTTTTGATGATCATCCTAGCTTGGTTGATTCGTTTGGAGTGCATTTTTTAAGCAACAATACCAAGATAAAATGTAGGGTTTGATATTTCGTAGCTCAAAGCTTGCTAGTTCCTACTATTAAATGATATCATTAGAACCCTAAAATGTAACATATAAAACCAGAGGATGGCCCTATAATATTTGAAGCACTATTGCAATGGTGAAGTCAATTTAGATAGAGGCTTGCACCATAAGTAGATGGAAGTGTACGAGACATTCGAAGTTGCTTATGAGAACAAGATTTAGCTTAACCTACATAACTAGGCAAATGAAGTGTTGTCCTTACACAAGTTTTCTAAGAGTGTGGAAGTGAAGGTCTATACAAGATTGTTTGTATGTATTGTATTCAACATAAATATGTTAGGCTCGGTCTCAACAATCATTTTAGCCTTTCAAAATAATATCATCCTTATTCAACCATACACTAATTTTTATCAGATGAATGTACTCATTAAGGAAGACCCTTTCATTAGTCCCTTAATGGATTGAACTTTCAAGGAGGAAAGAGGCATGCAATCAAGTTCCTGATTGCTTTGTGAAATATTTTGGATTGTATCTGTTCTCCCAACCTTCCCTGCTCTCTCACAAATACTTCTAGTCATGCTCGCAGTGATGCGGGGCTTTCCTGCATCACTGGGGGCATTGCTGGAAATCTTTGCAGGAGAGTGGGGAAGGCTTCCCCACTCTTCTGCAAAGACTTCTAGCCATGCACATGGTGATGTGGGGATTTTTCGCATCACTACGAGAATCGCTAGAAATCTTTGCGGGAAAGCGAGGAAGGCCCTGAGAAGGCTATTTTTTAGATTGTTTCATTTCACATCACCAATATTATCCACAAGAACATTGTCCCTATTTAAAATGATGGAAATGGTTCACATCTCTTAGATCAATTATTTTCTACCTTCTCATGCATTCACAACTGAAATAGTTTTGGCAAGCTAAGTTACTTCCTTCAACACAGAGGTTGGTTTGAATTTTGATTATAAACCTTAGTTTAGTATTAGATTGAAAACAACCCATACTCAGGTCTCATCAAAAGGAAATAAGTTTCTTTTTTTAATAGAACACTTTTACTATTTTTGAGTCTTGATCTATTCAAGTTTGCATAAGCTCATCCTTAACAATACATAATAGAATTTTACTTGTTACTAAATTTTCAATCACTAGAAAATTGTGAGTTTCCAATAGTGTTATCTACTAACAATATCTTTCCTTTTCACCATTTAAGATCTGCATGATATGAATATATGTGGTTGATAGAGGGATATTTTTGTTGACAACAACAAGAAGAACAATTTCCATCAACACAAGATGAGTAAGCTTAATCTCCAACTTTCCTTGCTTTCTTTTCATGATATTTAGCTCAAATCCATTAATTGATTGCCTATACTAATCAGGTATATTACTTATCTTTTATAGAGTTTAAATTAATGTGATTGTTATTTAAGATTTTGGAGACAAAAATCATCTCTGTTTGAAATTTAAGGGCATTGATAGTCCGAGACCTAGACATTATAAATTATGGGTGTGGTTAGCATAACCATTATTTCTCATATTGTTTCATTTAGCATCGCAAGAACATTGTCCCTATTTAAAATGATGGAAATGGTTCACATCTCTTAGAAAAATTTCTCTTGCAACAATCTTGGATATGAATTTAGATGCATTCTGAAAATTAGAACATATTCGAAGGTTCTTAACAACTCTAATAGTTGTACCAAGGACCATGTTTAACAAACCAAATGCAATTGCTAACTTTTCTTGAATCTGGAAATTATTAAAATAATATTTATTATTTATTTAATTCTCAATAATGTTGTAATTTAATGTAATTTTACTGATAAGATCGTATCTGATCTTCTCTTTAGTTTCTTTTTAGAAACTTGCTTTATTTGTAAATCCTTGTAATTATTTATTGAGAATTTTTGCTCATTGTTAATACATCAATAATTTACCAATTACTTGTGTAAAATGGTATCAGAGCCTTGAGGATATTTGGGTGCCATTGTTTTCAAAAAAATAAAATTGTGGGCTTATTTGGAAGCAGTAATTCAAAAAAAAATTGGCTCCTTTTTCGTATCTTTCTCTAAGAAAATATCGTTGATTTTCTTTTTGTCACACGATTGTCAGTAGAGGGTGAGAGAGAGTTCCTAGTGATGGTTGATACAGTGCCTCGTCATGAGTCGAAGATGCAGAGGGAGTTAGAGAGGTTGCAAGCCAAGGTGGATGACCTACGAGCGGAGGCGAGTGAGTTATAGGTAGAAGTGACTTGTCTAGAGGGAGAGGTATCAAGGGAGCACGAGGTAGGGGAGGTAGCAAGATGGAAGAGATAGACTAGAGGTGACGGTGATGATACTGCAAGCGGGGGGTCAATGAGAGTTTGGGGGAGCGATAGAGAAGATATCAGTGGAGACTTTGGCAGAGGTAGAGAGGGATATGGAGGATCTGAGGAGGTATGTAGAAGGGCTATTGAGAGAGAGGTGGGAATTGAGACAAGAGCAAGATGAGCTTCATGATAGAGTTGAGGTGGCAGAGCAGATAGTGGGATATATGGGGGAGATGCATGAGAAGGAGGAAACCATGAGGGCTCGAGTACAGGTGATGGAGACAGAGAGGGATGCAGCAGTGGAATATATATAGGCTATGGAGAGAGATGTGGCATAGGGGCAGGCATAGGATACACAAGGTGTTGAAACAAGGGCAAAAGGGCTATTGAGAGAGAGGTGGGAATTGATACAAGAGTGAGACGAGCTTCATGATAGAGTTGAGGCGACAGAGCAGACGGTGGGATATATGGGGGAGATGCATGAGAAGGATGAAACCATGAGGGCTCGGGTACAGGTGATGGAGACAGAGAGGGATGCCTTACAAACATAGGTGTAGGTCCTGCAGGATGAGAGGGATGTAGCAGTGGCACAGATACAGGCTATGGAGAGAGATGCGGCATAGGGGCAGGCATAGGATACACAAGGTGGTGAAATAAGGGCAGAGATTCAGAGACTATAGGAATAGGTACAGGCCATGTAGGAGGAGAGGAACAGTGCTATGGATCAGGTGTCTCAGATGAGAGTAGAGATTGAGCAGCTACGGTTAGCATAGGATGCATGGGCACATGAGAGAAGGTCCATATGTGGATTCTAGGACATGTACAGGGCAGAGTGAGACTTAGCTAGACTACAGGCATTAGAGCATGATGAGTATATGAGAGAGGCTAACTACTATATGTTTGCCTATTTTTCAGTAGTGCCAAATCTAGGATAACAGGTTCCTACCTATGTTCGAGTGAGGCCACAAATTCCAGTGCCATCCCAGTCAGTAGGGACACATACCCATGGATAAGGTAGCTTGAGGGAGACTCCCCCACTTAGGGGGCTAGTGTCAGAGTCACCATACAGGTCAGATGTAGGAAAATCATGGTTTAAAGGATTAAAGGGATAGGATCTCGGTATTTGATAGGTGCAGGATGGGATACAGTATAGAGCAGTAGAGATAATATCTGAGTCATAGCTCTGTACTCATACTTTATTTGATGACATGATGGATATGTATTGTGATGTATATGATGGAAATTGTTATGGACCATGTGATGGACATGTATTTTGGTATTTTTGATATGATATGTGAGAGCCCTTATTGACATTATATGATGTCTATTTGATAGATGATTTATCTATGCATATGTGTATGTGTATGGTTGTATTTATGGATGATTATTATGATGTGATGTGGATATGCCTATAATGATTTATGTTTATTCCTACATGAATAATATGGATGGGATGGATGATGTGTAATGTTTATGATGCAGGATGTGATGGATGATTTATGATTATGTCTATGTGGATAATGTGGATGATATGTATGATTTTTAACAGGTATGGTGTAGGATGTGATGTATGATTTATGATTATGTCTATGTGGATAATGTGGATGATATGCATGATGTCTAATGTGTATGGTGTTGGATGTGATGTATGATTTTATATGCTATGGATGTGGAAAGGAACCTAAAAATTTGTGATGCAGGTGAGGATGCATGGGAGATGTTAATGCTAATGCAATGGATGAAATGAATTTAAGATGTATATAATAATTAATTAAAATTAATCTAAACAACTTTAAAATGATTATGACATGATAATGCACATGGAATGAAATGAAACTTAGTGAACCTAAAATATGGGATGAGAATGCAATTAAATTCTAATAAGTAAATGACATAAAATGTGTAAATAAGGGCTTACATAATGATGGAAGCGAAGGAGGCGATGGGTGTGTAATTGCACCTGTCAAGAATCAGGGAAGTCCAGCGAAGAGAGGAAAATGGAGGGAATCAATATTTACATAATCAAAATCCAAAGTCATCAGTTGGAAGAAGAAGGGATGGAGGATACATGAATGCAATGGAGGAGAAAATGAAATGAAATCCTAATGCAATTTTCTATTTTTGGAGCATTGGTTTTTGCTATAGCATAAGACACCAGGTACCATGGTATGTGAACCAAGGTGGATTAGTGCCTAATGCATAAAAAATCACAACAAACAAGAAGGATATCCTAATACCCCAAAGTCACAATGACTTTGGTCGGGCCAAGTATTGGGATAACCACAAGCACAAAAGGATGTCTCAACATAACACAAGATCTTAGGGATCTCAGTGGGTACTATGTGGGACAACCAAGAAAAAAACAAACAAAAATAAAAATTAAGATATGCCCCTATGTAAACCAGTCAAAACACACCAATAGATCATGGCGGTCTTAACAAGTGATGATAGGGAGCTCAAATGATAAACAAAATCCAAAAGCATTAAAATATTGCAATCAATTTCAAAACGTCCTTTTCCATAGGATCGAGAGGATAGATGAAGTTGATGAGGTCTGTTAGGAAGGATACATCCTGTTGAGACCAAATATGGATGCTAAACTAAAAGATCAATAATGACGTATGAGATTCTAAAATCGATTAAATATTGTGACACAAATGGATTCTATGTGTGAAGCACTAGCTAGATAAGGACATACTTGAAAACATGATATAAGACAGAAGACTGACACACCCTAAAGACCTAGGGGCTCGAGGGTTGATCAAAGATTAGCCTTTCCTACGTGAAATTGCAAAGCCCCTGTAGTTCAGGAAAAGATCATGGATAAAAGAAAAAAGAGGACAATGAAGACAAATGGTGGAGGACAATGACCAGACATGGCCAAAGATAAAACAAAGTAAAGACAAAAGAAAAGCCTCAGGGGTAGATCAAATGATCAACATTTCCTACGTGCAAGTGCAGGGGCAACATAGTTCGACAAGGATGGAAAAAAACATAGGGAGATGACAAGAAGAAAATCCTCGGGGGTGGATCAAATGATTGGCCTTGCCTATGTGAAAGCACAGGGGAAATGTAGTTTTCCAAAGACAGGATGGGATCTAGATGGAGACCGACATGATTAAAGAACCTAAATGGAAGTGAAAGATGGACAAAGTGATAAGACGAAAAAAGCTCAAGATGATGGATAGTGGATGAAGTTTGTCCAATGCTCAACCAAAATATACCAAGTGACCAGATGATGCAAGCAGATGGAAGGACAAGATTGATAAAATGATGAGGATGTGAGATCTGGATAGATAAATTTTAAAGTAACTAGGACGTGAGGTAGACAATGATTAAGACCTATATGAATGGTGCCTATTGCCAGGTTTTCAACAATCGTACATATCCATGGCGCCACCAAAGGTGGTTTTCACCATAGGACGAATTATTTCTCTTTACTATTTTTTTATTTTTATTGTATTTTGACAATTTTTTACTTTTTTTGTTTTATGATCTATGAGAGTGGCATTGCTTCCACCCATTTGGTGAAGTACTCAGTTGCAGTGATGATAAAGGTGTGGCCATCAGAGGATGGGGGATAAATCTTGTCGATTACGTCGAAGCACCACTTAGAAAAAGGCCATGGTGCTATAAGAGGTTGGAAGTCCTGTGTTGGAGCATGTATTAAATTTGCATGGTGTTGGCAAGGTAGACATTTCTTCACAAAAATTACAAGAATCCTATTCCAATTGTTGGCAAAATAAGGATAGAAAATTGAGAGGGGGGGGGGGGGCTGAATCAATTATTGCATAAATTAAACTTAATCAAACTTAATCAATATCTAATCTCAGATCTAGCAATCAACAGTGCAAGCATAAATCAACATCACATCAACACAAAGATTTTTATATGTGGAAACCCTGTTAGGGGAAAAACCACGGTGGATGTTAGTCCACAAGATTATACCCTATTTAAAGTATAATGAAGAATGAATAAAGAATACACTTACATTGAGGCACACTACCTAGAGCTCACTGCTCAAAGGGAAGGCTCACTACCTTACATAAGACAATCAGATTAAATCCATCTGACAAACATGAAATGAGAAATTGGCTTCTTCATAAGCTTGATTGCAGTTCTGATTAGGCACAGATACACTTCTTCACACTTCACTCAAACTTCTTCACACTCTTCTTTGCATTCAGATGATTTGATCTTTATTCATGCATACACACACCTCATCCACATCTACACACACTTACAATGAAGAAACAATCATTCTTATATATCCACTAGATGGATTTACATCAACTAGTTTGTCAACCACATAATAAATAAATAAATGAATTACAACTTATCGGCCTCAATACATGATCAAATCTTAATGCACGCCAACCTAAGTTGGTCAAAACATATTGAGGACCTAAATCAACATCCTCTAATACACTAAACAATAAAATATTAATCCATAAGGATCCGCAACACGCTACCACCATCATGTTGGCCAAGAACATGAAAAACTTAAACACAATGAAAAATCTTCAATCACAAACACACTAATCAACGTAGATGTACCAAAATGATAGAGAATGATCTAGAAACATCACTGAACATCTCAAAAACATATACAACAACCCAATTCACCATAATTGCAATTTTATCTTCCAAAAACACTTGCTACATAAACTGAATAACTATAGGAACACAACACTTGATAAATTTCTTCAATCTTGATGTGTACCACTTAAAATTTCAAACAACATAATAGATAGGATCAACAAAAAACCCTTTAGTGCATGCCTTCAGACCATCAAATTATAGAACTTTCCATTACTCTCACCTTCTCAGCTTCACTGACTACTTGCAATATATTTATTATAATTTTCTCAATATCCTTGACATATACAACCTTCAGAATCATCAATGCTAATAGTGTTGACATCAATGACAACCACATATCAGCAACACAGCCTCATCATCCAACAATCTCCTCCTTTGGCATTGATGGCAACACATGATGTGAAAAATACCATCAAACACAACTAACTGTTCACTTCTCTTTGTTTGTTCTATACTTCTCCTCTCATAGCTCTTCTCTCCCTTTCTTGACTCTTCTCCTCCTTTCTTCAAGAGATTTTTCACATTATTCTTCTCTCCGTTTGAAATCAATGGAAAATTTATACATGCTCTGAAACACATATCTAAATTTTCTAACTACTCCCCCTGAGTAGTAGCCACCATAACATCAATCTGAAACAAGATCTGACTGTGAGTCCATAGAGTGATGAAAAGACTTGCATCTTAGTTCAGATTAGGAGGGGAAATTACCCTTAACTTACCTCTGAGATACTCAAAAGTATCCTTAGGCAATGGTTTAGTGAAAATATCTATAATTTTCTCCTTAGTAGGCACACATTCCAGTTTGACTTCTTTTTCACTCACTTTGTCTCTCAAAAAGTGATACTTGATAGATATATGCTTTATTTTTTAATGTAGCACCAGATTCTTAGAAATTTTTAGGGCACTTGAGTTGCTACAGAATATAGCAATTGGGTCATCATACTCAATTTTGATGTCTCTCAGCATTTTCTTCATCCACAACACTTGTGTACGGTTGTTTGCAATGACAATATATTTTGTCTTAGTTGTAGATAGAGAAACGGAATTTTTCTTTTTACTTAGCCAAGATAATAGCTTCTTCCCTAAGAACGCACCACCATTTATGCTTTTATTTTCATTTACATCTCTTTCCCAATTTGCATATGTAAAGGCATTTAAAGTAAGATCATCATCCTTTGGATACCATAACCTAAAGTCAATTTTTCCTTTCAAGTATTTGAATATTCTCTTTACTACAGTCACATGCGATTCCTTAAGATAAACTTGATCCCTAGCAACCATGCATACAACATTCATGATGTCTGGTCTGGTTTGATTCAAACATAGCAATCTACCAATCATTGACCTATATCTTGTTTGATTATCCTTAAGAGAATAATCATTCTATGTTAGCTTACATCCGGTTACCATGGGTGTACCAACTGGCTTTGAATCTTCCATGCCAGACTTTTTTCAGTAACTCTTTCACATACTTAGATTGAGATATAAAAATTCCATCATTTAACTGAATAATTTGCAATCCTAAGAAGAATTTCAGTTCTCCTATCATTGACATTTCAAATTCACTTTTCATTTCATCATAAAATTTCATACATAAGTTATCATCACCTTCAAAAATAATGTCATCAACAAAGACTTCAATAATCAACTCTTTATCTTGATCCAACTTAAAATATAGATTGTTATCAGTAGTACCCTTATTGAATCCAAGCTTTAGCAAGTACTTATCTAGTCTGGAATACCAAGCTATAGGGGCTTGTTTGAGTCCATATAGTGCTTTCTTCAACTGACACACCATGTCCTTTTCATAAGTCAATTGAAATCCATTTGGTTGCTCAACATAAACTTCTTCTAATTCACCATTTAGAAATACTAAATTGACATCCATTTGATATACTTTATAGTTCTTGAAAGTAGCATAAGAAATAAATAACCTTACAACATCAATTCTATAAATAGGGGCAAAGTTTTCTTCAAAATCAATACCTTCCATCTATGAATACACTTTACATACTAGTTTTCTTTATTCCTGATCACTTCGCCTTTCTCATTCAACTTATTCCAAAAAACCCATTTGGTTCCAATCACATTTTTTTCTTGAGGTCTAGAAACAAGATTCCATGTATCATTCTTATCTATCTGCATCAGTTCTTCCTTCATTTCTTCCATCCAATATTCATCTTTTCATGCTTCATTGACATTGCTAGGCTCAGTTTTGGATATCAGACAATATTCTTCTGCAATTTTTCTTCTAGTTTGTACACCTTTGTTTTTATCTCCTATGATCTAACTTTCAAAATGACTTTGCTTTACATACCTTGGGGTTTTGATTTCTTTTGTTCTTCCTTCTGCATTTCCACTATCTTCTTCTGAACTTTCTTGATTCACCAAAACAATTTTGATTTGATTTTGTGCTTGCGCATTCTGCCCATTCTCGGTACTATCTTGTTGGTCATCTAAATCATATCCGTAGTACCTAGATGATATGTCAATATACTTGTCAACTTTGACATTATCACTCTCAAGCATCTTCTTCAATATTTTATTGTAGCATCGGTAGGTTTTTCTTTTAGTAGAGTAACCCAGAAATATTTCGTCATCACTTCTAGCTTCAAAATTTCCTATATCTTCATCTCTTTTGATATAACATCTACTTCCAAATATTTTGAAATATTTAACAGTACACTTATAAGTAAACCATAGCTCAAAAGGGGTCTTACCAGAATTACCATTGACATTTACTCGGTTGATAGTATATACAATAGCACTTACAACTTCTTTCTAGTAGGGATGAGGAACATTACCTTCCAACATCATAGTTTTGGCAGCATCTAAAATTGTTTTGTTCTTTCTCTCAACAAATCCATTTTGTTGTGGGGTCTGGGGAGCAAATAACTATCTTTTTATTCCATGCTCTTCACCAAATGAATTAAAATCTTGGGAAGTGAATTCACCACCTCTATCTGATTTCAAGCATTTGATCTTCAGACCTGTCTCATTTTTTGCCATAGCCTTGAAGCTTTTAAATTTCTCTAATGCCTCATGTTTTTCTCTTAAGAAAGCAACCCAAACCATTCTAGAATAATCATCAATGAGAAACATGAAATACCTTTCTCCTTGTTGATTCTAGATGGACCAAATAGATCAGTATGTACCAAATCCAGTACTCCATTGGAATGATGTTTTCTTCAAAATGAAATTCTTGTCTATTTTCCCATCTTACATTCCTTTCATAAGGTGTTAGTAGGCTTCACTAACTTAGGTAGATCTTTGACTGCTTGTGTGGAGCTAATTTTGACAATGCTATCAAAGTTCACATGACATAGCCTTCTATGCGATAACTAGCTTACATCAACTTGAGCAATCAAACAAATTTCACTACCAGCATTCAAGTGAAAAATATTACCTCTTGTCTTTGTACCTAAAGCAATCACATTTCATGAGCTTCCCAATTTCCCAAATTTACCATATTTGAATTGAAGATTATAACCTTTGTCAACCATCTTTCCAACACTCAATAGATTGTGCTTCAAACCTTCAACATATAGAACATCATCAGTATTGCATTTTCCACCAAGAGAAATAGAGCCTCTGCCACAAATCACACCAACATTGTTATCTCCAAATCTTACAACACCACCATCATATTTTTCTAAGCTTAGAAACTTTTTTTTGTCACTAGTCATATAATGTGAGCATCTGCTATCAATCACCCACTCATCTTTCTCATCAATTCTGGCTACAAGAGTTTTCTCTATATTTTGATTATTAGTTGATTCAGTGGACACTGAACCATTTTCCTTGATAGAAATGAATACCCATTCATCTTCATTTCCAATTTCTTTATCAGATTCATCATCAGTAACACCTTATTTAGGATAATAACATTTCTTTTGAAATTTAGACTTATTAGGTTTATACTTAGAAACCCTTTCAGTACACCTTGATGCAAAATGACCTATCTTACTACAAGAAAAAAAAATTATAGGCAACTTCCCTTTGTATTACCTTGTGCTTTGGCTTCTCTTTTCACAATCAATGCTTCTAGTTCTTCTAGCTTTCTTTCTTCATCTTCAATCAATTTCATTTCTTCTTCATATTTGAATTTTTTCCTGGAACTCTCTTCCAAATCATATTTTTGTTGGCTTTTTCTAGGTACAGTAGCTTTGAATGTAGATTATGTCTTAGGTGAAGATTCACCAAATTCACTTAACTCAAAGGCAACAAGTTTTCCAATCAGCATGTCTCTTGTCACATTTCTTACTATTTTGAGCTCTTCAATAGCATGAACTTTTGTTTTGTAAGAAGTAGGCACAAATCTAAGTATCTTAGCCATAATATCTTCTTCTTCCAATGTTCCACCGACACATCTAATGTCCATCACTAATTCATTTACCTTTTGTGAGAAAGAAAAGATGTTCTCATGCTCACTGATTCATGTTCTCCCACTTTCCTTTCAGACTTTGTAGCTTAGAAACTTTCACTAGTGCATCTCCTTCATACAATGTCTCTAACTTTTTCCAGATCTCATGTACAGTATTCAGACCTATCACATTAGTCATCTTTGAATCTGTCAAAGCACTCAACAATGCTTCTATAGCTCTGGTATTAGTTTATGCTTCCTTGATCTCATCAGAAGAGGAGGGACCATTTTGAGGAATAGTATATGCATTCTTTGTTATCTTCTAGAAAGGCTCACCAATGCACTTCAAATGACACTCCATTCTGACTTTCCACAAAGAGTAGTTTGTACCATTTAATCTAGTACTATCCTTCTTGTATGATGCCATCTCATATCACCTCAAGCTATTAGAATTCTTCAGAGGAACTAGCTCTAATACCAATTGTTGGAAAAACAAGGGTAGACAACTAAGATGAGGGGGTGAATCAGTTTTTGCATAAATTAAACTTAATCAAAATTAATCAATCTCTAATCTCAGATCTAACAATTAACTGTGCAAGCATAAATCAACATCACATTAGAAACACATCAACACAAATATTTTTATATGTGGAAACCCTATTAAGGGAGAAACCACGGTGGATGTTAGTCCACAAGATTATACCCTATTAAAAGTATAATGAAGAATGAATAAAGAATGCACTTGCATTTAGGAACACTGCCTAGAGCTCATTACTCAAAGGGAAGGCTCACTGCTTTACATAAGACAATCAGATTAAATCCATCTGAGAAACATGAATTGAGAAATTAGCTTCTTCATAAGCCTGATTACAATTCCGGTTAGGCACATATACACTTCTTCACACTTCGCTCAAAATTCTTCACACTCTTCTCTGCATTCAGATGATTTGATCTTTATTCACACATACACACACCTCATCCACCTCTATACACACTTACAAGGAAAAAAAAATCATTCTTATATATCCACTACATGGATTGACATCAACTACTCTGTCGGTCATAGAATAAATAAATAAATGAATTACAACTTGTTGGCCTCAATACATGAACAAATCTTAATGCACACCAACCTAAGTTAGCCACAACATAGTGAGGACCTAAATCAACATCCTCAAATACATAAAACAAAAAAATATTAATCCATAAGGATCCGCAACACGCTACAACCATCGGTCGGCCAAGAACATGAAAAAATTAAACACATAATGAAAAATATTCAATCACGGACACGCCGATCAACGCGGACGTACCAAAATGATAGAGAATGATCTAGAAACATCACTGGACATCTTAGAAACATACGCAACAACCCAATTCACTAGAATTGCAATTTCATCTTCCATAAACACTTACTACAGTAACTGAATAACTGTAGGAGCACAACACTTGATAACTTTCTTCAATCTTGATGTGTACCACTGAAACTTCCAGATAACATACTAGATAGGCTCAACAACAAACCCTTTAGTGCATGCCTTCAGACCATCAACTTATAGAAATTTCCATTACTCTGATCTTCTTAGCTTCACTAACTACTTGCAATATATTTATTACAATTTTCTCAATATCCTTGACATATATAGCCTTCAGAATCATCAATGCTAATAGTGTTGACATCAATGACAACTACATATCAGCAACACAACCTCAGCATACAATACCAATGTGGGCCAATAGTAACCAGCCCTGAGAATTATTTTGGTTAATGTCATACCATTTGAATGGGCCCCACATACACCACTGTGCACTTTTGTTAATGCAATGTAGGCTTCAGTCTTGTTTAAACACCGGAGGAGGGTTCCATCATACCCATGTCGATAAAGCGTATCACCTATGATGGTATAGTTGGATGTTCGTTGGATAAAGTATTTTTGATGGTTTTGTGTCAGTTCAAGGGGTAGGGTGTTTTCATGGAGGTAATTTTAGATGTCTTTATACCAAGGTGATTCAGGACCTATGATATCACATACCATTTCACTCCCAAGAATTTCATATGCAGGGATTAAAATTTTCTCCATGAGGAACTCACATTCAATCTGATCTTTGGGCATGTCAAGGAGAGAAACAATGGTGGCCATGGTGTCATCTACTTTATTCTGCACTCTAGGCATTTGATCAATTTGGATGGAGGTGAAGTATTTTATGAATTCATCTACCATACATTTGTATGGTAACAACTTATCATCTATTGTGAGAAACTCATCATTGACTTGTTTGATAACAAGCTAGGAATCACCAAAGACCTGCAGGTGAGAGATACACTATTGGATTGTGATTCTAAGGCCAGTGAATAGAGCTTCATATTCAACAATGTTATTGGTACAAGGAAAGGCCAATCTTAATGATTTTAGTATGTAATCACCTCGAGGGGTGACAAGCAAGACTCCTGCCCTCGATCCACTGTTTGTGCATGATCCATCAAAGTATAATGTCCATGTGATAGCTTTTGAAACTGCAAAGACCCCTTCATTAGGAAACTCTATTTCTATAGGATAAGCATCTACTAGAGGAGTGTTTTCCAATTGATCCGCAATTACTTGTCCTTTTATTGCTTTATTATCCACATACTCTATGTCAAATTCACTTAGAAACATGACCCATTTAGCCATGTGGCTAGTCAATGTTGTTCTAGATAACAAATATTTAAGTGGATCA
Source organism: Sequoiadendron giganteum (assembly GCA_007115665.2). NCBI lineage: Eukaryota > Viridiplantae > Streptophyta > Pinopsida > Cupressales > Cupressaceae > Sequoiadendron > Sequoiadendron giganteum. Next base: position 259,842,672 of record CM021100.1, on the reverse strand, counting down.
ACCTTAGAAATTAGCTTGACCGGATGGCTAAGCATGTAGTGTTGGAGTTTCTACGAGCTGAAGACCATGGCTAAGCAAGCCTTCTCCATTGGGGAATAGTTGAGTTCATAACCTACTAAGGTTCGACTGATGTAGTAAATTTCTCTTTCCTTGGATGACTCATCATGTTGTGCTAACAATGCCCCCAATGCTACAAAAGTGGCTGAAATATAGAGTAGGAGTGGTTTTCCTAGAATAGGTGGCATAAGAATAGGCGGGTGAGCCAAATATGCTTTGATCTAATCAAAGTTGATTTGACATTGGTGGTTCCACTTAAATGCAGTATCTTTCTTCATGAGATGTGTGAACGACTGACACTTGTTGGCTAGTTGAGCAATGAACCTTCCAATCGATTGGAGCTTACTTTGCAGGCTTGTTAGCTATTTTAGATTGTGAGGTGGAGGAATTTCCATGTCTTCTTTGACCTTAGCAAGATCGAACTCTATTCCTCTATAGGAGACAATGAACCCTAAGAGTTTTTCGGATGTGACATTGAAGACACATTTCTTCGGATTGAGGCGTAGCTTGTACTTTTCTAGATGTTCAAAGATCTTTATGAGAATTGTAGGGTGTTCTTCCCTCATTCTTGATTTTCCTAATAGGTCATCAACATAATCTTCCATTATGATGTTGATGATTTCATGGAAGATGACTATCATAGCACATTGATATGTTGCCCCCACATTATTAAGGCCAAAAGGAATGACATTGTAACAAAATGTACCCTAAGGTATAGTGAAGGAAGTCTTGTGTTGATCCTCAGGGGAAATCTTAATCTGGTTGTAACTGGAGAAACCAGCATCTCATGTCCTGCGGTGAGATCGACCAACATATCAATATTTGGCAAAGGGAAGTCGTCCTTGGGATAGGCTTTGTTAAGGTCTCAGAAATCTGTGCAGATTTTGATGTCTTTGTTGGATTTAGTGACTGACACTATGTTGGAGATCTAGTTAGAGTAGTCAATCGGTTAGATGAATCCCACCTCAAACAAATTTTCCAATTCTTTCTTAACTAGTAAAGCCACTTGAGGGTGCATTTTTTGGAGTTTCTGCTTGATAGGTCTTGCATAAGGATGGATATCTAGGTGATGTACCACCAAGGTAGGATCAAGACCAGGCATGTCTGAATATGTCCAGGAAAATTTGAGGAGCTTGGTGATGGTAGATTTTTCTTCTTTTGTCAATGCTTTAGCTACATAGGTGATCTTGGGATTCTCCTTAGTTCCCAAGTTTATTGCTTGTGTTTCTTCAATCAAGATGGATGATCATCTGAATGGTTGAGTCCCTACAAGGGGAAGATGAATGTCCCTATCTTCTAGTGCCCCAACGAGGTTTTCACTATCAAATACGCCCTTTGTTTTTACTTTTTCCAAGTCACAAAGTGCCTTAGGGAGGTTTTCACTAGGTGATCCTACTTGATTTTGCTTCTTTTTATTTTTGCGGCTGGGGCATTCATCTTCCCCCAATCCCATAAGATGCACATACTAGTTCACTAAGGGAAAGGTGTTAAGAGGTGCACTACCTTCTAGGTCATATTCTATAAGCTTGAGATGTTTAAGGGATAAGGTGATGGTGCAAACGGATAGGCATTCGAACATGGAAGGGAGGTCAAAATGATCAACGACATCGTACATGTGTATGGTGGATTTTTCCTTTAGTATGTCCTCGAGGGAACCGTTGTCCTCACTAACACAAGACCCTTTTGTTTAGTATCATAGCCCAAGCCCATCTTCTTCAGGCGTATAAAAGCTTTGATCAACTGTCATCTACCTTGCTCTTCTACACCCAAGCCTCCCCCTGATAGCTATGCTTTTCTGCAAACTTAAAAGGCCAAGGATAGACCTCTTGAAAGAATTCTTTCAAAGGTAGAGAGGGTTCGGGTTCTTCTCAATACACCTACTGGCTGATGTCATCTTCTAGTGTGTCTTGTCATAACCCAGGAGAGCAGAAGGTGCTAGACCCCACATTTGGAGCATTGAGGGTGATTGTCTTCTCTTCATCTTTTGGGATAGATTGAGAAGGTTGGTGATGCGTACATGGTGAGGATGGCATAGTTTCCACATTCAATGTTGTACACATGTCATACTCACCACAACCCTTGTCAATGATCTGGACCTTGGTAATGGTGGAGTGGATGAAGTGGTGGTTAATTTGTTGGTGGATGGATGAGATGCTGATGTTTGGGATGCCCCCATTTCTACCCCAAGGCAGTAGTGAGAATGGGGAAAGGAAGCCGCTAATGTATGACAATATTCAAATGGTTGAGTGTCATATTGTATGGTTACTTCCATTCATTGAAATGGAAATTTCAAATATTGGTGATAGGTTGATGGAACAACTTGCATAGAGTGAATCCATGGGTGGCCAAGAAGGATGTTATATGGAAGATCAAGGTCCAAAACATGACACATAGTGTATTGCACAATGGGGCCTACCTAAATAAGAAGACAAATAGTGCCCTCAAAATCTCATTTTGCATTATCATATGCTTTGATGGTGATAAATATCTTGTTTAGGTCAGCTTGGTTGTATCCCACCTGTTGTATAAATTTTAATGTACAAATATTTAGGGTAGAACCATTATCTACCAAGACCCTTTTTACTTTATAAAAATTCACACCAACCTCAAGGTGAAGGGGATGGTATGACTTGAGTCAAGGTAGGGCATATATTTCTAGCTGAAACCTAATTGGTAGGTTGTTGAGAGGTTTCCTACCAATGCTTGGAATTGTGTGGGATCCATGTCAATGAGAACTTGAGTGTTTTGTAAGGCCTTATTTAAGATTTCTTGGTGCACGGGAGAAGAATTCAGCAAATCCAGGAGAGAAATTTAGGCTGAGGTCTTCCCTAAGTGATCAAGGATGTTGTACTATGAACTGACAGTATTGGTTGGGTAGATGTGGGGGCTCCTGGGACTATGATACATGTATGACGAGTGGTAACAACACATTGTGGGTCTTTTCCCTTGACGTCTATCATGGATACCCATGGTTCTGCTTGTTCTATGTGCATGAAAATGCCTTGATAATTATATGGCACATTGTTATAACTGACATTATTAGTGTTGTTATTCTGATTGTTGTTGTTTCTAAGTCTAGGATTGGAGTTGGATGTACTAGGACCTTGGTTGTGCTTAGGGAAAGAATTTTGGTATATTTGCAGTTGAGCATTAGATGAGGTTTTCGTATTGGCATCCACATGTATATCACCCTACTCTATACGACCCTGGACATAGGTTTTTAGACTTTGACATTTATGTAATGTGTGCCCTTTAATCTTGTGAAATTCACAATACTCATTTTCTCTAAACCAAGCTAGTTTAGGTTTGGACTTGTCAAGGGGTTTAGTTATAGGATAATTGATTGGGTAGTTAGCTTGAAGAAGCTTGTTGAACATGGCACTAAGGGGTTCTCCCAATTGAGTAAATTGGCATTTATTTTGATTTGGTTGTTGTTGAGGATGAGGTGCTCTTTGTGGTGCTGATATGGCATTTGGGATCGACTGTCATGGCTGAGGATATTGCTAATTCTTCAAAGTATTAGCCACTTGGAAATGATTGGTGTCTATGACACCATCATTGATGCTATTCTTATTCTTATTCTTGTGATGTAGTTTGTGTCACCTGGTGTGGTGGTTGCATAGGAACAATAGAGTGGTCCTGAGGAATCAAAGCATTTTTTTGTGGGATTGTGACATTGTGATGTGGAGTTTGTTGATGAGGTGGTAGGGATGAAGCAACAATAGTAATAGTGTGTTGTGGTAGTGTTTGCAATGTAGTGGATTGGTGAGGATTAATGGTAGGTTGCTGGAATGAAGGTGGTGTTAAATTGCCAGTAGGTGTAGATCTTGGAGGTGGTATTAAGGAAAGGATAGGTGTGCCCCCAATATTGATGAGTGTTTAACTAGGATATTGAGATGGAATTGGCAGAGCAGATGGGATGGATGGTGGCATGTCATAGGCGTAGGGGTCGTTATGCTCAGGTTGTACTATAGAAGCTATAGTTGGGAGGTGAGGATAACTGGTAACTTGTGTATCACAAAATTTCCAAACTCATGATGATACCAATTTTCCTTGGGTGCACCTTAGGGGAAATATGAATTCCCTGGAAAATTTTGTAAAGTTTGTTGATCTACAGGTGTTGGGAGAGTGTGGGTACTGACATATTGTGATGCATCAAAATCAGATGGTGGTTTGATTCCTCTCATGATCAGAGTGACAATAATATTGTCCCCATGTTCATTGAGAAGATAATCCATCATCTGAACATTAATAGGATCACTAAGGTATTCATCAATAGTGACTTTGGGTTGATTAACCATGTTTTTGTCACCAGGTGGTGTGGTGTTTTGAATGTCGGTATTGGATTGTGATGAGGCACCATTATGGGGATCTTGTGGGATGTTCAGCTAGGAACCTTAAGCTTGTTGTTCTACCATTTTCTTTTTTGCTTGTGATCAGGTCTAAATGGGCATGAAAGTCCAAAACAACTAGCTAGATTAAGATGTAGCTAAACTTCTATGATGCAATGCAAAGACGATCTAAATGATGATTGGATTGGATGAAGGATCGATTGATTGAAATAAAATAAAGATGTGATTGGATTAAGTTAGATAAGATTGATCGATAAAATGATTGGTAGGATTTGATAATTTTGGATGATTGGAAGGGATTTTAAACTAAGTTCAAAGATCACCTTAGATGACTTAAGTTGCTAATTGATTGGATTAAACGATGAATTGATGATCACGACACTGAATCCACCTTGAGATGGAAGGGTATTGATAGGGCCAAGGATGATGAATGACTTAGGATGGATGGCGATCCCAAGAAAATGTTGAAGGATGACGATCGATTTTAGGTACCTAGGTAATTTAGATAATAACTTCAAATGAAGTTCAGAGAATTAGGATTAAGAAAATGATAATGGTTGTGTAATCTAAGGATGATTAAGGATGCACCTATATGATCTAGATAAGGATTGGGATGCAAATGGATCAGGATACAAATGGATTGACATGAAGATTATGGATGGAATGCGTAAATAGCTAGGAGAACAACAAGTTTTTCAGAATCCTAGTAGGCTAGTTTTTAGGACAAAGATCGAGCCCATGTGACGAATACAAGGTCAATTAGTTTTGAGGTAGGGCTACACAGACTAAGGTAGGGCCACCCAAACTAGGGCAGGGTCGCCCAATCTCGGGTAGGGTCACCCAAATTGGGGCAGGGTCACCCAAACTTGGGTAGGGTCATCCAAACAAGGGCAAGGTCACCCAAACTTGAGTTGGGCTGCCCAAATAAGGGTAGGGTCACCCAAACAAATTTTGGATCAGACTTAGTCCAACAAATGATCAAGCGCTAGTAGTAAATAGGGTGAACAGACTTCCAAGACGGGTAAACGGGTTCACAGAACAAGCAAACAGATGCTCTAAATGGGAGAACGATACTCAAAACAGGAAAATGGGTACCCAAAATGAGAAAAGGGCTAGCAAATAGAAGGTGAAAATGACTGTCCAGAGGGCAGGGCCATCCCTTTGAGGGTTGCGTCACCCGTTTGGAGGCCAAGGTCACCCCTTTGGAGGGCAGGGTCACCTATTTAGGAAAAATGATTAGATTTGACTTGGACAAGGTGAAAAATAGTTGATATGGAAGGGCAGGGTCACCCCTTTGAGGGAAGGGTCACTCCTTTGAGGGAAAGGTCACTTGTTCTAGGAAAATTGATCAAATTTGACTTGGTCTGGGTGGAAAATAGTTGAGACAAAAGGTTGGGGTCACCCTTTTGAGGGCAAGGTCACCCCAATGTGTTGATCTAAACTGGACTTAGAAAAAAATAGCTATGGCAAAGGACAAAAACAACAAACAAATGGTCAAGAATGATCGATAAGCATTGGTTTTGCATAAAGAAGATAGTTCAAACAACATAATCCTAAGATTAGTGTGAAGGTATAGTCAACACGATCCTCTATCTAGGCTAAACAAGGAAACTAAGGGAGTCCCTGATATACACATAGTAAATGGGGCACAACTGTGAACACCAGCCTGTCACAAGTGTGAGTCGAGAACTTCTAGCGAGAGACTGGGAGCTCAAACCAACTCTTCGCATCTTGTCTAGGTATCACCCTAGATTTTGCACTCCACCAAACAAAATGTGACTAGAATGAGGTACAAATTTTGCTCTCCCCCTTTATATACCCCATCGATAACACGTGGTTGGGATTTTCCCTTGGGGTGATGAAATCCCCAAGCAGGTCCCGCTAAGAAATAAAAAAAAGGGACACAAATACTTAAGTGAACTATGATTTCTCTTCACCTAGGATCGCCAAATGGTGCAAGGGGATTGGATACATCAATAGCCCACCGTTCAAACACTCAAACAAGTTCTTTGACCCTCTAATTAGAGCTATGTTCCTTGTTAAAATAAAAATAAAAAGAAACTAACTAAAGAAAGTATTTATTCTCCCCCTGCAGCAAGTATATTAGTAGTTTGTTGTCTTTGGTCTTCTACAATCGTTAAGCAACTACACCAATGCTAGAAAAAACAACACACTCACCAAAAAAATAAAATTAGAGGGTCAGTAATAAGGAAAACAACAAAAATCTAAACTTTGAAATGAAATATTAATTCTTTGTTTTTACCTGATTTAGCTCTGTTTAGGGTGGGGTTGCCTCTATGTTTTGGGCATAGTCGGCTCTGTGGGAATAATCGGCTCTTTGGGCGAGGTCGACCCTTTGTGGGCGAGGTCGACCCTTTGTGGGTGGGGTCGCCCCTTTGTGGGTGGGTTCACCTATTTGTGGGTGGGGTTGCCCCTTTGTGGATCAGAACCTACAAAATGTTAGAAAATAGAAAAATAGAAAAACAACAGATGGGTGGGGTCACATATCTATGGGCGGGGTCACCCTTTTGTGGGCGGAGTCACCTATGTGTATCAGAACCTACAAAATGTCAAAAATAGAAACCAAGAAAAATAGATAGATGGGTGGGGTTTCCTATTCATGGGTAGGGTCACATCTTTGTGGGTGAGGTCGCATGTTTGTGGGTGGGGTCACCCCTTTGTGGGTGGAGCCACCTCTACATTCTAGGCAAGGCTACCTCTATGTTTTTGAACCTGTAAGATATCAAACAATAAAAACACAAAAGAAATAGACATGTTTGTGGGTCCCACCAGACATGCTAGAAATGTAAGCAGGTGTTTTTCTACTTCTAATAATGAAAAATAAATGGAAATGCAACAAGAAAAATACACATACAAACACTCAATGATTAGCCATAAGTTGAATCTAAACAAACAACAACAAAAACATGAAATGTTATACCTTTCTTGCTTAGATTGACGAGTTGGTTGGCCTTTGATGATGCTTGGATGTATGCTCTTTGATGAAAAAATGCATGCAATAATGGAGGTGGGTGTAGTGATTGAAGATGGTAGGTTAAATACACTAATGGCTAATATGGCTGCAAAATGCTAAGAGATTGAGTGCAAAATGGCTTCAATGCTTGTCTATACTTGTTTGTAATATCTTTAACTTGAGGCCAAGGATCTTTATTTAAAGAAGAAATGGGTAGTTGAGATTAAGCCATCATGGACAACATGGAGGGTTGTGGTGAGTTGAGGACTCACAAACTCTCACATCTTGCCATGTGGAAGGTGGGATGGAATAAGGACAAGTGACATGGAAAAGGGACAAGGTACTTGCAAGTACCTTGGGATTAGAGAGGATTTCCTCAAAAAGGAATTCCTTATCCCCATATGGGGCTAATAGTGATAAGTGATGACTTTTAGAAAGTCCTCTCTTGTCACCATGGGGATTTGAGATGGTGTTGAAGAAATAAATGTGAATTTTTAATTCACATGATTGGAAGCACCCAATGGATAAGACAAGGTTCTCCTAAAGGAGGTCCTTGTTCTATGTGCCTGATGTGACCTAAGATAGGTCATGGGGAAGAGAAATGAATGGGATGAATAGATGTGAATTTTTAATTCACATGGGGAAGAGGTCAATACTTGATAAGTTAAGTACCATAAAAGGTTGACTTAAGGACATGCCAAAAAAGGTAAGTGAATAGATTAAGGTTGTGCAAATAGGTGATTAGGAAAATTAATGAAGATTAGAGGCAAGTGGCCAAATATGGAGGATGTGACATTAATCTTGATTAAGGATATGCACATCTTAGTTAAGGATTAATTAGATTAATCCAGATTAGTGAAAAGGTTATGGAGGATTGGACAAGGAGAGAGAAAGAATGAATTTAAAATTGAAGGAGATAAATGACAATTAAATAATTTGATGCATTTATTTAATTTAGAGAAGAAATGGTAAAGGATAAAGTATTTAATTAAATACTTTTAGAAACCTTAGGGGAAAGGGGAAAATATTAATTAAATAGGTCATTTAATTAATATAGACAAATTAGACGAATAAATGATAGGATTTTGACCATATGGGAGTGGAAAATTTGGATGTCTATAGCAACAACTCAATTTACCAAAATTACATTCTCTTCTTCCAGAAACACCAACTATAGTGACAAAATAATTGTAGGAACAAAGAAACTCATAACTTGCTCCAATCTTGATGCGCACCTCTGAAAATTCTGGAGGATATACTAGATAGGCTCAGAAAAAACCCTTTAATGTGTGACTTTTGAATACCAACTTACCGAACTTTCCACCATACTAAACTTCACAAATTCACAGACTGCCTACAACATATTTATTATAATTTTCTCAATATCCTTGACATATACAGCCTTCAATACATTAATGCTAATAGTGTTGACATCAATGACAACCACATATCAGTAACACAACAACAACATCCAACAATCTCCCCCTTTGGCATTGATGGAAACACATAATGTGAAAATACCATCAACACAACTAGTTCTTCTCCAACAGTCTCCTCCTTGGATATTCACTCTTCTCCTCTTTTCTTCACTTGAATTTTCTCCCCCTTTATTCCTCAAAGTTTTTTCACATTACTCTTCTACCCCTTTTACATCAATGGAAAAGGTGCACAAGCTCTGAACCACATATCTAAATCATTTGACTACTCCCCTTGAGTAGCAGCCAGCATAACATCAATCTGAAACAAGATATGATCGTAAGTGCATAGACTGATGCAAAGACTTGAATCTTAGTTCAAATTAGGAGGGGAAATCACCCCTAACGTTCCTCTAAGATACTCAAAAGTATCTTTAGGAAACGACTTATTAAAGATGTCTATAATTTGTTCCTTAGTAGGCACATACTCTAGTTTGAGTTATTTATCACTCACTTTGTTTCTCAGAAAGTGATATTTGATAGATATATGTTTTATCTTTGAATGCAACACCGGATTCTTGGAAATTTTTATGGCACTTGAATTATCACAAAATATAGAAATAGGCTCATCATACTGAATTTTGATGTCTCTCAATATCTACTTCATCCATATTACTTGAGTGCAATTTTTTGTGGCAACAATATATTTTGCCTCAACAGTAGATAAGGAAATGGAATTATGCTTTTTACTTAGCCAAGGCACCAACTTCTTCCCCAAGAAGAAGGGACCACCACTAGTACTTTTCTTGTCATCCACATCTCCTGCCCAATCTGTGTTTGTAAAGGAATTTAAAGTAAGATCATCATCCTTAGGATACCATAGACCAAAATCAGTTGTCCCTTTCAAGTATCTAAAAATTCTTTTTACTATAGTTACATGTGATTCTTTCAGATCAGCATGATATCTAGCAACCTGCATACAACATTCATGATTTCTAGTCTGGTTTGAGTTAAATAAAACAATCCACTAATCATTGACCTATACCTTGTTTTATTGGCTTTAGTAGAATCATCATTTTGTGTTAACTTTCATCCGGTTATCATAGGTGTACCTACAGGCTTTGATTCTTCCATGCCTAACCTTTCAATAACTCTCTTACATACTTGAACTGAGATATAAAGATTCCATTATCTAATTGAGTAATTTGCAATCCCAAAAAGAATTTCAGTTCTCTAATCATTGACATCTCAAACTCACTTTTCATTTCATCAACAAACTTCATACATAAGTGATCATCACCTTCAAAAATGATGTCATCAACAAAGACTTCAATAATCAACTCTTTATCTTGATCCATCTTGAAATACAAATTATTGTCAACAGTACCTTTACTGAATCCAAGCTTCAACAAGTATTTATCCAGTCTAGCATATTAGGCTTTAGGGGCTTGCTTAAGTCCATACAATTCTTTCTTCAATAGGAAAACCATATCTCCTTGATCAATTAGTTGAAATCCATCTGGTTTCTCAACATAAACTTCTTCTTCTAACTCACCATTTAGAAATGTTGACTTTACATCTATTTGATAGAATTTTTAGTTCTTGAAAGCAACATAAGCAATAAACAATCTTATAGCTTCAATTCTAGCAATAGGGGCAAGGGTTTCTTCAAAATCAATACCTTCCATCTGTGAGTACCCTTTACATAGCAGTCTTGCTTTATTCCTGACTACTTCACCTTGTTCATTTAGCTTATTTTGAAAGACCCATTTGGTTCCAATCACATTTTTATCATGAGGTCTAGGAACAAGAATCCATGTATCAATATTTTTCTCTATCTACATCAGTTCTTCCTTCATTGGTTCCATCCAATATTCATCTTTACGTGCTTCATTGACATTTTTGGGCTTATTCTTGGAAATTATACAATACTCTTCTACAATTCTTCTTCTAGTCTACACACCTTTGTTCTTGTCTCCTATAATCTGATCTTCAGAATGATTTAGCTTTACATACCTTGGGACTTTGGGATTCTCTCAAACTTCTGGTTCTTCTATTCTTTCTTCTACACTTCCACTAGCTTCTCCTTCTAGATTTTCTTGATTCACCAAAACAATTTGAACTTGATTATGTGTCTAAGTAGTCTTTCCTTTATCAGTACTATCATGTTGGTCATCTGAATCATATCCACAATATCTAGATGATCTAGCAGTATCCTCATCAACTCTCACATTTTCACTTTCAACCATTTTCCTCAATCTTCTTTTATAGCATCAGTAGGCTTTGCTCTTAGTAGAGTAACCCAGAAAGATTCCTTCATCACTCATAGCATCAAACTCACCTATATCTTCATCTCTTTTGATATAACATCTACTTCCAAAGATTTTGAAATATTTAACAATGGGCTTCCAATAGATATGAGGTGCATTACTTTCCAACATCATAGTTATGGTAGCATCTAAATTTTTTTTGTTCTTTCTCTCAACAACTTTGTTCTATTGTGGAGTCTGGGAAGTAGATAAGTGTCTTTTGATTCCATGCTCTTCACAAAATGATTGAACTCCCAGGAAGTGAACTCACTACCTCTGTTTGATCTTAAGCATTTAATCTTCAAACCTGTCTCATTCTCTGCCATAGCTTTGAAACATTTGAAATTTTATAATGCTTCATTTTTTTCTCTCAAGAAAGAAACTCATATCATCCTAGAGTAATCATCAATAAGCAACATAAAGTACCTTTCTCCTTGTAGACTTCTGATTCTAGAGGGACCACATAGATCAGTATGTAGCATCTCCGATACTCCATTAGAATGATGTTTGCTCCGAAAGGAAATTCTAGCCTACTTTCCCATATGGCATTCCTTGCATATGGTGTTAGTAGGCTTCACAAACTTAGGTAGATCTTTGACTGCTTGTGTGGAGATTACTTTGACAATGTTATCAAAATTCACATGAAACAACCTCCTATGCCATAACTAGCTTACACAACTTGAGCAATTAAACAAATTTCACTAGTAGCACTCAAGTAAAAAATGTTACCTCTTATCTTTGTACTTGAAGCAATTACATTTCTAGAGCTTCCCAATATCCTGCACTTTCTATCTTTGAACTAAAGATTGTATCCCTTGTCGACCATCTATCCAAAACTCAATAAATTATGCTTCAATCCTTCAACATAAAGTACATCATCAATATTATATTTACCACCAAGAGAAATAGTGCTTCTGCCACAAATCACTCCAACATTGTTATCTCCAAATCTTACAACACCACTATCATATTTCTCTAAGCTTACAAACTTTCTTTTGTCAGCAATCATATGATGTGAGAATCCGTTGTCAATCACCCACTCATCCTTTTCATCAATTTTGGTTGCAAGAGCTTTCTCATTATTCTAATTACTAGAAGACTCAATGGACACTGAACCATTTTCCTTGATAGCAATGAATGCCCATCCATCTTCATTTCCATTTTCTTTATCAGATTCATCATCAGTAACAACTTCTTCAGCATAATAATATTTCTTTTGAAATCTATACTTGTCAGGTTTGTACTTAGGAACTCTTTCAGAACACCTTGATGCAAAATGACCTATCTTATTGCAAGAAAAACATTTAATAGGAAACTTTCCTTAATACTTACTTTTTCCTTTGGCTTCTCTTTTCACAATCAATGCTTACAACTCTTCTAACTCTCTTTCTTCATCTTCAATCGATTTCATCTAATCTTCATACTTGAATGTATTTCTGGAACTTTCTCCCAGATCATATATCTATTGGTTTCTTTTAGATACAATATCTTTAAATGCATATTCTATCTTAGGAGTACATTCACCAAATTCACTCATCTCAAAGGCAACAAGTTTTTCAATCAACATATCTCTTTTCACATTTGTTACTATCCTTAGCTCTTCAATAGCATGAGTTTTCATTTTGTAAGAAGTAGGCAATGATCTGAGTATTTTAGCCACAATATCATCTTCTTTAAGTTTCCACAAGCAAATCTAATACCTAACACTAGTTCATTTACTTTTTGCATGAAAGCAATAATTTTTTCATCTTCACTCATTTTCATGTTTTCCCATTTGCCTTTCAGACTTTGTAGCTTTGCAAATTTCACTTGTGCATCTCCTTCATACAATGTTTCCAGCTTCTTCCAAATCTCATGTGTTGTTTTCAAACCCATCACATTTGTCATCTTTGAATCTGTCAGAGCACTCAATAATGCTTCAATATCCTTGATATTATTTTCAGCATCTTTTATATCATTAGGAGTAGAGGGACCATTTTGAGGAATAACATATTTGTTCTTTGTAATCTTCCATAAGGGTTCACTAATGCACTTCAAATGACACTCCATTTTGAATTTCCACATAGAGTAGTTTGTACCATCGAATCTAGGACTATCCTTCTTGTATGATGCCATCTTGAATCACCTCAAGCTATTAAACTTCTTCAAAGGAACCTGCTCTTATACCAATTGTTGGCAAAACAAGGATAGACAACTAAGAGGGGTTAAATCAGTTACAAAATTTAAAACTTATTTAACCTTATCAACCTTTAATCTATGATCTAATAATTAACAATGAAATCATGAATCAACAACACATCAAAAACACACACAACACCAAGATTTTTTGTGTGGAAACCCTGTTAAGGGAAAAACCACAATGGAGGTTAATCCATAATTTATAACTTGTTAAAAGTATAAGAGAAATTAATAAGGAATGCACACGAATTCAGGCACACTGCCTAGAGCTCACTACTCAAAGAGAAGGCTCATTGCCTTACATAACACATTCAAATTAAATCCATTTGATGAGGTTGAACTAAGAAATTAGCTTCTTCAAAAGCTTGATGACAGTTTCGATTAGGCACATAAACACTTCTTCAAACTTCACTCAAACTCCTTCACACTTTGCTCTACAATCAAATGATCTAATCTTTATTCACACATACTTCCCACATACTTCCCATACATACTTCACAAATGAATAAAATAGTCACTCTTATATATCTGCTTCATGAAATTACATCAACAACACTGTCAGCCAAAAATAAAAAATATATGAATACAAATTGTCGGCCAAATTCATGAACAAATCTCAATGCAAACCAACCCAATTTGGTCACAACATAATGAAGACCTAAAATAACATCCTTGAACATGCTAAGAATTCAAAAATTAATCCACAAGGATCCACAACACACTACAACCATAATGTTGTCCAAGAACATGAAAACTTGAACACACAAAGGAAAAATATTCGATCATAAACACACCGATCAATGCAGACATAAAATGATGATAGAGTATGATCTAGAAACATAACCGAACATCAGAAGAGAATAGACAACTCAATTTACTATAATTACATTCTCTTCTTTTAGAAACACCAGCTACAGTGACAGAATAACTATAGGAACAAAGAAACTCATAACTTTCTCCAATCTTGATGCGCACCTCTAAAACTTCTGGAGGATATACTAGATAGGCTCAGCAACAAATCCTTTAATTTTTGACTTCTAAATACCAACTTACTGAACTTTCCACCATACTAAACTTCACAACTTCACAGACAACCTACAACATATGTATTATAATTTTCTCAATATCCTTGACGTATACAGCCTTCAAGACATTAATGCTAATAGTGTTGACATCAATGACAACCACATATCAGCAACACAACCACAACATCCAACATGATCATATTTTATTCAATTGGGATGTTACTATCTTTGATGAAGAATGAGGGCCCTTTCACATTTCCTCATCTGTGCAACATTCTGAGGATCAACCTTTGAAGGCTTTTGATTTGGGTGTTTGTCTTCTGGTAGGTCCACTTGATGGGAGGGATGATGAAGATTCTATATTTGATGATGCTCAACCTAATTTTCCTCTGGATGATATTGATCTTCCACCTAATGAACCTATTCTAGATACACAACCAGTTCCATCTCCTCCTATTACATCTGATGTTGGCACTTCTACTCTCCGGCCTAAATGGTGGGCTAAGACTATTAGTGATCTTCATGATGATGAGATCATTGAGGGGAGATCATCTAGAAACAAGAGTAAATAACAACATATAGTTAATTTTTCTCTCATGGCCAACATTCATAATGTCTATGAGCCTTAGACATATTTAGAGGCTAAAGGTATTCCTAAGTGGGAAAAGGCTATGGAGGCTGAATACCAGAGTCTTCAAAAGAATCACACTTGGGTCCTTTTTGATCTTCCTCCAAGGAAGAAGCCCATTAGTTGCAAATGCGTGCATAAAGTGAAATATAAAGTTGATGGAACCCTTGACAAGTACAAAGCTCATCTAGTTGCTAGGGGATTCTCACAGAAGGACGGCATTGACTATGAGGAGACCTTTTCTCCTACAACCAAGATGAGTACCTTTCGGCTTGTCCTTACCTTGGCAGCCCAGTTTGGTTGGAAATTCCATCAGATGGATGTTAAGAGTGCTTTACTCAATAGTGAGTTGAAGGAATAAGTCTACATGATGTAGCCTCTAGGTTTCAAGGTTGTTGCTAAAGAATGTAAGGTGTATAGATTGGTAAAAGCACTCTATGGCCTGAAACAGGCTCCTTGAGCTTGGTACATCAAGATTGACAAGTACCTCATAGATCATGGATTTCAGAGGAGTCCATCTGACTCTAATCTGTATGCCAAACATACTGGAAGTGATACTCTTATTCTTGTTGTCTATGTGGATGACCTGATCATTACTAGAAGCTTGAAACATCTGATTGTTGAGATCAAACAATATTTGTGCAACACATTTGACATGATAGATTTGAGACTTTTGCATTATTATTTAGGTGTTGATGTTTGGAAAACTGAGAGCATTATCTTCATCTCCCAGTCTAAATATGCTTGAATTCTATTGGATAAGTTCTAAATGTAGGATTGAAAACCTGCCTCCACACCCATGGAAAAAGGGCTCAAGTTGTCAACTAAGTCAAACTCACCTGTAGTAGATGAATCATTATTCAAGAAACTAGTGGGAAACCTCATCTATCTCACTGCCACTAGACCTAGCCTTAGTTTTGTAGTGAGCTACATTTAACGCTTCATGACAGCCCCTAAGGCTGATCATTGGGTAGTAGTGAAGCATGTGATGCATTATGTGAAGGGAATTTCTTATCATGGAATTATTTACACTAGGAGTCATGATTCTAGGCTCAATGTTTTCATAGACTCAAATTGGGTAGGTTCAGTTGATGACAGGAAATCAACATCTGGGTATGTGTTCAGTTTGGAATCTAGTGTTGTCACATGGACTAGTAAGAAGCAACAGGAAACAACTCTCTCCTCGATAGAAGTAGAGTATCGAGGAGTAGTTAAGATAGCTTGTGAGGTAGATAGGCTTCACCAAATGCTTGTGGATATGCAAATATCTCAAGTGGGTCTAACTCCCTTGCTCTTTGATAATTAGCGAGTTCTCAAACTTTCCAAGAATCCAGTCTTCCATGAAATAGCCAAGTATGTGGAAACTCATTGTCACTTCATTTAGAAGCTTGTTGAAGATGGATCAGTTCAGTTGTTGTATGTTTCAACAGAGGGGCAGACAACAAATATTCTCACTAAGTCACTCAGTCCATATAATTTTGTCAAATTCATGAGGCATGTTGGTGTAGTTTCCAGATTGAGCATTAAGGGAGGGTATTAAAATAATATTTATTATTTATTTAATGCTCAATAATGTTCTAATTTAATGTAATTTTAGTGATAACATCATATATGATCTTCTCTTCAGTTTCTTTATAGAAAATTTCTTTATTTGTAAATCCTTGTAGATTATTTATTAAGCGTTTTCGCTCATTGTTGATACATCATTAATTTACCAATTACTTGTGTAATAGAAATACCCTGTTGCCTTCATTTTCCAAGCCAATTTGTCTAATTTTTCATAGATCACCCATGTTTGTGGATGTGATCTATCTCCTACACGAAAAATCATGTACCATCTTATGCCCTTCAATCCAACTACATGCAGGTATCTTTTTAATTCCTCTATCTTTCATCAGTCTCATTAATATTTCAACCTCACCACACCTGCCCGCTTCTACATAGATGTTTTAGAGAAGAATATAACTTGTTGTAGCATTTTTAGGATCCAACTAAAAAATTAGTGTTGCTGGAATACTCAGCCTATATTCATATATGATCCACTTCTATGATGCTGAAGTGGCTCTCTAAATTATTTGGATCACCTAAAAAAGAAGTGGATATATAGTTAGGTTAAAAATTATCCTTTATGAATTGGTTTCTTAGTCCTTAGCATCTAGAACAATGGATATATAGTTAGGTTTTGGTGAGCAAATTTTAGTCCTCTTTTTGCTTTTATGAAACCTACATTTGTAGAATTTTGATGTCTGCAACTATTTATCAAAGGTTATGTTCATGAATTTCAATTTTATCAAGTCAGTGACATCTTTAGAGATATTAACTATTGAAATACACATGCCATAGGAAACAATTTTTAGACATGAACTGGGCATGTTTATGATTTTGCTATATTTTTCACTTTTGTTTTATGATTATTTTGAATGTTTAGAGCGAATTTTGATAAATTGAATCTTTTAGAGCTTCTATCATCTCATTACAATCATCAATGTTTGTACCTGCTCTCCCACAATCACTTCAAGTCATACTTGTGGTGATGCGGGAAAGCCCCACATCACTGGAGGCATGACATGAAGTGCTTGTGAGAGAGCGAGATCACATTTCTTTGAGGCATTTTTTGAAATAGTTTGCTTGCCTTGTCTATGCTTCCACATTTTCATGTATGTCTAGTAGGGCACTCCATAATCCAATTTGTAGAGTAGGAATTACTCTATGATTTTATGCTTTTTGTCTTCATAAATCACAGTTCTCTAAATTTGTTTGTCTATGAAATTAGTAATTTTTTAGGTTTGGCATGCTAACAATTATGCTACTCTGACAAATTTTTCTCTTATAGGTTTTATAAATATTCAGGTTTCTTTCCCTATTGCATTAATATGCATAAATTTTATCTAAAAGGAAAACAAGATGGGGCAGGTTTCTTTCCCTATTATATATTAATTTGTATAAGGGTAAGTGCAGAAAGATGGGTCCTAAACAGGGGACTTAAGTGACCACTTTTTTTCTAAAATCGGGAAATACTGACCTTGGACGTTAAATTGAGATAGTTACACTCAAAATTTTGAGATGGAACAAAAACAAGGATCAAAGTGCTCTGAGTCTACTTTCTTAACTACTAATTTATTTTGAAAATGGTTGAGATTAAGGGGTTCAAAAGAGGAACGTACACAAATTGGTGTTGTTTTTGTCAGAAAAAACATAAAATAGCAACTCTTGTACAACCCTCGTACAGTGAACCTTTTTTTAGTATTTTTAAAATCACAACAGTCATAAGTTAGCTAACAATATGTAGTTGATGCATGATTTTTCTGATTATTTTTTATTTTTTACTAATTTTTGAAGTAGAAACTTCTTGAAAATAAAATTTTGGTCATGCTACCGCTACAAATTTTGGAAACTAATTAATTGTTTTTTAAAAAAAATTGTAGAATAGAGTCTAGTTTCTAAAAATGTAATTTATTTGAAATTTTGATGAACGGTTAATTTATAATGAAAAAAACACCAAACATTGCTTTTTGCCAAAAAAAGAGACATACAAACAAAATAAATTATGGATGAAAGGCTTAACATTGTCAGAAAGTGAAAAATTACATAATTGGATAGCTAAGAGAGAACCTAACATTACCCAGATGTTCGATTTGTTTGATATTGACCCACGTGCAGTCTTGACAATGAGCATGAACCCGATTATCTGAAATATTGTAGAATTTGCAAAAACACATCTCTGGTCATTGGGAGTGCCCTCCAAGCCTTTGGGTTGGTATTCCAAGGAAAATACCAATTTCAAGGCTTGGGGATTCCCAAAGTAAGATATAATGAGAGCACGCTATAACACGCTCACGTTATATCTCAATTTTGATAATTTTTTTTGCGTTTGTGAGGAACATGTCTAGCAAGACATAATGCGAGCGTGGTATAATACACTCGTGTTATGTCTTGCTTAATGTTAAATTCTACTCTATTGAATGTATGTTTATATATTTGTATGTTTGTATGTACATGTATGCTTGTATGTCATGTATGTATATGTATGTATGTATGCCTCTGTGTATCAATGCATGTATATTGTATGTATTCCTATATGTAAGAGTGTATCTACACAGGTACATGTATGCTTTTATGTATGTATAATTGAATGTACATATGTAGTATGCTTGTATATATGTAAGTATGTATGTATTTATGTATTTATTTAGAGGGAGGGAGAATTTTAAGAGAGAGAAAGAGGGGAGGTGAAGTGAGAGTTTAAGAGAGAGGGGCGGTGGAAGTGAGATTTTAAGAGATATGGAGTGGGAGAGAGAGAGAGAGAGAGAGGTAATTAGCTAGGTAGGGTGGGAGGGACAGAGGGACAGAGGGAGTGAGAGAGAGGGAGAGAGAGGGAGAGAGGGAGAGAGAGGGGTGGGAGAGAGAGAATTGAGAGAGAGGGAGAGAGACAGAGAGATGGGGAGAAATAGAGATTTATGCAGGTAGGGTGCCAAAGGAAGAGACTTCAGAGTGTGAGGGGGGGTGAGATGGAGAGACTTGAGAGATAGGTAGTGAGAGGGAGTGGGAGAGAGAGGGACTGTGAGTGAGAGATGTGAGAGAGGGAGAGGGTGTGGGAGGGAGTGACCTGAGAGAGGGAGATGAAGAGGGGGGTGGAGTGATAGGGACTTATATAGGTAGGGTGGGAGGGATAAATAGAGAGAGGGGAGAGAGAGAGAGAGTTACCTAGGTAGGTTGTGATAGGGAGAGACCTAAGAGAGAGGGGGTGGGAGGGAGAGACCTGAGAGAGAGGGAGAGAGAAGGAGTAAGAGAGAGAGGGAGAGAGGAGTAAGAGAGAGAGGGATATATATAGAGAGAGAGAGATAGAGGAAGCGAGAGAGGGTGGTAGGGATTGATTGAATTAGAGGTACATAGAAAGAGGGAGAGGATCGATAGAGGCAATTAGAGATGTTAGGAGTGAGGGAGGGAGGGAGAGGTGAGATGTGTAGATAGAGACAATTAGAGAGGTTAGGAGAGAGGGGGGGAGGGAGAGGTGAGATGTGTAGATAGAGAGTCCAAGTGATAGGGTTTGAGGGTATAGGGTTGAGGGATTATGGTGGAGGAACTATAGGGTTGATGGCTTCTAGGGTATTAGGGTTTAAGGGTTAAGGGTTGAGGGATTAGGTTCGATGGTAAAGGGTATTGGATAGAAGGTTTAAGGGTTTCGGGTAAAAGGGTTTAGGGTTTAGGTTTGAGGGTATATGGTTGAAGAATTAGGTTGAGGGTCCAATGTAAAGGGTAGAGGGTATAGGGGTTGAGGGTTTAGGGTTAACGGATTGAGGGATGAAGGATTAAGGGTTGAGGGTTGAGAATTGAGCGTTGATGGTTTAATGTATAGGGTAGAGGGTAGAGGGTAGAGGGTTAAAGTGTTTAGGGTTTAGGGTTTAAGGGTTGAGGGTTGATGGTTGAGGGTTTAAGGTTGAGAGTAGAGGATTGAGGGTATAGGGTATAGAGTTGAAGGATTAGGGTTGAGGGTCCAATTTATAGGGTAGAGGGTATAGGGTTGAGGGATTAGGGTTTAAGGGTTGATGGTTGAGGGTAAAGGGTTGAGGGTTTAGGGATTAGGGTAGAGAGTTTTCTTGGATTTATGGGTTTAAGGTTTGAGGGATTAGGGTTTAGGGTAGAGGGTAGAGGGTAGAGGGTAGAGGGTTTAAGGGTTTAGGGTTTAAGGGTTGAGGGTTGAAGGTTTAGGGTTTAGGGTTGAGTGTTTAAGGGTTTAAGGGTTGAGGGTTTAGGGTTGAGGGATTATGGTAGAGAGGGAGGGATGGGTGGATAGAGAGATGGAGGGAGAAGTGAGATAGAGAGAAGGAGAGAAGAGGAGGGATGTTAGGGTTAGAAGGTAGATATCTAACAAGTTAAATGCAAATTTATCAATAAAATGGAGAAATAAACACAAAAAATTATAGCAGAAACAAGACAATAAAGAGAATTTAACGTGGTTCACCCAATCTGAGCTACATCCACAAAACCACAGCCATCCAATGATTTTATTATCCAGCGAAAAATATATCACAATATCATGAATAATACCATACTACAACTCGCCATCCCAAACACTTATAACAAGCTTTTAGAATCTTCCATAAATTAGGGTTTACAAAGTTAGCTTTCTTTTTCTTTTTCAGCATCAAAGCGAAAAAATATGTACAGTACTAAATAGTGTATAGTATGGTATGATCAGTCGCCACATACCAACAATCTCCCACTTGGAGATTGATCAGGCTCCACACCAACACAGGACATAGATATATGAGGGTTGAGGATCCAATGTATAGGGTAGAGGGTTGAGAATAGAGGGTATAGGGTTGACGACCAGTATGGTTGAGGAATTAGGGTATTGGGTTGAGAGTATAGGGTTGAGGGATTAGGGTTGAAGGATTAGGGTTGAGGGTACATATGGTTGAAGCATTGGGGTTGAGAGTCCAATGTATAGGGTAGAGGGTATTGGGGTTGATGGTTTAGGGTTTGAGGGTTGAGGAGTGACGTATTAAGGGATTCAGAGTTGAGGGTTGAGGTCTTAATGTATAGGGTATAGGGTTTAAGGGTTGAGGGTTGAGGGTTTAAGGTTGAGGGTAGAGGATTGAGGGTATGTGGTTAGGGAATTAGGGTTGAGGGTCCAATGTATAAGGTAGATGGCATAGGGGTTGAGGGATTAGGGTTTAAGGGTTGAGGGATTAGGGTAGAGAGTTTACTAAGTAGGTTTAAGGGTTTAAGGGTTGAGGGATTAGGGTTGAGGGTAGAGTGTATTGGGTTGAGGGTAGAGGGTAGATGGTTTAAGGGTTGAGGGTTGGGAGTTAAAGGTTGAGGGTAGAGGGTTGAGGGTATAGGGTTGGGGGATTAGGGTTGAGGGTATAATGTATAGGGTGGAGGGTATAGGGGTTGAGGTATTAAGGGTCAAGAGGATTGAAAGATTAGGGTGGAGAGCTTACTAAGTGGGTTTTAAGGGTTTAAGGGTTGAGGGATTAGGGTTGAGGGTTTAATGGTTTAGGGTTTAAGGGTTGAGGGTTTAGGGTTTAGCTTTTAAGGGTTTATAGGGTAGAGGGTAGAGGTTTTAAGGGTTGAGGGTAGAGTATTTAGAGTATAGAGTTGGGGGATTAGGGTTGAGGGTCCAATGTATATGGTAGAGGGTATATGGGTTGAGAGATTAGGGTTTTAGGGTTGAGGGATTAAGGGTCAAGAGGGTTGAGGGAATAGGGTAGATATTTTACTAAGTGGGGTTAAGGGTTGAAGGGTTGAGGGTTGAGGGTTAAGGTTAGATGATTGAGGGTAGAGGGTAGAGATTTTAAGGGTTTAGGGTTTAAGGGTTGAGGGTTTAAGGTTGAGGTTAGAGGATTCAGGGTATAGGGTTAGGCGATTAGGGTTGAGGGTTGAATGTATAGGGTAGAGGGTTTAGGGGTTGAGTGATTAAGGGTTAAGATGGTTGAGGTATTAGGGTAGAGAGTTTGCAAAGTGGGTTTAAGGCTTTAAGGGTTGAGTGTAGAGGGTAGAGGATTGAGGTTTTAAGGGTTTAGGGATTAAGGGTTGAGGGTTGAGGGTTTAGAGTTTAGGATTTAGGGTTGAGTGTTTAAGGGTTTATAGGGTAGAGGGTTTAAGGTTTGATGGTTTAAGGTTGAGGGTAGAGGATTGAGGGTATAGGGTTGGGGGATTAGAGTTGATGGTCCAATGTATAGGGTAGAGGGTATAGGGGTTGAGGGATTAGGGTTTAAGGGTTGAGGGTTGACAGATTAAGGGTCAAGAGGGTTGAGGGATTAAGGTAGAAATTTTACTAAGTGGATTTAAGGGTTTAAGGGTTGAGGGATTAGGGTAGAGGGTATAGGGTAGAGGATTGAGGGTAGAGGTTTTAAGGGTTTAGGGTTTAAGGGTTGAGGATTGAGGGTTTAGGGTTTAGGGTTGAGTGTTTAAGGGTTTATAGGGTAGTGGGTAGAGGGTTTAAGGGTTGAGGGTCCAATGTATAGGGTAGAGGGTATAGGGGTTGAGTTATTAGTGTTTAAGGGTTGAGGGTTGTGAGATTAATGGTCAAGAGGATTGAGGGATTAGGGCAAAGAGCTTACTAAGTGGGTTTAACAGTTTAAGGGTTGAGGGATTAGGGTTGAGGGTAGAGGGTATTTGGTTTAGGGTAGAGGGTAGATGGTTTAAGGTTGAGGGTTGGGGGTTTAAGTTTGAGGGTAGAGGGTAGAGGGTTGAGGGTCCAATGTATAGGGTAGAGGGTTGAGGGTCCAATGTATAGGGGTTGAGGGATTAGGGTTTAAGGGTTGAGGGTTGAGGGTTGAGGGTTGAGGGTTAAGGGATTAAGGGTCAAGAGGGTTGAGGTATTAGGGTAGAGAGTTTAATAAGTGGGTTTAATGGTTTAAGGGTTGAGGGATTAGGGTTGAGGGTAGAGGGTAGAGGGTAGAGATTTGAGGGTAGAGGGTTTAAGGGTTTAGGGTTTAAAGGTTTAGGGTTTAGGGTTTAGTATTTAGGGTTGAGTGTTTAAGGGTTTTTAGGGTAGAGGGTTTAAGGTTGAGGGTAGAGTATTTAGGGTATAGGGTTGGAGGATTAGGGTTAAGGTTCCAATGTACAAGGTAGATGGTATAAGGGTTGAGGGATTAGGGTTTAAGGGTTTAAGGGTTAAGGGTTGAGGGTTGAGGGATTAAGGGTCAAGAGGGTTGAGGGATTAGGGTAGAGAGTTTACTAAGTGGATTTAAGGGTTTAAGGATTGAGGGATTAGGGTAGAGGGTAGAGGGTAGAGGGTAGAGGGTTCAAGGTTTTAGGGTTTAAGGGTTGAGGCTTTAGGGTTTATGGTTTAGGGTTGAGTGTTTAAGGGTTTATAGGTAGAGGGTAGAGGGTAGAGAGTTTAAGGGTTGAGAGTTTAAGGTTGAGGGTAGAGGATTGAGAGTATATAGTTGGGGGATTAGGGTTGAGGGTCTAATGTATCTAGGGTAGAGGGTATAGGGGTTGATGGATTAGGGTTTAAGGGTAGAGGTATTAAGGGTCAAGAGGGTTGAGGGATTAGGGTATAGATTTTACTAAGTGGGTTTAAGGGTTGAGGAATTAGGGTTGAAGGTATAGGGTAGAGGATTGAGGGTAGAGGGTAGTGGGTTTAAGGGTAGAGGATTTAAGGGTTGAATTTTTAAGGTTGAGGGTAGAGGATTGATGGTATAGGGTTGGGGGATTAGGGTTGAGGGTCCAATGTATAGGGTAGAGGATATAGGGGTTGAGGGATTAGGGTTTAAGAGTTTAGGGATTAAGGGTCAAGAGGGTTGAGGGATTAGGGTAGATATTTTACTAAGTGTGTTTAAGGGTTTAATGGTTGAGGGATTAGTTTTGAGGGTAGAGGGTATTGGGTTGAGGTAGAGGGTAGATGGTTTAAGGGTTGAGGGTTGGGG
>CM021100.1:259661045-259818251 GCA_007115665.2 Sequoiadendron giganteum | reverse complement strand
GGAGTGGGAGTGAGATAGAGGGTAGAGGATAGAGGGGAAAGAGATAGAATTAGGGCTTAAGGGTTGAGGGTAGAGGATAAAGGGTATAAGGGTTAAGGGTAGAGGGTAGAGGGGAGATAGATAGAAGGAGTGAGTGAATGAGAGAGATAGTTGAGAGAGGGAGAGTGGCTAGGAGGGATAGAATTGGGAGATAGAGACAAAGGGAGTGGGAGAGAGATATAGGGTAGAGGAGAGAGGGAAGAGAGATATAATTAGGGTTTAAGGGTTGAGGGTAGAGGATAGAGGGTATAAGGGTTAAGCGTAGAGGGTAGAGGGTAGAGAGATAGAATTAGGGTATACGGGTTGAGGGTATAAGGGTATAAAGGTATAAGGGTTGAGGGTAGAGGGGAGAGGGGAGAGAGATAGAATTAGGGTTTAAGGTTTTAGAATAGGGGGATGAGGGTATAAGGGTTAAGGGTAGAGGGTATATGGAAGAGGCATAGAATTAGGGTATAGGGGTTGAGCGTATAAGGGTTAAGGGTAGAGGGGAGAGGGGAGAGAGATAGAATTAGGGTTTAAGGGTTGAGGGTAGAGGATAGAGGGTATACGAGTTAAGGGTAGAGGGTAGAGGGGAGAGAGATAAAAGGAGTGAGTGAATGAGATAGAGAGTTGAGAGAGGGAGAGGGGGTAGAACTGTGAAAAAGACCTTGCGGAAGGTCCACGAGTCTAACCATGAGGCAATACTTGATACAATAAAGAGTAGAGTATACTCGGATGGTTCGTTGGATTAATTTGTAAGTATGCACATTGGTTCTTATTAATTTATACTAGTATGCACATTAATTTATTTGATACCAATGCTATCATATTCTTTTACTTTTCCTATTTGTAAGTAACTTGATAAAAATTGATTGGTGTCCCCTTGCAGAAAAATGTAGATTTATGAGCCAACCAAGAGAATCTTAGCCAGAAAAGCAATGCAACATCCTTATTTTTATGATGTTCACAAATCTCAATTATGATTTTAAGCCATTACAAAAGTGTGTGTGAAGCTTGGTGAGGTAATTTCAAGTTATTCATTTGAAGTTAACCTTATCATGAGAACCTATGATGTAGAAATTATAAGAGCATCTTGAATTTCAAGTTATTCTATTCATGAGAGGTGTTGTGTGCAATAGGTATCTTGGAACTCTCAGTGAAGATGTATGACTAGGAGTGATTAAGTTAAGACATTAGAATACTTATCCTCAATGGAAGCATCAAGATTTATGCCTTGTTGTTCTTGAGTTGGAACCAAATGGTGTCGATTTTTTGTCTATAAGTTCCTTCCATCTATTTTCATTTCATTTCCATGTTGGATGCTCTTTCTTTTTCTTCTTTTCCTTTGCGTATTTGTAAGTAAACTACTAAAAATTGATTGGTCTCTCCTTGTAGAAAATGTTGATTTATGAGTCATCGAAGAGAATCTCAACCAAAAAAGAAATGCAACATCCTTATTTTGATGATCTTGACAAATCTCAATATGATTTGAAGCCATTATAAAAGAGTGTGTGAAGCTTAGCGAGGGAATATCGAGTTACTCATTTGAAGTTAACCTCATCATGAGCACCTATGACGTAGACATTATAAGAGAATATCAAATATATAAGTGGAATTTTAAAATATATGTGAGAATGGATTACATAAGGAATTGTAATGAGATTTACTTATAATGATATTTACTCAAATATTGAAATTTGGTGCAATGCACCAAGGTTATTGAGCAAATTTGGTTCATGGAAGTCTTAAGTTAGTTTTGTGTTTTGAGTTTTTTCAATTGAATAAGATCATATTAGACCAATTTATAATTTAATAAGTCATTTTAGTTGGTTTTGGGTTCATTTTGGATTTCATGTTTCATATTTGTCAAAATGATGTAAAATTGCAAAAATTGAAAAATTGTCAATGTGAAAAAAGTGCAAAAAAACTTGAAGAAGCCCAATGGTCATGGGCATTCAAAGGGAAGTTAAATCAATTTTCATAGGTTATTTAATGTTTAAATATGTTTATAACTATAAGGAATAGGTTGTTGAAGTTTTTTGTGAAGGAAAAATAATAAAAATCCCTTGATTTCTCTTGTAATTTTGTGTGTTTGATTGAATTTTTCTATTGCAAACTATTATACTTGGTTGTACAGAAGTATTATGTCTTGAAATATTTTCCAATTGGTAGAGATAGGTGTTGATGTAGAGCTATGTGGGCCACATACACAATAAAATATATTAGTACCAAGATCATAAACCTGACTTCTTGACTAGCTCTCCAAAACACTCTCAAAACTCAACAATGGTGTAAGTCACCAATGTCTCCAATACACACTAAGGTTCTCATACCTTCACGTTAATTCAAAGAGGCATCTAAAAATATTAAAATCCTCATACAATCTTAACTAAACCACTCTCAAACCTCAAATAACCATACTTAGCCACAAACCCACTCCAAACCTTCACAAGTTAAGAGCCCTCTCCCAAGGAATTGTCAAACATATCTACAGATCCAGATGGATTCTCTAGACTATACCAACATATTTAGATACCCTTTTCCATGATTATAAACATATCTCAAGATTACTATGGACTCCTTTAAAAGGAACACCTCAAAATCTCACTTTACCATAGGGGCAACTAGGCCAATTAGGCCTCTTTTGCAAAGAGACACCTTCCCAAACACTTGAAATTCATTCAAACTCAAAGGAAAATATTTAGTTAGGTTACCAAACACAATATTCCACAATTTTTAGAGCTCCAAACGCTCACCAAGCTACCAATCCACTAAACCCTCACTTTCAAACCTCCAAGACAAGGTTTTCCAAGGAGCCTTATTGAAAATCACTCTTCCCACACTTAAATCTCACAAAAAAAACCCCAAAAATACCATAGGATGTCTATACATGCTTAAAATACTCTCACAAATGACTGCCCCAATGGATTTCATCCATTCTCACCCTAAAACTGTTGAATTTCACTCAAAATCACTCATTTTCACTACCAAGGTTACATGGCATGACTCCAAAATGATCTCCCCTGATCCAAGAATAAAAATCTATTATATTCCTAATGTAATGGACTCATTGCACTGAAAAAATAGAAAAACACACATTTGCTAAGAAAAAATAGAGCTTTTATTGATCACACTTTTACAAAAACACCCACCCACCTTCATTCGAGATCCACATACATATAATAACTCCCTCAATCAAGAAAATGATTGAAAAATAACGCCTCAAGTGACCTTTTACCTCCCATGAACGTTCAACTTCCCCATTGTGCATTTTTTGCACTTAAAAAATTTGAAAATGACACCTTTTGCATATTTTGCTTAATTTGCAACTAAAACCTTCTAATCACCAAATGACCATCAAAATAGGCTTATTACATCATGAATATTGTCTATACAACCTTATTTAACTCAAAACAAGACTTCAACACCTAAATTTCAAAATTTTGCTTGGTGCCCTTGCACCAAGTGTTAGCTACATTTTGGCTTTGGAGTGAAGGAAATTCATTGAGTTTTAAGAATTTTATTGTCAAATTATTGACTACGGGTCTGTACAACCAACCATACGGGTTTGAAAACCAAAAATGAATAAATGACTCATTCCATCTATTTTTTATCTCTGTGGCTCAGTGGAATGAGTCCAAAATGGTAGGATTAGTTGTAGGAATAATATTTAGAAGTAGGGAAAATGTTTAGGAGTGTTTTTGGTTGTTGTCCTAAAGAAAATTGGGTGAATTTTGGCTTAAAAATGGAGTTTCGATGTTGGGTTTTGGTGAAATTGTATTAGGAAACATTGGAAGATGATTGATTTGGCATGAGCAAGTATATATTGAAGTGTTTGAAGCTTTGGAAGGGTAGTGAAGGTGAGTTGAGTGCCTGCACATGATGCCCTAATTGTCAAATTGTGTATTTTGAGTGAAATTTGATGGTTAAAGGAGGAAAGTCATAGAAAATATTGGGGGCAGAAAATTTTGAGGAACCTTCAAGCATGTGCAGACATAACTAAAGGTGTTTGAGGCCTTGATTGGCTATGTAGAAGCCTGGAACAATGTTTTTCAATAAACCCCTTTGGAATGGCATAAAGTGAGGGTTTCATGTTTTGGTGTCAGAGGAAATGATTCTTTGATCAACATTTGAGGATTTGGAGGTTTTGTATATAGATAAGTGACTATCCATGAAGATTTAGGGTTGGAAAGGCATTTGAGTGGGTGATTCTTTGTTAAAGTGACCTAATTGAGGTCTAGGACAACATAGTTGCATGATTTTGGAGAAGTTGGTCCAAAGTGACCTATGTTGCTTTTGAGATATGATTTTTAATATGTTGAAGGGTGTCTAAAAATACAATTTTTTAGTGTGTTTAAGATTGGATATGAGAGTTTTGGTCCAGAAACTAGGTCTGCAGACCTACAAGGGAATTTGAGTGAATTTGTGAAGATTTGGAGAGATAGGTTTAAAAGGGTTGCAAATTTGTTTCTAAAGGCTTAAGTTGTGATTGTAGGTTGATTGCCACCCTTCTCTGCACCAAAATTTATTGCTGCCCTCAAACATTTGTAATTCAAGCAATGCAATCCCTTAACAGTCCAAATTGCAAAAGGGAAACAATCTTCGATGACCCATTACATGGATACCGTGTTGGTTACAAGAATTTTCTCTGAGGGATTGGGATTACGTAGGGAACCTCTATAATAACCTCTCTTAGTTTTTATCATCTCAGATTCATTTTTCCGTGGTGTCTAATTTTGACTTGATGGAAAAAGTGTCAATTGTAAGCAATGTAAAGTTGCAAAGTGGTGAAAATTTCATTTTGCAACTTGTGTGACCAAATAGAGTGTTCCAACGTATTCAATTAGGTATTTTTATGCTATAAATGGTCCTTTTTCACACCCAAACACAAAGAATCGGTATGAGCTATGTTCGACTGGATTGATCCCTTAAGGGTCCAAAGTGCAAAATGGCTTCAAACTTTAGCATACTATTACTTGGATACCGTGATGCTTTGAAAATTCTCGTCTAATCCTATGGGATTTTTTTGGGCCCCTCTACAATAAAATCTCTCAGTTTTCACTATCTCGGAGGCATTTTCCCGTGGTGGCGAATTTTCACTTAAGGAAAAAGTTGTCAAATGCAAGTAGTTGAAAGTTGCAAAGTGGTGCAACTTTCATTCTGCAAATCATGTGAACAAAATGAGTATTCCAACCTATCCAAATAGGTATTTTTATGCTATAAATGGTCATCTTTCACACCCAAACACATGGAATCGCTTCGAGCTATGTTCAACCAGATCAATCCCTTAAGGGCCCAAAGTGCAAAGTGGCTGCAAACTTCATCATGTTGTTACTCGGATACTGTGATTCTTAGAAAATTCTTGTCTAATCTTATGGGATCATGTTGGGCCCCTCTAAAATAATCTCTCTCGATTTTCACAATCTCAAAGTCATTTTCTCGTGGTGGAAAATTTTCACTTGGGGAAAAAGTTGTCAAATGCAAGTAGTTAAAAGTTACAAAGTGGTGCAAATTTTGTTCTGCAACTCGTGTGACCAAATGGAGTGTTCCAACGCATTCGAATAGGTATTTTTATACTAGGAATGGTCCTCTTTCACACCCAAACATGCAGAATTGCTCTGAGCTACGTTCAACCTGATCAATCCCTTAAGGGTCAAAAGTGCAAAATGGCTGCAAACTTCAACATGTTATTACTCGGGTACCATGATGCTTAGAAAATTATCATCTAATCCTATGGGATTGCATTGGGACCCTCTAAAATAACCTCTCTCATTTTTTTTAATCTAAGAGGTGTTTTCCTGTAGTGGCGAATTTTCACTTGGGGAAAAAGTTGTCAAATGCAAGTAGTTGAAAGTTGCAAAGTGGTGCAACTTTCGTCCTGTAACTTGTGTGACCAAATGGAGTGTTTTAACATTTCTAAATAGGTATTTTTATGCTAAGAATGGTCCTCTTTCATACCCAAACACACATAATTTCTCTAAGCTACGTTCAACCGGATCGATCCCTTAAAAGTCCAAAGTGCAAAATGACTGCAAACTTCAACATGTTGTTACTCGGATACCGTGACACTTAGAAAATTCTCATCTAATCCTATGGGAATAAATTGGGCCCCTCTACAATAACCTCTCTCAGTATTTTATATCTTGGAGGCATTTTCCCATGGTCACAAATTTTCACTTGGGGAAAAAGTTGTCAAATGCAAGTAGTTGATAGTTGCAAAGTGGTACAATTTTTGTTCTACAACTCGTGTGACCAAAAAAATTATTCCAAAATGTTTGAATAGGTATGTTTACGCTAGGAATGGTCCTCTTTTTCACCCAAACATTTGGAATCACTCTGAGCTATGTTTAACTGGCTTGATCCCTTAAGGGTCTAAAGTGCAAAAGGGAAGCAATCTTTGATGAGTTATTACTCAAAAATCATGATGCTTACAAACTCTCTGTCTGAGCCTATAGGATTGTATTGGGCCCCTCTACAATAACCTCTCTCGGTTTTTGTTATCTCAGAGTCAGTTTCCCATGGTGTCTAATTTTCACTTGATGAAAAAAGTGTCAAATGCAAGCAGTGTAAAGTTGCAAAGTGGTGCAACTTTCGTTTTGCAATTCGTTGCACAGCCTGTATGATCTGATGGTGACTCCAAATTGATTTGAATTTTTATTTCATTGTCCTATCTATCATTTTGACTAATTTTTAGGTGTTCCCATTGGGGTTGTATAGTCTTATTGAGTTTTCCTTGTAGGCGGGTCTGAAACTCCAATTTTAAGGTTTTGAAGACATATAAATGTGATTATGGCCCATTCCACTAACTATAACTCCTATAGATGAGTGTAATGGGCCCAATATGGTAGTATTTAGTTGATTGGATGGTTTTGGGAGTATGATAGGTCATTTCGGGGTTTGGACATGATTCCCTAGTTGTCAAATTTAAATGTTTTGAATGAAATTTGATGGTTAAAGGTGGGTGGGTGAGAAAAAATCTTGGAGCAGAAAATCTTGGTGATAGATTAAGCATGCATAGGCTATTTGAAGCATGTTTGATGCATTGGTGAAGTGTAAAGAAGTTGGGAAGTGGGATTTTTAGTAAACCCTTTGTAACTTGCTAAAAATGAGGGTTTTGTATAAAGAGGACTTAGTGAGCGGTTCAATGGCTAAAAGTTGTAGATTGGTGGTTTTATAGACTGGTAAATGAATTTCCATAGGTATTTTGGGTTGGAAAATTTTTTAGAGGAGAGTTGCTTTGTAAATTAGGCCTATTTGGCTTAAGGGGACAACGTAGAAGCATCAATTTGAGGGAATTGTTCCACAAGAGTTATATGAGCTTTTGAGATATGTTTTGGTATGCCTTAAAGGGTGTTTTAGTATATAATTGGTTAATGAGTTTGAGAGTGGAGTTGTGAGATAGGTCCAAGAAACTAGGTCTGCAAACCTACAAGGCAAATAATGAAGTTGTGAAGGGAATCACCCTAGTTAGGGTTTTGGAGATTGAAGGCTTGTTGAAATTAGTTAAATTTGTGGTTGATAATTGAAGGCCTCCCTACTCTGCATCACTTCTCTCTTGTTGCAATTTTGGGTGGATTATTACTTTCAAAGTATTGGGAATTCTTTGCCTATTTTCTAGTTGGCAGTTGCCATTCTAGAAGGCTCATCTCTTGATATATTTTATACTCATTCTTAATCAATTATCAAGTTAATAATTACTGCATTTATTTATAGTTAATATTTTTTTTTTTAATTTGTGCAATTTTAGAATTTGTAGCTCTACTAGTATTCCTAGAAATATTGAAGTTGTTTATCATCGACTAATAAAATTGTTTAGCATCGATCAATTAATATTCAAGACAAACCATGAAGGACAACAATGATCAATGCAAGGGATAACCAATTAATAAGTATACATGTGAATAAGGGAAGAACAAGTATTCAAAAACATGTAAGTTTTGAAGTATGCACACGAATACATAGTATACACAAATTAATACAAAGTATATGCATGAATACAAGGTATACACATGAAAATGTTGGAGTAAATTAATAATCAACAATTTACTCTAGTTCTTAATGCAAACTTAGGAAGAGATCATCTAGTTCTAATCTCGAGTGTTATTCCATTAATCATGCATTTCAGTCAATTAAGTGACTTAACTGATTCATGCATTCTATTATCTCACTCATCTCTTAGTCAAAACTCCATCACATGTTGAGTTGAACTCCACCATTCAAATATCTGAAATTGAGTTCATTTGTGTATACATAAGGATATTCAATCCCTCATTGTAATTA
The DNA here is from genome assembly GCA_007115665.2 of Sequoiadendron giganteum. Lineage (NCBI taxonomy): Eukaryota > Viridiplantae > Streptophyta > Pinopsida > Cupressales > Cupressaceae > Sequoiadendron > Sequoiadendron giganteum. The sequence continues at coordinate 259,809,953 of CM021100.1, read as the reverse complement.
TTCAGTGATCAATAATCATTATTGTTTCTTATATTTCTCTATGTGCTTGTTTTCGAATCTCCTAGATCTTTCGAGATTCTAATATGGTATCAGAGTAGGAAGGAGATATTTACAAGCCATAGTTAAACTATTTTATTATTTTTAGTTCAAATCGACTCCACTGTGGAGGTAAGAATTGGAAGAGGTGATTTGAGGTGTGACTGTCTTTTACAGATGGAGATTTGTATTTGACTAAGCATTGGACATTGGTAAATATTCCATCAACCATGGAAATTTGGCAAAGTTCCATGTGGGAAATATGCTCTTAGCGTTTGAAATCCTATGCACTAGAGAGCCCACACTTTATTGTGCAAGTTGTGATTCCTTTTGTAGGCTCGAGAGGTGATTATTCACCATCAGTAGACCATGCAAGGCTCTTGCATGTGCTATCAAATACATCAAACCTCTTCAAGTGTCTTCTTTCTAGAATTTCAAACCTGGAACAATAAATTGTGGTTCATACCCACGTGTAGGTCCTACTTTGCATACCCATGCAGCCAATTTTGAATGTGACTTGCTTGGTCTATTGGAATGGTGGTGGCTTCAACAAATCCCCAATTCCATAGCCTCAATCAATCCTTTGCCATTGTCGTGGACCTTGAGGCATTTCAAAATGCTAAGGATGCACCTTGTGGTTTCTCTATAGCTTGTGCTTGATGTGTGCATATATGAAGGCACCTCATTCCTCTGTTAGCACTCCTACATGCTACGTTGTGGGTTTTTCCAGTTAGGAGGCACGCAAACAACCCATGTGAATTCATCCTTCTGCGCATATTGATTTTTTGCTCAACAAATCTATGATTTCATCCATAATGAAGGCAGATGTAAATCTATAGATGCATGCATGTCTCCTAATTTATTTTTGCATGGTCCTTGCTTTCTTCCTAGAATTGATTTTTTTCATCGTACATGCTTTGCAAGCACCATATAATAAAGATCTGGGAACATTTGGGTTTTTGTAATAATCCATATGGGGGGTTTTTCTTTAAGAATCTAGTACAGGTTTCTTTCATATTTCTTTTGAATAATCAAACTTAGAATATTAAAGTTGCTAATTATCTATCAAGCTCTGCACTACTCCTCCAATTGGTAGCCAGAAGTTTTTTTCTATTCTAAATTCCTATCTACATGAGCTTTGAGAGTCGCATCCTCGTGTGCTTCCAGAATTTCTTTCTAGTAGGGTTCCTGACTACATGAGCTTCTAGAGTCACATCCTCATGTGCTTCTAGAGTTTATTTCTAGCAAGACAATATTGGGCATTGAATCAACAATGGCATCATCCCTAATAGAGGGCATCTTTGTAGTTCTTCAATAGTTGCAACTTTCTTCTTTAGTTTAGATAAATTGTTGATAGCCACATCACCGTTGTTGGCCCACCATCTTCATCGCCTTTGTAGCTTGTTCTCTATCCTTCTTCACAATATCTTGGATCAACATAATCACTTTCCGACATGTGGACACATGAGTAGTTTTTAGAGGCTTCCATCATTGCATTCTTTCCCTTCATCAGTTTTTGCTTCTCCTTAGTTTTCATTCAAGGGGGGTGTTGGAGTAAATTAATCATCAATAATTTACTCTAGTGCTTAATGCAAAATTAGGAAGAGATCATCTAGTTCCGATCTTGAGTGTTATTCCATTAATCATGCACTTCAATCAATTAAGTGACTTAACTTATTCATGCATTATGTTATCTTACTCATCTCTCAATCAGAACTCCATCACATTTTGAGTTGAACTCCACCATTTAGGGATCTAATGTTGAGTTCATTTATGTATACATAAGGATATTCAATCCTTCATTGTAATTATTCAGTGATCAATAATCATTACTATTTCTCATATTTCTTTGTGTGCTTGTTTTCTAATCTCCTAGATCTTCCTAGATTCTAATAGAAAACACGTAAGTTGCAAAGTATACATTGGAATACATGTAAGTCACAAAGTATACATGTAAGTTGTAAAGTATACACTTGAATACATGTAACTCATATCTATTGAACCATGGATTTATAATGCAAATATGGACACCATTGATCAAAAATATGTGTATTAACCAAATATCCATGTAGGCATACATCAATGTATGTCGATATAAGTATAAAATATAGGTACAAAATATCCATATAGGCTTACAAGAATTCCATATAGGCATACAATGTTAAATATATACAATACAAAATATGTACAAAAATGCCATATAGGCATACAACAAAGGGCTCTGGAATCATAAGTCATCACTCTCCATCCCCTCAAAATAAACTCTTGCCCTTTGCTTGTTGATCGGATGGCGATACGTATGTCACTCATTTATGTTGTGGTCGAGGAGTTCTCCTGGTGCTCCTCCTCAGTTTTAGTTCTTGGTCAAGTCTTATCTTTTGCAATAAGAAGTAAAGACATTAATATATAGAAATTACATTAAGAAAAATGATATATTTAACAAAATAATCACTTACCGCCATCTAACGATCACTCTCCATGAGGGGAATATTCAAATGCCCATGTTGAGGCATGCTAAAGCCCTATATAAACTATCCAAATACAAATTAAACTATGAATCAATAATGGTTTTATTTTTCACTAACATCTATAACAACGAATGTAAATTGAAATTTATTAATTTGCCTCATACCTCCCTTGTTAGAGCCATCAAGGATTCTATAGTAGATGAAACACCGATCTCCATTTCCCTCAGAACATTTGTTAGGGTTAGAAGGTAGATATCTAACAACTTAAATGAAAATTTATCAATAAAACAAATTAATAAACACACAGGAAATTATAGCAGAAACAAGACAACACAAAGAATTTAACGTGGTTCACCCAATCTAGGCTACATCCACAAAACCACAACCATCTAATGATTTAATTATCCAGTGCAAAACATATTACAATATCATGAATAATTCCATACATCAACTTCCCATCCCAATCGCTTATAACAAGCTTTTAGAATCTTCCAGAAATTAGGGTTTACAAAGTCGGCTTTTTTCTTTTTTGATGACAAAGCGAAAAAAGGTGAAAAAAACATTTATCGGCGGCTACCGCCCCCAAACCCCCATCCGTGGCTCGGCCTAACTCCAGACCCTAGCAAGAATAGATGAAGAGTGTACAATACTAAATAGTGTACAGTATGGTATGATTAGTCACCACATACCAACAATATCCCACTTGGAGATTGACCAGGATCCACACCAACACAATCTCCCACTTGGAGATCGATCTTGTATGACATCGTTGCACTTATAGCTCCCACTAGAAATAAGCACCTTGGACCCTACTAGTATATTATAATTTTAACCATGAAGATCAACCAGAATTAAAGAGGATCTCACCTTCTCCCTTGTCACTACCTTTGTAAACATATTTGTTGGATTTGCATCTATATGTATCTTTTCCAGCTTTACTTGTCCATCCTCAAACACTGACCAAATGAAATGATATCTCGGTTGTATGTGTTTAGTTTTAGAGTGCAAGGTGGAATTCTTTGCAAGATGTATAACACTCTGGTTGTCTGTGAACAAGTGATTTTCAACCTGTTGTTTTCCCAAATCTTCCATGAAATTTTGCAGCCATATCATCTCCTTTGTTGCCTTTGTTGCAGCAACATACTCTGCCTCCATGGTGGATAAAGCAACCACCTTTTGCAATCAATCAATCTAACTCACTGTTGTTCCACCAACTGTAAATACATAACCTGTGGTACTCCACCTATTATCTATATCCCTTGCCAAATCTGAGTTAACATAGCCTTGTAAATCAGTATTAGAGCCCCCAAAACATAAACATTTATTGGATGTACCTCTCAAGTATCTGAGAATCCATTTTATCACATTCCAATGCTCAACTTTAGGATGACTCATATACCTGCTAACAACTCCTATGGCATGTGCAATATCTGGTCTCATGCATACCATGATATACATTAAACTACCTACAGTTGAAGCATATGGTACCTTGGACATTTTTCTTCCTCCTCTTATGTCTTTGGACACATATCCTTAGTCAATTTGACATGACTCGGAAAAGGTGTGCTGACAACTTTTGCATTCTCCATATGAAATCTTTGTAACACCTTTTCAACATAATCAACTTGAGATAGAAGAAATTTTTTGTTTTTCCTATCTCTTGTAATCTTCATACCAAGGATTTGTTTTTCCGCCCCCAAATCCTTCATATCAAATGAATTTTCTAACTATTGTTTTAACTCCTTTATGTGATCCATGTTTGACCCTACTACAAGCATATCATCAACATATAAACATAAAATAATGTAGCTATCTTAATCTAACCTATTAAAGTAAACACAATGGTCTGAATTACACCAGTTGTAGCCTTGCTCGACCATAAAACTATCAAATTTAATATACCATTGTCGAGGTGCTTGCTTCAAGCCATATAAACTTTTCTTCAATCTGCACACTAGTTTCTCCTTACCTTTGACCTCAAATCCTTGTGGTTGTTCCATATATATTTCTTCTTCCAAATCACCATGGAGAAAGGTTATTTTAACATCAAGTTGTTCTAAATGAAAACCTTCAGCAGCCACAATACTTAAAATAGTACGAATAAAATTCATTTTAACAACTGGAGAAAATATTTCATCAAAATCAATACCCTTTTTATGTGCAAATCCCTTTACAAATAATTTGGTTTTAAATATTTTCTTACCTCCATCCTCCTCTTTCAGCCTATAAACCCATTTATTTGGTAAAGCCTTTTTTTCCTACAGGAAACTTGCATAATTCCCAAGTCTAATTTTTCAGCAAGGATTTCATTTCTTCTTCCAATCCATGCTCCCACTGAACCTTGGTATCCACTTGCATAGCCTCATGATAACATTCTGGTTCACCAGCATCAATTAATAAAATAGAATACAAAGAGGGAGAAAATCTTTCTGAAGATCTACTTATCCTTGAAGATCATCTAACATTCACTAGAGTTTGTGGTATTTGTTGTTGTTGTTGTTGTTGTGGAGCATGAGGAACCACTGGAACATCATTGATTGGAGTATCATCCAGCACTGCATAATCATTTTCTTTCTTCTCATGTTGTTGCAACTGATCTTTGTACAACACTTTCTCATTGAATATGGCATCCTTGCTTCTCACAATTTTCTTATTTTCAAAGTCCCAAAGCCTATAACCAAATTCATCAATTCCACATCCAACAAATATACATTTCTTTTATTTTGTATCAAGCTTGGTTCTATTTTTCAGAATCTACATGTGCAAATGTTTCACAACCGAAGATTTTGAGAAAAGAATAACTCACCTTCTTACCTGTCCATGCTTCCTCTGGAATACCACAACCCAAAGGATTAGAGGGACCTCTATTAACTAAATAAATAACAGTGTTTACAGCCTCTTCCCACATGTTTAAAGGAAACCCAACATGCAATCTTATTGTCTGTGCACGCTCCATTATTATTATATTCATGTGCTCAGCCAATCCATTTTCCTATGGAGTCCTTAGAACTGTTTTTTTCCTATGAATACCATTAGAGGAAAAATAATCTTCAAACTCTTTGTTGCAATACTCACCACCATTATTAGATCTGAGACATTTTAACTTTTTACCTATCTCATTCTCAACCAAGCTTCTCCATTTCTTAAAAGTTTAAAATACATCAGATTTCTACCTAAGGAAATAAATCCATACCTTCCTAGTTGCATCATCAATGAATGTAACATAATACTGAGAGCCACCAAGAGAAGATACCTGAGCTAGTCCCCATACATCTGTATGCACAAGCTCCAATTTCTCATTTTCCTTTTGTTTCCCATCTTTGAGAAAACTAACTCTCTTTTGTTTTCCATAAACAGAACTTTCATAAAAATCCATATTAACACATTTTAGACCTGGTAAAACATTCTTTGAATGAAGTACTTTCATACCGTTTACACTCATGTGCCCAAGTCTATTATGCCATAGTGTTGATTCAAAATCCACATCAACTATCTAAATTTTTGCCCACTGAACTGTAGCAACTTTTCCTGAACATTGATTTTTATCTACAATAGCTTCAGTAGAAGGAACAGTATGACCTGTACAAAGATATAAGGTGTCTTCTTTCACACCTTTTTCTACCACTAAGGCACCTTTTGTAACCTTCCAATTTTTATCACTAAATGTAACAACACAACCTTCATCATCTAGTTGCCCTGCTAAAATTAAATTTCTTCTTAACTTTGGAACATGCATTACCTCATGTAGTAGCCATTGATTCCCATTCTGCAACTTAATCTTGATTCTTCCCTTTCCAACAATCTGACATGGTTCGTTATCTCCCAAATAAACCAGCCCAAAATCCCCTTAGACATAATCAAGAAAATAATTTATATGGGGTGTAGCATGAAATGAAGCCCTTGAATCTAACACCCAAGAATCATAAATATTGTCAAGGGAAAGAATCAAAGCATCCTCATCATATTTATTACTTACCACATTTTCCTCTTTATTTCTTTCCTTTTTGTCTCCTTTATTTTTTTGAGACCGGCAATCTTTCTTTAAATGGCTTGGCTTACCACAATACCAACAATCCCTCTTGTCTCTAGATTGGGACCTTTTGTTCTTTGATTTTCCTCATGACTTCCCATGACTTCCAGAATTGTTTCCTCTCTCCTTTGTTTTGCCCCTGATTTCTGCATTCAAAACACCGCCTGATGTGGATGTTCCACCTGAGCTTTTCCTATGAATTTCCTCGCTCAAAATAACACCAACAACATCATCAAATTTCAATGTATTTGAACTAGAAACATAATTGCTAACAGCCATTACCAAGCTATTCCAGCTTTCAAGCAAAGAACATAGAACCAAAAGAGCCCTAACTTCTTCATCAAAGTTTACATTTATAGAAGTAAATTGTCTGGTAACTATATTAAACTCATTTAAATGATCATCAACTAGCCCACCTTCTACCATTTTCATATTAAATAAACGCTTCATAAGAAATACCTTATTCGAAGTGAAAGGCTTTTCATAATACTTGTCTAGGGTTTCCATCAACTCTTGAGTTGTCTTTTCTTTTGTAATATTGAATGCCACCAATTGTGCCAGGCATAAACGAATACTGCCAAGTGCCTTTCTATCCAAAATATCCCAGTCCTCATTAGACATGGCTGAGGTTTTCATGGTTTTCCCTTCCAATGGCCGCCATAAATCCTTCTGGTAGAGATAGTCTTCCATCTGCATCTTCCACAACTGATAGTTCTACCCATTGAACTTCTCAACCTTCAACTTACCCTCATCTTCCATTTCTCCCACTCAACCGTGAGACCTTCCTATAGATGATAACCGAACACAACCCAATCTGATACCACTTGTTAGGGTTAGAAGGCAGATATCTAACAAGTTAAATGTAGATTTATCAATAAAATGAAGTAATAAATACACAGGAAATTATAGTAGAAACAAGACAACATAGATAATTTAACGTGGTTCACCCAATCTGGGCTACATCCACAAAACTGTAGCCATCCAATTATTTTATTATCTAGTACAAAAAATATTACAATATCACAAATAATTCCATACACCAACTCCCCATCCCAACCACTTATAACAAGCTTTTAGAAGCTTCAGGAAATTAGGGTTTACAAAGTCATTTTTTTAATTTTTCGATGACAAAGCGAAAAAAGGTATAAAAAAAAAATCTTGGGGACATCACCATGAGACCAAATTTCTTTGAGGCATTTTTTCAAACAACTCATTGCCCTTTCTATGCTATTACTTACTATTATTCTTTCGTATATTATGTCTAAGTATCCATAGCATAGACAAGACAATGAATTGTTTGAAAATATGTCTCAATAAAAAGTGGTCTCATGGAATGCCATGACAAGAAAATGCAATTGGAAGTTGCTCCTACTTATTACTTATGCTATGTGAAGTAATTATATCACTGCTTATGTTGAATTTCTAAACAACTATATTGTAGTTGAAACTTTTTCATCTATCAACATCTAGTTATTAGTTATGGAATGCAAAGTAATGCTTTGAGTTTGAAAGATGTGCAATGCGACGTAATCAACGATATGAATATAAACTACGTACACAAATCCATTAAGTAAAATTTATTAGTTAAACTCTTTATTCTATTACCTACGTGAAGGTTTGACTAAATCCACTGGCACTAGGAGGTGTCCCTCAAAACCTCCAATATTAGCCTATTCAATATCCAAAATCACATATTAAAATACTATTCATAAAACAATACTATTAACATGTAATAAATTTATAATTGTTTACTAGTTACATACCTCAATGGTAGGTGCAGTGGAGAAATAAGCAGGTGTAGGGCCAGTGTATCCAGTATCAACACTGTGACCATGCAATTTTATTAAAATCATAAAACTAAATTAGTTAATCTTGTATTTAAAAATCAAAATTAAATAAATTAAACTCAATCAACATGCTAACTTTTACATGAGTATCAATTTCATAGGCCTCATGTAAAATGTTATTTTACCTTTCCATCTCCATAGTTGTAGACGGATTCTGCATAGTAGCCTCCTGAGTGTCAGTGGGGTCATATGAACAAGTCGCCCCACAAGATTGACACAAATGGGATCGAAGCCCACCACTCGAAGACTCCCCTAGATGGCATTGTAGAATAGGGTTGGCATGTTGGATGACAATCTGAGTCAAAGATTTGATGGCCTACAAATTATCTACATCGAAACTCTTCTTCATGATGGAAGGGATAACAATGTGCTCATGAGGTGCCCTAGCGAGAGGTCATCTCCCTTGCCACGTAGGATCCGACTATGCACCGAGTCTATCTTGTTCTAACCCCCCACCTCTCCCTTGGAAGTCCCTCATATCAAAATAATTTGGGATTTTGTTCAAGATGAACTCACAATATAGTTTCCTAAGGAAATACTCTGAGACTACACAATTTTTGCATGGTGGGAAATCAAAAACCATGTGCCACCTATCCCAAAAAAAGTTCCTAATCTATTGGTGGAGGCACCAATAAATAGGAAACCTCTTCACTTGGAGGCTAAGATTTGCATTTATGTGTGATTCAGTGAATAATGAGCACAAATCACCTTTTGTAATTTTTAAATCTTTTACTACTTTATATGATAATTTATCTTCGTAATAAGCCCTAGCCGCCTTCCTCCTATCCTGCCAACTAGTTAATTGTTTACTAATTGAATTTACATGTTTTAACATTTCTTTCAATGAAGCTGCCAGGGTCATTCTTTCTACGGTTGAACTTTTTGGATCATTCAACCTCCTGATTAAATCCTCAAGTTTTTTTTTATTGTTCTCAATTTCACTCATTAAGTTTTTTCGAGTGCCAAGAGAATGTTGAGGGATTGGTGGTGGAGATTAAGTTTGTGGTTGATTAACCTGAGGATTTTGTTATTTTTCTTCTTGTTGTACTTGTTGAAGATTTTGTTCCTTTTGTTTTTGTTGTGCTTGTTCAATATTTTGAGAAGGGTTTTTAGGTTGATTAACATCTCCTACAAATTCAAAATATAAATATCAAAAACAACCTAAAACTAAAAAATTCAAAATAAAAAACAAACAATCCTTACCTCTCAGACCTCCTCATCGACGTGGTGGCATCCTGGTGATGAAACAACAACCGTTGATGAAGAAATTTTTAAATTACCTCCTCGTAGAACGCAAGCATGGAATATTGGGGTTTTGCAAGCAAGAAAAAAAACACAGTCACAAGCAACAATGAATTGGATTTCTTTTTTTTTGCTTTTAATAGGCCATAACGTGAGTGTATTATAACGCACTCGTGTTATAACACACTCATGTTATGGTATCATTATAGCCGAGCCTTAGGGTCGACACACCAATCCATAACGCAAGTGCACTATAATGTGAGCACGTTATAACGCGCTTGTGTTATGAGATTTCAAAACTTTTTTAAAAAGTTGGCCACAAATTGGCTACCCATTTCTTTGCACTTACCCATAAATTTTCTCTAAATTTACTATAAATATTTAGATTTCTCTTATAGGTTTCACAATCCTTTGAGGTCAGGAACAAAGTCTAGGTAAGGGTTGAGCCAAATAGTTCCCTCTCTATAGACAGGTATACAAATCTCTTGCCTAGATATTACTAATAATTTATAATATTGATGTAGCTTTTGGTTATAGTAGATGTCTTATTTGTTAAGATGTGATTAATTCTCCATTTATACCACAAAAAGGCTCTATTGTGATTTATTAATGTCCTGCCTGCATATGTGGATTTTGGGAAATTAAACTAGTGTGCACCACACCTGCCATCATGGATGATAGGTTGAATAAGATTTGGAGAAAAGAGATGAGATACTATTTCATTAGGTACAAGGAAATTAAAATTTATGATCTTCATACTTTTAAACACCATTATGGTCACTTTCTTTTATGTGCAATACTTGTGTTGTTACATTTTAGTTTAAGGACACTGCAAATTTTCTCCAGGAGGTAAATATATATCCATCTACATGATATTTTCTTGATTTTGACATCATACCAGTTATCTAAATCTATTTATATGAAACTATAGGTTACCTCTCAAAAGGATCAAGAACAATATTGGTACAACAGGGAAAATCCATATGTATACTTTATAGTAGAGAAGTTCTCTCAGAGATTCAAGCAATTTCATGTTGGGCATGGGATGTCAAAAGAACTGTTGAAACCTTATGATAAGTCCAAAATCCACAAGGATGCTCTGTCTTTCAACAAATACTCATATAGGAAATGGGAGTTGTTCAAGACATTTTTGATTGAGAATGGCTACTTATGAAGTGAAACTCATTTCATTTTGTGCATTGTAACTTAGATTTTTAGTCTTGTGACTAAAAATAAAAATTGTAATACTCTATAATTTGAATAAGTGCACCAATTTGTGATAGAATTTTGATGCCAAATTGGAGAAAAATGAAAAAAAATGTCAAAATAGTCCATTTGGTGTAAGCCAAATTTGGCATGTGCTAAATAGAAAATCCCTTTTAAAGCCAAAAAAAAATGCATTATATCTTCATTTTTTTGTTTACTCACGGCTTAGCTTGGAGGTTTTCAGCTCTGCTAATCACACTCACCAAATCTCTTCCATTTTTTTCACTCTTAGCTTGTAATTATTCATGAGGATGTTATCAACACATCAAAGAGGTCAAAAATTGTGAAGAGGTATGTATTTTTTATTTTATTTTTTCAAATTTGATTTAGAATGTAGATTGAAATAGGTTTTTTTAAGAAAACTTTGTTCTAATTCTTAGGGAATGAATCTCCACCTCCAAACATTGAGAATTCACAATCACCCCCTCATGAAGAGCCTCCTATACAAGAACAACCTGAAACTCCTCCATCAATTCATAGGCATCCTCAAGGAACACAAGAAAATATCTTAAATGAAATTGAAAACAATAAAAGAGACATTGAACAATTAATTGGAAGATTAACCAAGCATTCTGAAATCCACCCTTATGGAAGAGAGATTGTTGAAATGTTCAAGTCAATTTTATCTCATGTAGGAGAAATGAGCGAGAAAATAATTTTTTGGTCAAATAAGAGGCATGAGATGAGACAATTTTATGCTAGTGGTTTGTCATATGTAGATGTGAAAAAACAAAAAAATATCAAATCTGACTTGTGTGCCCTATTTACAAACCGAAGAACCAACACACCTTTGTCTCATGTATGTAGGAGGTTCCCCATCCATTGGTGCCACCATGGGTTAATTAAAAATAAATCTTGGGAGTGGTGGTGGATGGTATTTGACCAACCTTCATGCAATAACCATGAGGTACCACAATAATTTTTGAGGAAACTCTATTGTGAGTTTATCCTCAATAAGATGCCAAATTATTTTGACATCTTAGACTTTTAGGGTAGAGGTGGGGGCTCCAAACATGATAGACCTGTTGCACGATATAATCCATAGTTGGCATCGAGACCCTTAGCCAAACCCATGGTGGAGCATGTCGTCATTCCTTCCATTGTTAAGGACAGTGTAAAGGTGGACATACTGGACTCTATTAGCTCGCTCACCCAAACCATTATACAGTGTGTGAGGCCTCTAGTAGATCCTAAAGTGGAGGAGATGCGTAGGCCCCGAGCTCCACCCCACCATTGTGGTGCTTGTGGTGTTGTTTGCACATACGATTATCAAAGTGATCAGGATGCAGCTACACAACCTACATCAATTATAGAGGTGACGAATTTCACAGATGATTTGTTGAATAATACATTCAACATTGACACTCAGGTAAAATTCAACAAGTTCATTTAATTTGTTTATTAAATTATATTTTGTAAGAATAAGTAAATTAGTAGAATATCAATATGATGAAATTTCAGGGTCAGAGTGTTCATGAGATGTGCTCCATTCCTGTAGACCCTTCTTTGTTCTTGAGTTGAGTCCATAGGTATACAACTAGTATTAAATATATTATTAATGCATTTGAACGGTTGAATGTCATATTTGAATATTTTTCTCATAACATGCTTTGGATGTCAAATAGTTTCTTAGTGAACCTTTGACCTCCACACCTCACACTTCATGTCCTCAAACAAATTTCACTCAGGTAGCCTATATTCATTAATGGTGTTGTAAAACAATGTTAGCTAGTTTTCATAATTTTGGATATACAAATCTAAAAAATTGATGAGAAACATAAACATTGGTTGGTCTTGTGATATCCTAATTATATTTACCATTCAACGTCCATCTCATTCTTCCATTCCTTTCATCACACATTTTTTAACCATTTTATATCACGTAGTAATCCTCACTTCATTCATGTGAAGTTCATTGCAACATCATCACTATGTTGACAACATGCCCTCATTAACATTAGTTCATCAGCATATGCAATACAAATTTCGATGAGCACTGAACTTTGGCATATGCAAGAGTTTGGACTATCCTAATGGACTTAGTACTTTCACCATTCTGTGATCTATAAGCACTATAATGTAGCCTCAACTGAGGCCAACCATTTACTCTTTCATTTATTACAGTTATAAAGGGACTACCTGAACTTCTTTATATTACTATTAGATATGTTGTTTCATTTGTAGTTGTTGACATTAGATAGCCATCGTGATGTTGGTGGCATGTTGGACCATGGAGTTTCTACAACAATAGCCAGTTCTGATCCATTGAGAGAGGTATACAGTAGATTAGTCAATTTGACATTATATTTGCTCTTTTATGGTCTATTTTAGAAAATTTTCATGATACTTTTATGTAGTAAAATTTCTATCTTGATGGTTGCTATAGGTGGTTGTCACTCCAGATCGTGGATGTGGTAATGTTGTAAATGTGCATGATGACTATATGTATAAGATAAGTGATTATATTTTGTTATATGTCATTCAACAATTCAATTTCTATGTATTAACATCTTTACTTTTTATTGTATCAATTGAAGGTCTAGAGTGAAGAGAGGAGGATTAGTGAGCATGTTTGAAAGACAAGAGAACCAGCAGGCACTCCATCCAACCAAATTTTGAAGGCAACACAGGATATATTTCCTTCCCCTAAAGGGAAATGACTATGTATTAGGGTCGTTTGTTGTATGCCTATGTAGCATTTTGGAACATATGTTTTGTATTATTGATATATATGTGACATTTTATGTCCATATGGCTCTTTTGTACTAAGCCTATATGGATTTTTTGGATATATTGTATATACTTTTATCAATATATATAATTGTATAGTCTCACGGATTTTTGATTAAAGAAAATATTATTTTTCTACTACCATTCTTGAATGATGTTATCATGCGTATTGTGTAAATTGCATGCTTAAATGTTGTAGGCATGGATTTTGTTTACATATAATGCTTAATTTATTACTGTCAGTTTCTTAATAAGCTCCATCTAATGCATATTGTGTAAATAAGTTCCATTCCTGGTGGTTTGTATCCTTTGCAATGCTTCAATTACTTGTTCCTCATTTATTCACATGTATGCTTCACTTATTCACATGTATACATCACATATATTACATGTATTCACGTGTACACTTCATTCTTCCAATGTATAATTCATGTGTTCATGTGTATTCTTCATGATTCATGTGTATACTTCATGTATTTGCGCGTATGATCCATGCTTCTTGAGTTCTATTGTTGTCTAGTGGCAAATAATTTAACACCAAAAGGTTTCAAATGAACTATAAGACCTCCTTTCCATAAAAAAATATCATAGAAAAATGTATTTCTTTTAATTCATGGCTGAGGCAAGCATCCAATAACTAATGGTTTTGATTATAAATCTTAGCAATCATTGCATTTGCATCTATAGAAAAAGTGGATTTTTCAAACCTCACGAGCATATATATATATGATGAAGAAGAAAAAACAACTCATCCAAATTCACAAGTTTAGATTAAAAAAGACTTAGAAATTGATTAACTCACAAATCGACAATAACTTGTTTTGATTTGAACCGACTACAATTGCACTCCACAATATAATCAAATTTGAAAATAAATCATATTTGTTCAAATCTCCTAAAAATCAACATTTACAATTTCAAGTAGCTTTCTTGCCTTCCAACGCTTCATCTTCCTATATGTCGTACATCCCTCTTTCCTGCTCTTGTGCTCATTTCACCTTAGTAAACTAAATTACTCATGTCCAAGAAAACTTCCTTTATTATTCTCTCTTATGCCTCAAGATTCTTCCTACCAATGACTCAAGCTTTATTCCTTGCATCTTTTTTCTCTACACATAAATTCACTCCTCCTCTACTCGTTGTAGCATGTCGCCTCCTATCCTCTCTTTTTGATTCTCAATATTTATATTTACCCCAAATGTCTATATCTGCATTTATTTGTATATTAATTCTATTAAGCCCAAATTGTAGTGGCATCGCTCCACTGCTGCTTTATTTCTCTTGGATTATATCTTCCTTTTCTCAATACAAATTTATGCCCTTCTCCATGGTGCAGGTTCCACTTGCTAATTCCCTTCACCACTATCCCTCTTCTTTTAAATTGATTACATCAAAGTTACATACTTTATTCACTTCTCAAGTCACCTCCATCATATTCGGCGATGTCCCTCTTTGGTTTTTATTGTTTTTACAAACAAGAAAATCCAAACTTGCTCGAGCTTCTACATTCTACGCCTTCCCTTATACTACTTGGTATTTTGGTTGCTTCTTCTTCCCACATTGGCTTCCTTCGCAAGCTCTAGTCTGCCTCTTATTTCTTTTAAATGTATCAAAATTATCCTCCCATTTCACCCACATGGGATAATCTTCTACTAGCCTCCTTTGCATGGGCTTAAACCCTCTCCTAGTTGC
Source organism: Sequoiadendron giganteum (assembly GCA_007115665.2). NCBI lineage: Eukaryota > Viridiplantae > Streptophyta > Pinopsida > Cupressales > Cupressaceae > Sequoiadendron > Sequoiadendron giganteum. Next base: position 259,794,642 of record CM021100.1, on the reverse strand, counting down.
ACAGAGTTGTTTCTTTCTTACCTCTATCATGCCTCCTCCTTTTCTTGTTCAATGTCTTTTATATCATGTGACTCTTCCATTTGATGCAACCTTTGAGTTGCAATCAGATTTTCTTTTCAACTGCTCTCTTGGAACCTTTAATTTTATCCTTATGGCTTTTAATATTCCTCTCCATTTTTAATTATGCTTAAACTTTTGTCTTCACACATGGAGAGTGGAATCAAACTTTAAATATTTATATAGATTTCTTCCAAATAAAAATTTAGAGGAATCAATAAATGAGATGCTTGGAGGTTTGAATCAATTGCAATAACATCAAAAATGCCACCAAAAATTGAAAAAAAAAACCAAAATGGAAGAAAATCAAACAAACTATTTTTTTGGTTGATTTGGATCACACGTGAACCCGAATGCTCCTCGATCAATATACATCAATATACGTGCATCAATAGTTGGATGATCTTCCAGTTGAATGTAGCTTGGAGTAATTCAGCGTGTTTAAGTGTGAAAAAAGACTATGCCTAGCATAAACGTACCCACCTAGACACGTTGGAACAATTTGTTTGGTCATATGAGTTGTAGAACAAAATTTGCACCACTTTGCAACTTTAAACTACTTGCGTTTGGCAACTTTTTCTCCAAGCAAAAAATCACCACCATAGAAAAATTTCTCTAAAATAGAAAAAACCAAGAGAGGTTATTGTAGAGGGGCCCAACATGATCCCATAGGCTTAGACGAGAATTTTCTAAGCATCATGATATCCGAGTAACAATATGTTGAAGTTTGCATCCATTTTGCACTTTGGACTCTTAAGGGATTCTATCGGTTGAATGTAGCTCGGAGTGATTCAGTGTGCGATTCAGTGTGTTTGGGTGTGAAAGAGGACTGTAACTAGTATAAATGTACCCACCCAAATGTGTCAAAATATTTCATTTGGTCACACGAGTTGTAGAACGAAAGTTACACCACTTTGCAACTTTCAACTACTTACATTTGATAACTTTTTTCCCAAGCGAAAAGTTGCCACCACGGGAAAACACCTCTGATATAGTGAAAAATAAGAGAGGTTATTGTAGAGGGGCCAAAATCAAACCCATAGGCTTATACAAGAATTTTCTAAGCATCAAGGGATCCAAGTAACAACATGCTGAAGTTTGCAACCGTTTTGTACTTTGGACTCTTAATTAGGGATTATGTTAGTTGAATGTAGTTCAGATCAATTCAATGTGTTTGGGTGTGAAATAAGATCATGCCTAGCATAAAAGAACCCAATCAAACATGTTGGAATAGTTCATTTGGTCACACGAGTTGCAGAACGAAAGTTACACCACTTTGCAACTTTCAACTACTTGCATTTAACAACTTTTTTCCCAAGTGAAAATTTGTCACCACAAAAAAACGCCTCCAAGATAGTGAAAAATGAGAAAGGTTATTGTATAGGGGCTTAGCATGATCTCATAGGCTTAGACAAGAATTTTCTAAGCATCACGATATCCGAGTAACAACATGCTGAATTTTTCATCAATTTTGCACTTTGGACTCCAAAGGTATTTTGTCGGTTGAATGTAGCTCAAAGTGATTAAGTGTGTTTGGGTGTGAAAGAGAACCATGCCTATCATAAACGTACCCACTCCAACACGTCAGAATAGTTCATTTGTTCACATGAGTTTCAGAATGAAATTTACGCCACTTTGAAACTTTTAACTACTTGTATTTGACAACTTTTTCTCCAAGCAAAAATTTGTCACCACAGGAAAACGCCTTTGGCATAGCAAAAAATGAGAGAGGTTATTGTAGATGGGTCCAACATGATCCCATAAGCTCAGATAAGAAGTTTCTAATCATCACATTAACTAAGTAACAACATACAAAATTTTTCAGCCATTTTGTAATTTGGACTCTTAAGGGATTCTACCAGTTGAATATAGCTCAGAGTGATTCAGTGTGTTTGGGTGTGAAAGAGAACCATGCCTAGTGTAAATTTACCGACCTAGATGCATTGAAATAGTTTTTTTGGTGACATGAGTTCTAGAACAAAAGTTGCACCACTTTGCAACTTTCAACTACTTGCATTTGACAACTTCTTTCTCAAGTGAAAACTCACCACCATGAAAAAATTACTCTAAGATAGCGAAAATCAAGAGAGTTTATTATAGAGGGTTCTAAAAAAAATCCATAGGCTCATACAAAAAGTTTCTAAGCATCACGATATCTAAGTAACAACATGCTGAAGTTTGCAGCCATTTTGCACTTTGGACTCTTAAGGGATTCTACCGGTTGACTGTAGCTCAGAGCAATTTAGCATGTTTGGGTGCAAAAGAGGACCATGCCTAGCATAAACATACCCATGCATATGTGTTGGATCAGTTCTTTTGGTCACACAAATTACAAAACAAAAGTTTCACCACTTTGCAACTTTCATCAACTTACATTTGACAACTTTTTCCCCAAGCGAAAAGTCACCACCACAGAAAAATGCCTCTGAAATAGTGAAAAACAAGAGAAGTTATTTTAGAGGGGCCCAACACAATCCCATAGGCTAAGATGAGAAGTTTCTAAGTGTCATGATATCTGAGTAACAATATGCTAAAGTTTGCATCCATTTTGCACTTTGGACTCTTACATGATTTTGTCGGTTGAATGTAGCTCGGAGCAATTCAGCATGTTAGGGTGCGAAAGAGAACCACACCTAGCCTAAAAATACCCACCCAAATGTGTTGGAATATTTCATTTGGTCACAAAAGTTGCAAAATGAATGTTACACTACTTTGCAACTTTCAACTACTTGCATTTAATATCTTTTCCCCCAAGCGAAAAGTTGTCACCACGAGAAAACGCCTCCAAGATAGCAAAAACTGAGAGAGGTTATTATAGAGGGGCCCAATGTGAACCCATAAGCTCATAAGAGAATTTTTAAGAATCATGGTATTCGAGCAACAACATTCTAAATTTTGTAGCTATTTTACACTTTGGACTCTTAAGGGATTTTGTTGGTTGAATGTAGCTTCAAGTGATTCAGTGTATTTGGGTGTGAGAGAGGACTGTGTCTAGCATAAATGTACCCACCCAGATATATTAGATCAGTTCATTTGGTCACATGAGCTATAGAATGAAATTTTCATCACTTTGCAACTTTTAACTACTTGCATTTGACAACTTTTTCTCCAAGTGAAAATTTGCCACCACAGGAAAACACCTTCGAAAAAAATAAAAAATTTGAGAGAGGTTATTGTAGAGGGTCCCAACACAGTCCCATAGGATTAGAATAAAAGTTTCTAAGAATCACGATATACGAGTAACAACATGCTAAAGTTTGTAGCCATTTTGCACTTTGGACTCTTAAGGGATTCTGCCGGTTGAATGTAGCTTGGAGTGATTCAGCATGTTTGGCTATGAAATAGAACCATTCCTAGTGTAAAATACCCACTTGGATGCATCAAAATAGTTCATTTGGCCACACGAGTTGCAAAACGAAAGTTGCTCCACTTTGCAACTTTCAACTACTTACATTTGACAGCTTCCCCAAGTGAAAAGTCACCATCACGGGAAAACACCTACGAGATAGAAAAAACTAAGATATTTTATTGTATAGGGGCCCAACATGATCCCATAGGCTTAGACGAGAAGTTTCTAAGCATCATGGTATCTGAGTAACAACATGTTGAAGTTTGCAGCCATTTTGCACTTTGGACACTTAAGGGATTTTGTTGGTTAAATTTAGCTCAAAGAAATTCAGTGTGTTTGGGTGCCAAAAAGGACCATGTCTAGCATAAAGGTACCTACCTAGACATGTCAGAATATTGTATTTTGTCACATGAGTTGAAGAACGAAAGTTGCACCACTTTGCAACTTTCAACTACTTGCATTTGACAACTTTTTCCCCAAGTGAAAATTTGTCACCACGGGAAAACACCTCTAAGATAGAAAAAAATGAGAGAAATTATTGTAGAGGGGCCCAACATGATTCCATAGGATCAAAAGAGAATTTTCTAAGCATCACAGTATCCGAGTAATAGCATGTTGAAGTTTGCATCCATTTTGCACTTTGGACTCTTAGGAGATTTTGTTGATTGAATGTAGCTCGGAGTGATTCAGCGTGTTTGGGTGTGAAATAGGACCATGCATAGCATAAACGTAGCCACCCAGATGCATCATAATAGTTCATTTGGTTACACAAGTTTCAGATCAAAATTTGCACCACTTTGCAACTTTCAACTACTTGCATTTGACAACTTTTTCTCAAAGCGAAAAGTCGCCACCACAGGAAAACACCTCTGAAATAGCGAAAATTGAGAGAGGTTAGTGTAGAGGGGCCCAGTGAAAAACAATTAACAACCTCATTGTCCATAGCATGGTAATGCATTTATAATATTGTGCTTTCTTGCTTGGAGACCACTGTCATTCTCTTGTTCAAGGTGATCATCCATAGTTTCTTGTAAATTGCCCTTCTCCCTTAGAAAATTTTGTCTTCTAATTGATTGCATTGGTAAAACTTGTTGTACCTTCTTTTTTCATATTGAGACTACCATAAGGCTACAAGGGTTCATTAGTTGGTATTATATTCATTAATAGCCTTTCACTTTTGGAATTCCATACAAGGTCTCTTGAATCACCATGATATCCTCTTCATGTCATTGTTTTATCTTCACAAATCCTTCATCTGTCAATGTTTGGTATGATTTTCATTTCATCCTATTTGGTGACTTTCATACTTTGTTGAAGTTATTTTCCCTTTTTTTTTGCAAGAAACCTTTTCATATGATATCACTGCCATCCTTCATTTGGACTGTAACCATTTAAAATGGTTGTCCTTTCAAAACTTCCACTTATTATGTATAAGAGTAAGCATTAATGATCTGCATTGGCTTTGACTATGACTAACATTCTCATTTCTTGTTATCTATTTCTCATCCATGGCATATAGTGTAATTTCATGGATGTCTTGAAATTTTAACTCAATCATAAAGCTATGATTGTCTTTATTTGCATTTTGTAACATGTCTCCATCATAATTTCCTCCTTGCTGATGAAGTTCATGCCCTTGGTTTGTCTTTAAGAGAAATTATTTCTTCCTTTAATGCTACCCATGTGCGGTTTCACTCTACCATGAAGTCACTGCCCTTAGTACTTTATTACAATCATAAGGACTATCATATCAACTTATTCATTATGAACATGGCTTCCCTTTGCATGGATTTTCCATTAATAGGTTTGCAACCTTGTCTTTTATCTCAAGGGCTATAGAATGTCCTTTCTTGGTCCCCACTTTTATAGATATGCCCTTCTCATATTTGTCTTTATACTATAGTCTTGTTATCACCTATATTTTGCACCCTATTAAATGTGAAACTCAACAATCCAGTGTAACATGGGAAGACCTCTCAAAGTGTGGGCTTTGAAAGCAGAGGTCAACCTTCGGAGAATGCCAGCTTCCTATCTATATATATTACTTAACTACTGATTCTCAAGGGGAAAAGGGAGAAAGAAAACTTTAAATGAAAAAAATGGATAAAACACTATCCTTATGGTGATACACCTAACTGAATCAGGACTATGAAACTCAAAACCTCAACACTGTACTTATAATGACTGAAAAACTTAAAATTGCACTGTAACTTACTCTTGTATGTCATTGCATTAGTATTTCATAACAATGTCTTAATGCTCAAACTTCTAGAAGGAAGATGAATTCACAACTATAATCCATTTACAAAATCAAACCCAAAATATGACCTGCATTAACAATATTTTGCATAAAGGGGTTAACAAAAGATAAAGCTATAAGGAAATGATAATATCTCACAAATAACTTTGATGAAATCTTTTTGATGCACACAATGAAGCAAAGAAAAAGAAGGAAATTTTCCCAAGAAATCATTAATATTTAAAGGTCTCCACTATATTCCATATCCAAGTCTAACTTACAAAGTATGTTGAAGTCTGATAAAGGACTATAGAATCACTATCTTCGGAAATTTGCAAATTTAGAACTAACTCAATAAAGAGTTACAAATGAGAATATATAATCATCTCCAAGTAGATCCACCAAAATAGGCTCTAGAAACCTCATTTTCGTAAGTCCCTCGAAAGCCAAAAATCTAGGACCTAAATCCTCTCCAAAAGAGCTCACAATGGTTGAAAAAGTCAAGTTGACCCTATCAAACCATAAAAGCCTCTCAAAAGTGCCTCAAACTGAGTCAAAAGGCCTAAATTTTCTCCAAATTCCTCCAAAGAACTCCTAGATTCTCTCCACATGATGGTAACTAGAAAACACATCCCAATATTCCCTCCATGATTATTAATTCAAAACAAACATTTTCTCCTCATGACTTGGTCTTGAAAGCATGTGCTCCTATTTGCCCTCCAAGATGCTTGGCATTTCATAAATTCTCAACCAAACCAATATCCTCTTTAACATGCATTAAAGAGAGAAATTTAATTAAGTGTTTTATAACAATAACACTTTATCTAAATTCTTTACATTTATAATTATGCAAAACAAAATGAAAGGCTGAAATTCGGCCATAGGAAACAATTCAAAGAACAAGTCATAAATGACTTAGCACTTGCAACATGAAGGAAATGTGAAAATTTCCCAAGGCATATAAAGGACATGGTATACATTAGTTTTAATTTAATTTTTAAAAAGATAGGAAAAAATTCCTATGAGTAGTCGACATACCTTTAAGGTTTTCTAGAAACCCTAAAAGAAAGCCACTGCCAAAGCATTCCACATTTCAACTTTTTACTTTCTATTCTCTGCAATGCATGAGCACCGCCATGAAGATTAGGGTTTTTGGAGCTTGAAACCGAATTTGGGTAAGCTATTGTACATGAAATTTTGCATTTATTTTCCATTTTCAGAGTAACACAAGTGTGAAAAGAAATGAAAACATGAATGTATTTGATTTTTCTGCACATCTCTTGAGCATTTCCTCATTTTTTGCAAATTTAAAGCTCTTTGTATATACATTTTCTATACGTCACGGTTGTGTGTTTCCTGTAAACAAGTATAGAAGAATCATATCCATCATAGTCACGGCCTCACATTTCTTTCCTTTATTTTTGCATTTCTAAGTTGTTCATGGATATATCAAACTTTTTGCAAAAAATGTATGAACAGTCTCTTTATTTCTCTATGAACTCCTTTTCCACAGCCATATATTCGATTGTAAGTACTGGTTTTTTCTTCCCTTGCATTCTAGATTTTTGGTCTTCTATATCCGCATTGCCATTCCTCGTAACTTATGAAAATGAAGGTTTCATCTCCTTAAAACCCTAGCTTGAGGGTTACCTATGGTTTGGCCTTTTCATTTCACATTTCTATTATGGGTGATTACATTATGAAAATGAGAATTCCATTTTCAAAAAAACCCTTGAGGTTTTTCTATTGAAAACCTTCTTTTGAATGATACCTCCAATCTGTAGTCGATTCTAATTCTGCTTTGGTTCAATTTTATCTTTAGATTTACAAGAGAAAATAGATACTCTGAGGGTTTGAGTCCCCTTTCACTGGCTCAATCCTCTATGTTGTGAACAAATGTCCTACCATTTATTCATTATGATGAAGTGATATATACCATATGGACTGTTACATAATTCCTTTCTTCATTATCATGATAGTATTATTTCTCTTTTTTGCATTGATGTCATGCTCAATAAAACATGATTGTACTCCCATGAAGTGCTATGCAAAGAACATTTTCTTAGATGCTCTAAAACACCATCAACTAAGAGTGTATTTTCATCATCAACAGTAACAGACCCCTTTTGATCATTGGCCACTTTAAATGACTAGAGTTTTCCCTAAACACTTAAAGGACTCATTTAGTTTAATAGTCCAAGGTTGTCTTAGACTCTACCTTTTGCATTGTCATTATGTTAACTCTTGGTGGCTTTGTCTGAAAACAAATCTCAAGAAGATTCATGACTATTCATACCATAATTTGATTAATATAACTAATCCTTTAAACATTTTCTACTACCACAAAGAGTCACAGTCAACTCTTGATTCCTTGGAAATGCTCGTCATGGTACTTTTGCTCTTATATCTTCAACATACTATGAAGGTCAATGTTATGGCTCTTTAACACTCTCTATGACTTGCTTCCATAATGAATCGAATTCTTTGTATCAAGCACAAAAGTTAAACTTATGAAATGAACACAAACCATGTCTTATTCTCCACTCCATCATTTAATTGCTATAAAGTGATAGTATCTCTTAGGTGAATGTCTTGTTGTCATTTCTAGATTATGGATTTGCATTTACTTTAATTCAATCTATAACATGATGTCCTAAAGCTCATGATTGCTTCTGATATCATCTAATAGTTCTTGCCTTTTCATAAACATGATGTCCTTACATATATGTGTTCATAATGTACTTTTTAATCCATTTTGATACAATGATATTGTATGCATCCTTACATATCTATAGATGGCTTTCATGATTGCCTTTTCCTTTCAAATAAGCTCAAATGAGCTCACCATTACAAAATAGATTCATACCGCTTGAAAAGCTAGGCTCAACCCTTGTGGGAGCCACACTTCACTCCACTTACCAACATGAAATAAATCAAATTATCATTCTTATAACACATGTATCTGCACATAAAGAAAACATGTTAGAAAAAAATGCATGTTTTGGGTATGTATGATGACCTTGATGATTCTCAAAGACACATATAGATTTTTTAATACACATTATGAATGGTTTATACATGCATAGGGTGAATGTATATGCAATGTTTGTAATCAGTTGTTTCTTAGAGTATACTCTAACACCATTGCTTACTATTATATGCAGGACTAAGAGTGGAAAGGAGCTAGAAAAGGTAGATGAAGCTCAAGATAGCAGTAGGATGAGACAAAACCAGTCAAGACCAATCATTCACAAGCAATATGTTGTTACTTTCCTTCTATACACATTCATTTCTCTTTCTTTACCTATTCATGTATGAGTTTTTTCATAATTTTTATTGAATAAGAAAAGGTTAGTCTCATGGCTTGTATGAGACAATGTACACTTATACATTCAATAAAGATTACTTTTTTTCTAAAAAGATCAGAATCTTTCTTCTATTACATGCATGTGTATGAATGTTGCAATTTGTAATTGTAATCTTTTCTAGATTGTTTTATTTATAGATTTGAATGTAATGAAAGAAAGTTAATAAAATGTACCTCATTTTCTCAATTTAAAATCAACAAGCTCTACCTGATTGAGTTTTAAGTAAAATATCTGGTAACATTTTTTGGCGACCTCTATGGAGTGTTTGCCTGCTAAACACTATTGACTAGTTGCCTACACCTATCCTTGGGCATGGAGTCACTCAAAAACTAGGCTTATGACTTAGGAAATAGATTTAGAACTTTTGTAACTCAAAATTGATTGCATTAATGACACCCTGACACTTATTTAAAAAAAAAATCAAAAAGGAACTATCTAACTGTGCTAAAACAACACTTAGGGAATGAAGACTACGTCTAAGCTAATGTGCAACTGCACTTTATTGAAAGCATAAAGCCTAACCTAACATTCACAAAGGTAAGTCATACCTCAAAACAATGTTTGAGGTGAATCCCATTAACTGGGATAGGTAGAGCTTCTCCATCCATCTTTCATAACTGGAATTCATTGTGCTCCATGCACTCAGTAATAAAAAAAGGGCCAATCAAAAAGCTATCAAACTTTGAATACTTACTTGGCCTACTCTTCAGCACATCCCATTTTAGTACAGCATCACCCTCCCTGAAAAATTTGGGCATAGCTTTCTTATCAAATACCCTCTTTGTTTGGAGCTAATGATACTCCAAAGACTTAATTTCCTTATCTCTTATCTCTTCTAGCTCCATAAGCTCAACATATCTCACTGTCATGGGATCTCATTCTTCAAAAATCTCCAATTGATGTACAATATCAAGAGCTGGTAGCTCTACAGATAAAGGCAATCTTGCCTCTTTACCATAAACTAGTACAAAAGGTGAATTACCAATTGACCTCTTATGATTTATTCTATCTTCCCATAGAGAAGATTTCAATGTGGTGTGCCAAACTCTCTAGTTCTCCTCCATGGTTCTTTTAATAATCTTGATCAAATTTTTATTAGTAATTTCTGCTAAACCATTACCTTGTGGGTAGTAATTGGAAGAGGTATTCAAATAAATTCCATGTTTGATAGACCAATCTGCAACTCTTAATTCGACAAATGCAAGAGCATTATCTGAAATGATGGAGTCAGGAACTTCAAACCTGGTTACTATCTCTTCATAAAAACTTAAAACTGAAGACTCATTAGCTTCTTTCAAAGCTACCGCTTCTATCCACTGTGTAAAATAGTCAGTTGTTGTAAGTACCCACCTGTGACCAACACTGGAAGGTGGATTTATAGGTCCAATGAAATCAATTCCCCACCTCATGTAGGGTTGCTCTACTTGAATAGGTTGTAAAGGTAAAGCTGGCAGCCTCTCTTTTCCTACAAAAAGAGAACACTTTCTAGCCCAACCATGGGCATCCTTAAACAAGCTAGGCCAATAATAGCCAACTCTCATAATTTTCCAAATTGAAGTTCTTGGGGAAAAGTGACCCCCTGCAATTCCATCATGGAACTCATGAAGCACCTTTTTTGTTTGATCAGTATCAACAAACCTGAACAAAACACCATTAAGATCCTTCCTGAAAAGAATATTATCAATTAGAACAAATGGAATAGCCCACAACCTGAAGTACCTTATCTTGGCTCTGTCAAGACCTGGTGGAAATTCACTAGTCTGTAGGAAATGAGTCATCTCTCGAATCCAAACTGCATCTAACACAGGTGCAACATTAATTTTAAGTTTATTCTTAGTAACCAGAACTTGTTATTTTCCTGATTCTGACTCAACATCAAAGCTATCAGCCAATTGTTCATTAAGCCCTCTTCCTCTCAAAAGTGTAGTGATTTTTATGTCAATATCATATTCCATAACCATCGTGATCCATCCAGCACTCTTTTCATTCAAATCTCTACTTAGTAAATACTCTTTGACACCAGGATGGGAAACCATTAAATGCACTTTGTTATTAGAAATTAGATGCTTAAACTTCTTCAAAATCCTAATGCTAGCAAGAACATGCTTCTCAATGAAACTGTACCTTTTTTCGTCATCCTCCAAACCTTGGCTAAAAAATGAAATGGGTTGTTCAAAGCCCTCATCATTTTGGTGTACCAAAATTGAAGAAATTGTATATATGTTGCCATATGCATACAAAATGAAATCCTTTGAGAAGTTTGGGTTTACCAAAGTTGGGGCAGTTGACAAACCCTATTTTATGGTCTAAAATTCTTAGCCTCCTTAGTCCAGCTGAATATTGCATTCTTCTTTAGCATATTTGTTAGTGGCTTCAATAGAATTGCAACATCAAGTATAAATCTCCTAAAAAAATTAATCCTACCTCTAAAAATTTGCAACCCCTTTTTATGATTAGGCAAAGGTAACTCTAATATTTCCTTAACTCTTTCAAGGTCAATGGTTATACCCTACTTTGACACTATGTGTCCTAAAAGCTTACCTTCATGAACTGAAAAAATACATTTTGGGGGATTCAGAGATATGCCAAACTCTCTGCATTTTTCAAAAACCTGCTTCAGATGAGACAAGTGTTCATTAGAATTTTTTGACAATATCATGATATCATCAAGATATAAAACACCAATTTATACATCAAGCCTTTAAAAGCCATATCCATTGCTCTTTGAAAAGTAGAGCCAACATTTTACAAGCCAAAATTCATTCTTTTGTAGGCCATTGTGCCCCACTTTGTTGTAAAAGAAGTCTTATGTTGGTCATCCTCCTTGACCTGCACTTGGCTATACCCTAAATATCCATCAAGGAGAGAAAATCTCCCAAATCCAACAACTGCTTGCGAGATCTGCTCCATTGATGGCAGAGGGTAATGATCCTTTAAAGAAGCTCTATTTACGTCTCTGAAGTCAACACAAAGCCTAATTTCCCCATTCTTCTTCCTGATAGGGACCAAATTTGACACCCAATAGGTGTGTTTAATTGGGTAAATAATACTACCTTCTATCAACTTGGTCAACTCTTTGATCATCAGGGGTTCAAGTTTTGGATTTAAAGGTCTCTACTTCTACTGGACAGGCTTAGCATTTGGCTCCAACTCAATAGTACATTGGACTAAATGAGGATCAAAACCCTTTAAATCTGAATAATCCCAAGCAAACACATCCTTGAATTCTTGGCATAAGGCAAGAAAATCTTGTTTATCTTCTTTTGAACAAATCTTACCCATCTTTAGGAGCTTACCCTTAAAAATCTCAAGCTCTTCATAATGCTCCTCCTTGATTTGCATGTTGGTTTTATTCTTTTTTAGTTGATCATCAGTGCTGAAAACGGATTCCAATGTGACAAGTCCCTTGGGTAGCTTGTTAGTTCTCAGCTGAATAAACTACCCATCAAATTGTTGCTTCAACTTGTCTTGATTAGTGACTAAAAATTGATCCTCTTCAAGAATAAAACTTAAGATTTGTTCATCATTCTCAAAAACCTGCTAGTTGGTATTATTATCAGGAATGGAAGGCCTAACCACTACCTTCACATGTTATTGTACATTACCTTTTGAAATATCATTGGGGATATCAAATTGAGCCCCTATTTTTGCTAACCTGTTGCCATGTTTATTTTCACTTCTAGGAATGGAGACCAAATTAAATGCATCAAAATCCTCTATCATATCCCAAACTCTATGCTTATAGGATTTTAAAGCATCATTTTTAGTAACATGCAAGTTACTAACCTGATTTACAATCAACTCACTATCACCAAAAACTTGGAACTTTATAATTTTCCTTCTCCTTGCCCACTCCAAACCTTGAATCAGCCCTTCGTACTCAGTAGTATTGTTAGTACAAGCAAAAGAGAAATGAAAGGTAGCAAAATGTTTATCACCTTGAGGGGAAACAAGCAATGCACCCCCATTGGCTCCATTCTTACTTCTCGAGCCAATGAATTACATCTTCCACAACTCATTTTGTAGCTTAAGTGGATCTCTTACCTTCTTTTCAAGGTTAGGCATCTCTGATTCAGGTTCATGTAGCACATAATTACCCAAACTAGCATCCTGAATATGATCATTTGGGTTATCAACCATGTTCTCAGCTGCCCACTCATACAGGAGTACCTCAAGTACACTTTCAACTTGCAACTCCTGAGCTGTCCAAAGCAAACTTGGTATCCTCTAAAATAATAAAATTAATTTTAATAGTAGCTGGTACATAAGGTTTGATGTGATATTTGGCAAGAGACTCAGATGTTATGGTTACCTTAGTACCATACCTAGTCCTAAAAATCATATGGGACCAATCTAAAGATAAATACCCCCCAATTTTAGTTGTGTAGTCCCTAAACAAGCATAATTCAAAGAATGGGGAAAATCTATAACAAACACATCTTGAGGGATTGAAATATTAGGACAAGCATGTAACGTAAGTTTCAAATCATTGATAACACCTATAGTATTAACAGTTGTCCTATCTAGCTGAAGTACTCGCTTCTCTAGTGGCTGATATTTCAGTCCTAACTGGTCCGCAATCCTTTTGGGAATAACAGAACTACTTGCACAACTATCTACCATGTCATTATGCACCAACTTATCTCCCACTATCAATGAAACATAAAATGGAGGGGGCTTGACACCTTTACCTTGTTGTTGAGTACTATCTTGAGGTGCATTGATTAAAACTGACCTTGCTTGGCTCTTAGGGGCCTCATTTGAAACATTTAAACCAACTGGGTTAGATAAGGTTAACTATAATAAATCCCTTTGACTAGGTATTGCTAACAAATCCCATATTGAGATAGAAACATTCAATTTCTTCATTCTTTCAACAATGTTGAAAGGTGTTGAAAAATTTACCTTTGGTTGATCTTTTACAACAACATGATCAAGTTGCATTTGATTCAAAGATGCAACATGTGTTGGCTACTCTTTACTAGCATCTTGACCTCATTGTAAAATGCATGGTACTTGTTGATTTGATGGACCAACAAATCCTTTATCCTTATTTGTTTCTTTTTCAACCTCAAAGGCCCTTTTCTTGGCTCTAGTATTGGTAGCAATAGGTGTATCATCTTGATTCACCCAACATAATTCCTCTCCCTGCCAATTCAAGAGAGTTGTCTCATTTGCAGATTGATCCTATTGTTGTGAAGACCTTTCCTCAGGTATGTTTTGTGCACCTACAACATTTTGAACCATAAGAGCTTGATGGATTACACCATTAGAGCACATAGATTGATTATGTGGCTGGTTACACGAATAACACCATTCAAAATCAGCAGCAAGATTGTTTTGAGCAAGTACCAAATCCTTTGTTGTACTAACTAGAACAGGGTTATATGGCTGAAATGGCCTCTGATTTATATTTTTCCTTGTACCTTGGAAACCTCCCTAATATGGTTGTCTATTGGTTTGAAACTATTGGTTTCTTTGGCCTTGGTTCTGAGGTTGATAGGGTTTAAACCCTTGAAATTGCTACTTCTTGAGACTAGTAAGCTCATTTCCAAAAGTTTGAAGATAATTTTCAATCTTTAGTTGACTTTCCTTAATATATTGCAGCTCCTTTATGTTGGAAAAAAGATACACTAAAAGGGGGGGGTGAATCAATGTTGTGCAAAAATTAACTTCATTAATCTTTATCATCAAAGCATTATAATCATTCAACCATAGTGCATAAACAAGGAAATAAACACAACACCATAACATAGATTTTTACGTGGAAACCCTGTTAGGTTAAAAACCATGGTGGATGGCCAATCCACAATTATGATCTGAGTATACTCAAAATGAAGATTACAAAAGGGGAATGCACTTGCATTCAAGTGCACTGCCTAGAGCTCACTGCCTTACAAATAAAATCAAATTAAATCAATATGAGAGTTTAAATTGAGAAAATTAGCATCAACAAATGCCTAATTATAGTTTTGGTTAGGCTCAATAATAAATCTACTATCCAATAGACTGATTCTGTACTTCTCTATTCTGCTCATTCACACAACACATATCTTCTATGCGCAAGTGAAATTATGCATTATCACTATTATTCTCTATTCTTATTCATAATTCTCACCAATACACACATCAGAGACACACAAAAATGACACGAACAATCATATATATATCCGCAACATAGGATTAAATTACATTATGTTGGCTTCAATAGAACACAAGAAAATTACAATTGTCAGCCTCAAATTAGGAAAGATATGCAATGTGTACCCTTGATGGTCAAACACAACTTGGCTAAGACCCAAAAAAAGATATACAAACATAGAAATATTTAACTAATTGGTTCTCATACATCTGCAACTTAAAATATTCAGGAAGTCAGCCACAATACAAGAAAAACTGAGAACAAGTCAACTGAATCTTCTAACTTTCACACAAAATGATACAAGCCATTGAACTTCAGTAGAAATGAAGCTAATATGCCAAAATAAATTCCCTAGGATGCGCAATACAAAATAATAACCTGAAGTCATCATACAGATCGATGAACACTATGTTACCCGATACTCTATTCTTCCTTGATAATCTTCAATCTTCCTGTCGATATGATCAAATGATAGTATGTGTATCTAATCATCGATTAGGGTTGCCATCAATGACAACACCAAGTGATACATGTAGTGTCTCTTGCCAAAAATCTCCCCCTTTGTCATTGATGGCAACACTTAGTGAGAAATGACTAAGTATTAGACCATTACCAAGATAGACTGCACTGCCTTCTCAAAATTCCAAAAATTCAATTCTCCCCCTAACATGATTAGGCATTTTTCACACCACTTTTCTCCACCTTTTACATCAATGGCAAAGGTAGGGGTCGCATACCAAAAATGGTTCAACTCATCAAAACTGTTGTGCAAAAATGTTACCTTAACTTACATGAGCTGAAGGATGTTTGCAAAGTCCTTCTTTAGCTGAACCAAATTTATGTCCCAAATTCTTTTGAGACTTTCTAATATTGTGATATGACCACAGATCAAATAAGATTGTGTCTCCATGGAATCCAGGTTGGTTAGATTTGCAACTCCTATAGATTATTTTCCTTCTTTTAGAGCACTGGTCAATATGTCAATTTTTGGACAGATTATGCTCCTGAGTTCCCAAGTCCTTGCCACAATTTTGTCATTTTCATGCTTTAGACTTTTTATCTTATCAAGCACGGACATCACTTTGCTCTCTATCTTTCCAATTCCACCAGTTAGAGGATTAAATTCTTTGGATATGGTGCTTAATTGGTTTTCCATATCTTTCACCTTTTTATCACTTTCTTTAGTGAACTGTGAAAAAGATAGACATGTTTTGTAGATTTTACTACCTTCTGATAAAGAATTCTACACATTATTTACACATGTGGTTAAAAGAAGTTTGTCTTGGGAAATCATCTGCTTCAATCCATCAAACCTTTTAACATCAAATTCCTTATGTACTTTTACCATGGCTGACTTTTCTAATGACTCAAAGTGAGTGTCAATTGAGTTGATAAAAATTTTTATTTCATAGGAGGATGAACTAGTCGAATCTTTAACATATGATGGTATTATCTTCTCTATTACTCTAGATGCCAGAATTAGTAGTAGTTCATTATCCTCAATGTGTGATTTTAGTAGGTCTTCTCTGGCCTGTGCTTGAGTTATAGTAGCTACTTTCATTTTCTAGATTGGGCTTAATATAGATAGGTCAATAGGACCTTCAATCAATTCTGGATCCAGTTCTTCCTTTTGTTCAACCAAGAATTTATTTACTACCTCAATAGTGTCTCTTCCTTCACTTTTCTTTTCTTCAACCAGACCACAAATCTCAACTTTCTTTTCTTCAGCTATTACTTCTTCAGTTGTAGGTTCTGATTTTCCTTCATTGATTTCCATTTCCCCAACTAATACATTTTCAATATTTTCAACTTCCATAGGATTTTCTACGTTGTCTACCGAAGGATGAATTTGAATATCCTCAATCTTGTCATCATTTTCCTTTTCATTTTCTGGATCTGCTACAATATTTTCAACATTTGCTTCTTCTTCTTCCCTTTCCGAACCAGAGGGTACTTCTTCGACATGTGCCTCCTTAGCAACTACATCATTTCTCTCACTTAGCAGGATTTTTCTGAGCATCTCCTCAGTCTCTTTTGACACTTCATCTTTTTTCCCAATCAAGAGCTTGTTCACTCTTGTTTTTCTCTTAAATAATTTATTTGTTCTTTTCAAGATCACCTTCATTTCATCTACTGGCATTATCGGACAAAGCTCTACTAAGATCCTTTCTCTCATTTGTTCTTCTTCATTTCTCGCATTAACTCTCCTCATCTCCAATATGTCATATAAATTTTTTGGCAAATTTGGCATTATTTCTATCAACACTTTATTGAAAATTTTCATATGCTTAATAGTTTCCTCTTCAAGAATTCTTCTATCAGACTCACCAAAAGACTCATACCATTTACAAATTGTTTTTAAGTTTCCATCTTTGATTATAGATTTTTCAATTGTTTTAGCTAACATACCTAGTTTATTTATCTTTGCTTTCTTCTTTGCATGGTTGTCTCCATCAAAAGGCTTGTCTTTTGTGATTGATGTTGCCTTGGTGTCTTTATGTCTGATTTCTTTTATTTCTTCATCAGATTCTATCTCTTCATCCTCAGAGATAGCCATATACACTCTTTTTCTTTTGCCTTTCTCTCTCTTCCCATCTTTACCGGATCCCTTGCCTTCAGTTTTCACAAGGATTGATTGTGCTATAGGGATTGAATGGGGTGTGAAGCTTCTAGTTGTTCTAGCTTGAGTGGATGGTGTTGTCAGACTAGATAATTGACCTTTTGTTGCTTCCTTAGCTGCCTTCCTTCCAGCTTCAGCCTCTTGCCTTTTCTTTCTTACTTCTTTTATCAATTTTGTAAGTACTCCCACGCTCTCTTTCTCTTCATATGTTCTGAATCTTTCCTCTGTCAGATCCATTGGTTTTCTCAGTATGTGTTGAGCATACATTTCTAGAACTTTCCCATCGACTTCATATCCCATGGGCATGATCCAAATTGCTTGGGATCAACTACCTCCATCATACATTGATCAATACTTACCATGAAGCAAATAGAATCTTTCTATTTTTATAAAATAGAGGTGGGAATTCTTTCCCTTGCTTGCATCATAGATTGGAAGCCTTTGAAGTATCCCCAAATAGCTGCATTTCTTGTTTTCGTATCTCTAGAATCATATAATAGATCTCTAATTTATTCAGCTACCGGTTTGTCGTTTTTCCACTAAACTTTTCCAACTCCCATAACTTCACCCATGAAGTAACAAAACAAACACAAAAGTAGGGTATCATATTTAAAAGGATTTTTCTTGTCTTTCTTTATATTTTCTATATTTTCCATTAACTGAATTCTCAGCAATTCACAAAGGTCGTAGTCTGCATTTTCCTTTACCATTTGATATGCGGCAAAAATTATTGTTTTGGATACAGAGTTATCTCTGCTAGGATGATAAATTTTGTATCCAATGACCATGGATGAAAATTTCACATCTACACTGATAATGTTGTCAATGGTCATTGCTCTTATATCATATGTTGATTGTGTGGCATCAGTGACTGTTTGGTTTTTCACAAACTTGAGAATAGGTAATCCACCGGAGGAATTCAGACCAGATACTACATTGATAGCTTCCTTTGTAATTTTGAAAAAAAAATAGTTAGCCACACAAATTCATCATGCACTCATCTCAAAACATATCGAACCCATTCTAACTCCATGAACATGGGAAACTTAACCATATGAGTGAATTTCTTTGCTTCTAGGATTTTACATTCTAGCTTTACATAGAAATTTTCATCAACGATATGATGATTGTACAGATTCATGAGTTGGGAACTTCCTAGTTCTTCAATAATTTCATGAATGTAAATCCTAATGTCCTCTATGTGTAATACTCTGTATGGAATAGATGAAAATGCTCCTAGAGGATTGGTCTCAAGGGATTTGTAAGGATACCACTTAAATTTAGGTCAAGTTCGTTCCTTAACTTTGACTACCTGAGGAGTATTCATTTTCCCAAATCACAATTTTGCAAATTTTTCCAAAAAAAAAACCCTTTTTTGCTAGATCACAATTTAAATGTTGAAACACTTCTGATGCTTGAATATCACCTCAAATCACCAATGTTCACCTATGAACTCTCCAGACTTCTTCTCTTCCAAATGCAAGGTAAAAAGTGAAGTGTGGAAATGAATTTTTATTAGTTTACACACCTAAATCTTATGTCGCAATAAATGCTTTAACCCTAATTCATCTGGTTACTCTATAGCAGTACACCATGATAGATAAAATGTCTGTGGATCTCCAATTCGACATACCATTTCCTCCAATGAGTTCAACAACATTTTTTAATCATTTATGCATCTACTAAACACATCCACATTAGGTATCTCTTGCATGTGAGGGGTTTATATGATTTTCTTTGATAGTTATCCTAGGCCAAATGCCTAAGACTAATTCTCAGAGGAATTACCAGAAGTGGGTTCTAGTGCTGGCACACTTTATTCAGTAGAGGGTTCTTTCTTTACCCATTTCTTCTGCATTTGTTGTCTGACCACATCTGTAGTGATTTTCCCTTTTCCTTTGATGTACTTCTACATATTTTTCTTTTGATTTACCGAACCTTTTATGTTCCAACAATGTGTTGCAATATGACCAAATTTGTTGCAGTTGCAGCGTACAACATTTCTCTTACTAGACCAATTGCTCCACTGGTTAGCAATATGGCCAAGTCTATTGCATGTATAGCATCTAATGTTTCTATGAGATTGATTCATCATACTTCTACATTCATTTGAATTATGACCAATCTTATGATATTTAAAACATTGACCTGAGAATGATAGATCACTTTGATTCATTCTACTTCGGCATTGAGCAACCATGTGTCCAAATTTGTTACAACTGAAACAATATCTAGTAAATCTATGAGCATTAGGTTACCTTACGGGATACCTTTTAGATTTGTTCCCTTGGTTTCCTTGTTTGAATCTTCTTTTCTCAGATCTGGAACTTTATCCTTCTTCATATCCAAGACCTCACTTGTCACCATGAGTTCGTTGACTTCCAATTAGTTCATCAAGCATGTAAAAACTAGCTTTGAACTTCTCTTTATACTCATTAGCAGCAACAAGTTCATTCCTGAGACTATCCATCTGCTTTTCAAGTGCTTCTTCACTATGTTTAGATTGTTCTAGTTCATTATCCAATCGACTGCATAATTCATATTTTTATTTTAGAGACTATGTCAAGTCTTCTTCATTTTTCTTTATGTCTTCAATCTCCTTGGTCATCTTCATCATGATAGATTCCATATCATGTTTTAGAACTATATTATCTTTGGTAAGCTTTTCACATTCCTCTATTTTTTTTTAGGGCTTTACTAAGTTGTTATTCTTCAATGCTCTTAATATCATTCTTCTTGATTTGACCACAAAGTTCCTTTCTCTTTTCTCTAGACTTGTTTATTGTGTCTGTCAAATATTCTATGAATTTCTCAACATCTAATAGGTTTGCTTGCAATTTTTGAACTTTACCTTTTGACTGGTCAAGATCATCCAGGGCCACCAAAATTTGTTGTTGAAGACTGCTTTAATTCATTAAAACACCTTTCAAGATCTCCTCAAGTGGTTAGACTTCTTTCAAAGGAACTAGATCTAATACCAATTGTTGGAAACAAGCTACACTGAGAGGGGGGCTAAATCAGTGTTGTGCAAAAATTAATTTCATTAACCTTTATTAACAAAGCATTATAATCATTCAACCATAGTGCATAAACAAGGAAATAAATACAACACCATAACACCAATATTTTTACGTGGAAACCTTGTTAGGGGAAAAACCACGGTGGATGGTCAATCCATAATTATTATCTAAGTATACTTAAAATGAAGAGTAAAAAAGGGGAATGCACTTGCATTCAAGCGCACTACCTAGAGCTCACTTCTCATATGTTAGGCTCACTGCCTTGCAAAGAAAATTATATTAAATCCATCAAAGAGTTTGAACTGAGAGAATTAGCATCTACAAATGCCTGATTACAGTTTCGATTAGGCTCAATAATAGATCTGCTATCCAATAGACTGATTCTACACTTCTACTGTATTCTACTCATTCACACAACACAGATCTTCTATGCACAAGTGAAACTACGCATTATCACTCTTATGCTCTACTCTTATTCACAATTCACACCAATACACACATCAGAGACACACCAAAATGATACAACTGATCATATATATATATATATGCAACATAGGATTCAATTAGATTTTCTTGGCATCAATAGATCACAAGAAACTTACAACTATTGGCCTCAAATTAGGAAAGATATGCAATGTGTACCCTTGATGGTTGGCCACAACTTGGCTAAGACCCAAAAAATTATATACAAACATATAAATATTTAACTAATTGGTTCTCATACATCCACAACTTAATATATTCAGGAAGTCAGCCACAATACAATAAAAAATGAGAACAATACAATTGAATCTTCTAACTTTCACACGAACTAATACGAGCCATTGTGCTTCAGTATAAATAAAGGTAATATGCCAAAGAAAATTCCCTAGGATGTGCAGTACAAAATAATAACCCAAAGTCATCATACGGATTGATGAACACTGTGTTATCGGATACTCTGTTCTTCCTTGATAATCTTCAATCTTCCTATTGGTATGATCAAATGATCGTATGTGTATCTGATCATCGATTACGGTTGCCATCAATAATAAGACCAAGTGATACATGCAGTGTTTCTTTCAAACACTTTTACTGATTTATAATAGCAGGTGCAACAGGTTCAAATGTAACAACAACTAGTAATGCTGCAATTTGAGGTGTAAGTAGTACCGCATTAGGCTAAATGTCAAAAAAAACGAGCATAGGAGGTCTAGGAGAAATCCTTCCAACTTGAATAAGATTATTTTCTGCGCTAACAACCAAATCATAGGCTAGTGGAAAAGTATTACCACCCATAGACTCTATCATAAGTGTTATTTCACTGTTCAAAGCCCTTAAAAAGTACATAAATGCATACTTAGTTGGAGGCTTTGAATCTGTTGGGATTCTATCCCAAGTCCTCTGAAACCTAAAATTAAAATCAATCATTCTCTCATAGGGTGCCCTTTTAATTTGAGTAAGTTGCTCTACTAGAGACAAGTTATAATAAGTGACTTCAAACTGCTTGCATAAAGCTTCTCCCACCTCATCCCAAATATGAATAGTACCCACTGCTAAGCTTCTAAACCATTGAAGTGACTTACCCTTAAAAGATGTTGCTAATAATCTTATGGCCACATTTTCTTGAGTAATATGATGCACTGAGCACAAATTTTCTACATATTTGATGTGCTCAATTGGTGTGCTCTGGTCTTCACCAAAAAAATATGACAAACTTATGAGTGCAGCCATTGATATATCATCATGTTGTTCTAATTGTAACAGGCTTCCTTGATTGAATGTGACAAACACTTTATTCCTTGGGACAACCATTGTTAGAAAAACAACTTGTTGAACTAATTTTTGTCTTATCCTTGTTGAAGATGGAGTTGAAACAGTTTTCCTAACTATAGCAAGAGCTCTTCTTATTGTTCTACCCTGATTTTTGGGAGGGGACAACTATAAATATTCAAAGGGACATGAACTTGCACTCCTACTACATATCCTTTTCATAAACGTGCTGGTTCCACTTCTCTTTCACCAATGGAGTCACCAAATGTGCTAAAGAAACCTTCTTGTAAGGTCTAAAATTTATTGACAGCACATCAAAACCAACAAAACATCTTGAAATTTATATACTGCCTACTCGATAGTCCCACCGGGCATGCCAAAAACTGTTATCACCTAGATTTTGCACCTTGTTGAATGTGAAATTCAACAATCCAGTGTAACATGGGAAAACCACTCAAAGTGTAAGCTTTGAAATCAGAGGTCAACCTCTAGAGAAGGCCACCTTCCTATCTAGATATATCACCAAACTACTGATTCTCGAGGGGAAAAGGGAGAAAGAAAATTTAAAATGAAAAAAATTTGATAAAACATTATCTTTATGGTGATACACTAACTAAATCATGACAATGAAATTCAAAACCTCAACGCTCTGCTTATAATGACTGAAAACTTAAAATTGCACAACTTACTCTTGTATGTCATTGCATAAGTATTTCATAACAAGGTCTTAATGCTTAGAATTCTAGAAGGAAGATGAATTCACAACTACAAGCCATTTACAAAATCAGACACAAACTATGACCTACATTAACAATCTTTTGCATAAGGGTGTTGAACAAGAGATAAAGCTATAAGGAAATGACAATACCTCAAAAATAACTTCAATGAAATCTCTTTGATGCACACAATGAAGCAAATAAAAAGAAGGAAAAATCACTAAGAAATCATTAATATTCAAAGGTCTCCACTATATTCCATATCCAATTTTGAGTTACAAAGTATGTTGAAGTCTGATAAAGAACTGTAGAATCACTATCTTCAGAAATCTGCAAATTTAGAACAAACTCAATAAAGAGTTACAAATTAGAATATATCATCATCTCCAAGTAGCTCCACCAAAATAGGCTCTAGAAACCTCATTTTCATAAGCCCCTCAAAAGCCAAAAATCTAGGACCTAAATCCTCTCCAAAAGAGCTTACAATGGTTGAAAAAGTCAAGTTGACCCTATCAAACCATAAAAGCCTATCAAAAGTGCCTCAAACTGAGTCGAAAGGCCTAAATTTGCTCCAAATGCCTCCAAAGAACTCCTAGATGCTCTCCACATGTTGATAACTGAAAAACACATCCCAATATTCCCTCCATGATCATTAATTCAAAACAAACATTTTCCCCTCGTGACTTGGTCTTGAAAGCATGTGCTCCTATTACCCTCCAAGATGCTTGGCATTTCATAAATTCTCAACCAAACCCATATCCTCTTTAACATGCATTGAAAGCTTCCACAATTTTATTTTGCATTAAAGAGAGCAATTTAATTAAGTGCTTTATAGCAACAACACTTAGTCTAAATGCTTTACATTTATAATTTATGCAAAACAAAATGAAAGCACAAAATTCAGCCATAGGAAACAAATCAAAGAACAAGTCATAAAGGACTTAGCACTTGCAACATGAAGGAAATGTGAAAATTTCCTAAGGTGTATAAAGGACACGGTATACATAAGTTTCAATGTAATTTTTAAAAAGATAGACAGAAATTCCTATGAGTAGTTGACATACCTTTAGGGTTTTCTAGAAACCCTAAAAGAAATCCATAGCCAAAGCATTCCACATTTCACCTTTTTACTTTCTATTCTCTACAATGCATGAGTGTTGGCATGAAGATTAGGGTTTTTGGAGCTTGAAACCGAATCTGGGTAAGCTTTTATACATGAAATTTTGCATTTTTTTCCATTTTCAGAGTAACACAAGCCTAAAAAGAAAATGAAAAGATGAATGTATTCAATTTTTCAGCACATCTCTTGAGCATTTCCTCATTTTTTACAAATTTAAAGCTCTTTGTATATACATTTTGTATATGTCACAGCTATGTGTTTCCTATAAACAATTATAGAAGAATTATATTCATTATAGTCACGACCTCACATTTCTTTCTTTTATTTTTGCATTTTTGTGTTGCTCATGGATATATCAAACTTTTAGCAAAAAATGTATGAACATTCTCTTTATTTCTCTATGAACTCCTTTGTCGCGGTCATATATTTGATTGTAGGTATTGGGTTTTTCTTTGCTTGCATTCTAGATTTTTGGTCTTCTATATCCGTACAACCATTCCTCGTATCTTATGAAAATGAAGGCTTTATCTCTTTAAAACCCTAGTTTGAGGGTTACCTATGGTTTGGTCGTTTCATTTCACATTTCTATTCTGGGTGATTATATTATGAAAATGAGAATTCCTTTTTCAAAAAAACCCTCAAGGGTTTTCTATTGAAAACCTTCTTTTGAATGATACCTCCTATCTGTAGTCGATTCTCATTCTACTTTGGTTCAGTTTTATCTTTAGATTTACAAGAGAAAATAGATACTATGAGGTTTTGAATCCCCTTTCACTCGCTCAGTCCTTTATTCTTTGAATGAATGTCCTACCATTTATCCACTATGATGAAGTGATATATACCATATGGACTGTTACATAATTCCTTTCTTCATTATCATGACAGTAATGTTTCTCTTTTCTACATTGATGTCATACTCAATAAAACATGACTGTACTCCCATGAAATTCTATATAAAGACCACTGCCTCAGATGCTCTAAAATACCATCAAATAAGAGTGTCTTTTTATTCATCAACACGAACAGACCCCTTTTGATCATTGGCCACTTTAAATGACTAGAGTCTTCCCTAAACACTTAAAGGATTCATTTAGTTTAACAGTCCAAGGTTGTCCTAGACTCTACCTTTTGCATTGTCATTTTGTTAACTCTTGGTGACTCTGTCTGACAATAGATCTCAAGAAGATTCATGACTATTCACACCATAAGTTGATTAATATAACTACTCCTTTGAACATTTTCTACTACCACAAAGAGTTACAATCAACTCTTGATTCCTTGGAAATGTTTTCCATGGTACTTTTGCTCTTAGATCTTCAACATATTGTGGAGGTCACTGTTATGGCTCTTTAACACTCTCTATGAATTGCTTCCATAATGAATTGAATTCTTTGTATCAAGCACAAAAGGTAAACTTATGAAATGCACACAAACAATGTCTTATTCTCCACTCCATCATTTAATGGCTATAAAGTGATAGTATCGCTCAGGTGACTGTCATGTTGTCCTTTCTAGATTATGGAGCTATCATTTACTTTAATTCAATCTATAACATGATGTCCTAAAGCTCATGATTGCTTTTGATATCATCTGATAGTTCTTTCCTTTTCATAAACATGATGGCATTACATATATGTGTTCATACTGTACCTTGTAATCCATTTTGATACAATGATATTGTATGCATCCATACATATCTATAGATGGCTTTCATGATTTTCTTTTCCTTTCAAATAAGCTCAAATGAGCTCACTATTAAAAAATAGATTCACACCACTTGGCAAATTGGGCTCAACCCCTGTGGGAGCCACATTTCACTCCACTTGCCAACATGAAATAAATCAAAAAATAATATTGATAACACATGTATCTGCACATGAAGCAAGCATGTTAGAAAACAAATGCATTTTTTGGGTATGTATGATGACCTTCATTATTCTCAAAGACACCTATAGCTTTTTTAATACACATTGTGAATGGTTTATACATGCATAGGTTGAATGTATATTCAATGTTTGTAATCATTTGTTTCTTAGAGTATACTCTAACACCATTGCATACTGTCATATGCTGGACTAAGAGCGGAAATGAGCTAGAAAAGGAAGATGAAGCTCAGGAAAATAGTAGGACAAGACAACACCAGTCAAGACCAGTCATTCACAGGTAATGGATGGTTACTTTCCTTCTATGCACATTCATTTCTCTTTCTTTACCTATTCATGTATCAGTTTTTTCATAATTTGTATTGAATAAGCAAAGGTTAGTCTCATGGCTTGTATAAGATAATATACACTTATACATTCAATAAATATTACTTTTTTTCTGAAAAGATTAGAATCTTTCTTCTATTACATGCATGTGTATGAATGTTTTAATTTTCAATTGTAATCTTTTCTAGATTGTGTCATTTATACATTTGAATGTAATGAAAGAAAGTTAAGAAAATGTACCTCATTTTCTCGATTTAAAATCAACAAGCTCTACGTGATTGAATTGTAAATGAAAAATATTGTAACATTTTTTGGCGACCTCTGCAGAGTGTTTGCCTGCTGAACACTATTGACCAATTGCCTAGACCTATCCTTGGGCATAGAGTCACTCAAACACTAGGCTTATGACTTAGGAAATAGATTCAGAACTTCTGTAACTCAAAATTGATTTCATGAATGACACCTTGGCACTTATTCAAACAAAAAAGTGAAAAGGAACTATCTAACTATGCTAAAACAACACTTAGGGAATGAAAATTGCATCTAAGCTAATGTGTAGCTGCACTTTATTGAAAGCATTAAACCTAACCTAATATTCACAAAGGTAAGTCATACCTCAAAACAACGTTTAACGTGAATCCGATTAAATAGGATAGGTAGAACTTATCCATCCATCTTTGATAACTAGAATGCATTGTGCTCCTTGCACTCAGTAATAACAAAAGGGCCAGTCCAAAAGTTGTCAAACTTCAAATGCTTTCCTGGCCTACTCTTCAACACATCCCATTTTAGTACAACATCACTGTCCCTAAAAACTCTGGGTGTAGCTTTCTTATCGAATACCCTCTTTGTTTGGAGCTAATGATACCCCAAAGTCTTCATTTCCTTATCTCTTATCTCTTCTAGCTCCATAAGCTTATTATATCTCACTGTCATAGGATCTTTTTCTTCAAACATCTCTAGCTAATGTATAATATCAAGAGTTGGCAGCTCTACAAATAACAATCTTGCCTCTTTACCAGAAACTAGTACAAAATGTGAATTACTAATTGACCTCTTTAGAGTAATTCTATTTTCCCATAGAGAAGATTTCAATGTGGTGTGCCAAACTCTCTGGTTCTCCTCCATGGTTCTTTTAATAATCTTGATCAGATTTTTGTTAGAACTTTTTGCTAAACCATTACCTTGTGGGTAATAATTGGAAGAGGCATTCAAATGAATTCCATGGTTGATAGCCCAATTTGCAACTCTTAATCTGACAAATGCAAGAGCATTATCTAAAATGATGGAGTAAAGAACTCCAAACCTGGTTACTATGTCTTCATAAAAACTAAAAATTGAAGACTCGTTAGCTTGTTTTAAAGCTACTAATTCTATCCACCATGTAAAATAGTTAGTTGCTATAAGTACCCACCTGTGACCAGCACTAGAAGTTGGATTTATGGGTCCAATGAAATCAATGCCCCACCTCATGAAGGGATTCTCTACTTGAATACGTTGCAAAGGTAAGGTGGCAACCTCTCTTTCCCTACAAAAAGAGCACACTTTACACACTTTTTGTCCCAAGCATGGGCATCCTTAAACAAGCTAGGCCAGAAATAGCCAACTCTCATAATTTTCCAACTTGTAGTTCTTGGGGCAAAGTGACCCCCTGGAGTTCCATCATGGAACTCATGAAGCACATTTTCTATTTGCTCAATATCAACACACCTTAACAGAACACCATAAAGATCCTTCCTAAAAATAATAGTATCAATTAGAACATATAGAATAGACTGCAACCTGAAGTACCGTCTCTTGGCTCTGTCAAGACCTAGTGGACATTCACCAGTCTAGAGGAAATGAGTCATCTCTCAAAGCCAACCTGCATCTAACATAGGTGCAACATTAATTTCAAGTTCATTCTTAGTAACCAGAACCTGATCTCTTCCTGATTTGGACTCAACATAAAATCTATCAACAAGTTGTTCACTAAGCCTTCTTCCTCTCACAATTTTAATGATTTTTATGTCAATATCATATTCCATAACCTTCATGATCCATCCAGCACTCTTGTCATTCAAATCTCTACTTAGTAAAAACTCTTTGACACCAAGATGGGTAACCATTAAATGCACTTTGTTATTAGAAATTATATGCTTAAACTTCTTCAAACTCCTAATGATAGAAAGAACATGCTTCTCAATGAAATTGTACCTTTGTTCGTAATCCTCCAAACTTTGGCTAAAAAATACAATGGGTTGTTCAAATCCCTCATCATTTTGGTGTACCAAAATTGAAGAAATTGTATATATGCTACCATACACATACAAAACAAAATCCTTTGAGAAGTTTGGGTTTACCAAAGTTGGGGTAGTTGAAAAAGCCTCTTTTATGATCTGAAAACTATTCTTAGCTTCCTTAGTCTAGCTGAATACTGCATTCTTCTTTGGCATATCTGTTAGTGGCTTCAATAGATTTGCAATATCAGGTATAAATCTCCTAACAAAGTTAATCCTGCCTATAAAACTTTGCAATCCCTTTTTATGATTAGGCAAAGGTAACTCTAAGATTGAGTTAACTCTTTTAGGGTCAATGGTTATACCCTACTTTGACACTATGTGTCCTAAAAGCTTACCTTCATGAACTGAAAAAATACATATTTTGGAATTGAGAGATATGCCAAACTCTCTATATTTTTCAAAAACCTACTTCAGATGAGACAAGTGTTCATTAGTATTTTTTGAAAATACCATGATATCATCAAGATATACTAACACCAATTTATACATTAAACCTTTAAAAGCCATATCCATTACTCTTTGAAAAGTAGAGCCAACATTTGACAAGCCAAAAGGCATTTTTTTGTAGGCCATTGTGCCCCACTTTGTTGTAAAAGAAGTCTTATGCCAGTCATCCTCCTTGACCTGCACTTGGTTATACCCCGAGTATCCATCAAGGAGAGAAAACCTCTCAGATCTAGCAACTCCTTGCAAGATCTGCTCCATTGATGGCAGAGGGTAATGGTCCTTTAAAGAAGCTCTATTTATGTCTCTGAAGTCAACAGGCAGCCTAATTTCCACATTCTTCTTCCTAACAGAGACCAAATTCGACAACCAAGAGGTGTGTTTAATTGGGTAAATAATACTACCTTCTATCAACTTGGTCAACTCTTTGATCATCAGGGGTTCAAGTTTTGGATTTAAAGGTCTCTACTTCTACTGGACAGGCTTAGCATTTGGATCCAACTCAATAGTATTTTGGGCTAAATAAATATCAAAACCCTTTAAATCTAAATAATCCCAAGAAAAAACATCCTTGTATTCTTGGCATAAGGAAATAAAATCTTGTTTATTTTCTTTTGAACAAATCTTACCTATCTTGAGGAGCTTACCCTTAAAAATCTCAAGCTCTTCATAATGCTCCTCCTTGATCTACATGTTGGTTTTATTCCTTTTTAGCTGATCATCAGTGCTAAAAACGAATTCCAATGTGACAAGTCCCTTGGGAAACTTGTTAGTTCTCAGCGGAATAATTTTTCCATCAAATTGTTGATTCAAGTTGTCCTGATTAGGGACTAAAAATTGATCCTCTTCAAGAATAAAACTTAATATTTGTTCATCATTCTCAAAACCTGCAGCTGGTATTATTATCAGGAATGGAAACCCTAACCACTACCTTCACATGTTGTTGTACATTACCTTTTCAAATATCATTAGGGATATCAAATTGAGCCCTTATTGCTACTAACCTGTCGGCATGTTTATTTTCACTTCTAGGAATGGAGACCAAATTAAATGCATCAAACTCCTCTATCATATCCCAAACTCTATGCTTATAGTATTTTAAAGCATGATTTTTAGTAACATGCAATTTTATAACTTGATTTACAATCAACTCACTATCACCAAAACCTTGCAAATTTACAAATTTCCTTTTCCTTTCCTACTCCAAACCTTGAATAAGCCCTTCATGCTCAACAATATAGTTAGTACAAGAAAAAGAGAAACAAAAGGCAGCAAAAAATTTATCACCTTGAGGGGAAACAAGCATTGCACCCCAACCAGATCCACTCTTACTTCTGGAGCCATCGAAGTACATCTTCAACAACTCATTTTGTAGCTTAAGCGGATCTTTTACCTTCTTTTCAAGGTTAGGCATCTCTAATTTAGGTTCATGGAGCACATAATTACCCAAAACATCATCCTAAATATGATCATTTGGGTTATCAACCATGTTCTCAGCTGCCACCTCATTCAAGAGTACCTCGGGTAGACTTTCAGCTTGCAGCTCTTAGGTTGCAGCAAACTCAGAATCCTCTAAAATAATATAATTAACATTAACAATAGCTGGTACATAAGGTTCGATGTGATATTTGGCAAGAGACTCAAATGTTATGGTTACCTTAGTACCATACCTAGTCCTATAAAGCATATGGGACCAATTTGAAGATAAATACCTCCCAATTTTAGCTGTGAAGTCCCTAGAATAGCATAATGCAAAGAATGGGGGAAAATCTATAAAAAACACATCTTGAGGGATTGAAAAATTAGGACAAGCATGTAACATAAGGTTCAAATCTTTGATAACACCTACAGTGTTAATAGATGTCTCATCTAACTGAAGTACTCCCTTCTCTAATGGATGATATTTCAATCATAACTGGTCCACAATCTTTTAGGGCATAACAGAACTACTTGCACCACTATCTACCATGCAATTATGCACCAACTTATCTCCCACTATCAATGAAACATAAAATTGAGGGGGCTTGACACCTTTACCTTGTTGTTGAGTATTGTCTTGAGATGCATTGGATAAAACTAACCTTGCTTGGATCTTAGGGTCCTCATTTGAAACATTTAAACCAGTTGGGCTAGATAAGACTGGCTATAATAAATCCCTTTGACCAGGTATTGCTAATGAATCCCACATTGAAATAGAAACATTCAATTTCTTCATGATTTAAACAATTTTGAAAGGTGGAGAAAAATTTAACTTTAGCTGAGCTTTTACAACAGCATGATCAGGTTGCATTTGATTCAAAGATGCAACATGTGTTGGTTGCTCTTTACTAGCATCTTAAACACGTTGTAAAATACGTGGCACTCGCTGATTTGATGGACTAGAAAATCCTTTATCCTTATTTGTAGCTTGTTCAACCTCAAAGGCCCTTTTCTTGGCTCTAGTATTGGTAGCAATAGGTGTATCATCTTGATTCACCCCACAGAATTCCTCTCCTTGCCAATTCAGGAGAGTTCTCATTTGCGGATTGATCCTGTTGTTGTTAAGAACTTTCGTCAGGTATATTTTGTGCACCTATAACATTTTTAACTATAATAGCTTGATTGATTACACCATTAGAGCACGTAGATTGATTATGTGGCTAGTGACACAAATAACACCATTCAAAATCAACACCAAGATTATTTTGAGCAAGTACCAAATCCTTTGTTGTACTAATTGGAACAAGGTTATATGGCTAAAATGGCCTCTGATTTATATTTTACCTTGTACCTTGGAAACATCCCTAATATGGTTGTCTGTTGGTTCGAAACTGCTAGCTGCTTTGGCCTTGGTTCTGTTGTTGATAGGGTTTAAACCCCTAAAATTGTTGCTTCTTGAGACTAGTAAGCTCATTTCCAAAAAAATTGAAGATAATTTTTGATCTTTAGTTGAATTTCCTTAATATCTTATAGCTCCTTTGACTAATTTATAACAACAGGTGCAATAGGTTCAGATGTAACAACAGCTGGTAATGCTACAATTTGAGGTACAGGCAATACCATATTAGACTGAATGTCCAAAAAAATGAGCATAGGAGGTCTTGGAGCAATCCTTCCTGCCTAAATAAGACTATTTTCTGTTGCAACAGCCAAATCATAGGCTAGTGGAAAAGTATTACCACCCATAGACTCTATCATAAGTGCTATTTCACTATTCAAAGCCCTTGAAAAGTACATAAATGCATACTTAGCTGGAAGCTTTGAATCTGTTGGGATTCTATCCCAAGAAATCTAAAACCTGAAATTAAAATTAATCATTCTCTCATAGGGTGCCCTTTTAATTTGAGTAAGTTGCTCTACCAGAGATAAGTTATCATAAGTGACTTCAAATTGCTTGCATAAAGCTTCTCCCAACTCATCCCAAGTATGAATAGTACCCACCGCTAAGCTTTTGAACCATTGAATTGACTTACCCTTAAAAGATGATGTTAATAATCTTATAGCCACATTTTCCTAAGTCATATGATGCACTGAGCACAAATTTGCTACATCTAATATGTGCTCAATTGGTGTAGTCAGGTCTTCACCAGAAAAATGCAGCAAAATTTTGAGTGCAGCCGTCAGGATATCATCATGTTGTGCTAACTGTAATGGGTTGCCTTGATTGAATGTGATAAATGCTTGATTCCTTGGGAAAGCCATTGTTGGAAAAACAACTAGTTGAACTACTTGTTGTCTTATAGGAGGTTGTGCTAACCTTGCTGAAGGTGGAGTTGAAACAGTTTTCCTAACTATAGCAGGAGCTCTCCTTACTATTCTACACTACCTTTTGGGTGGGGACAACTATAAATATTCAAAGGAAATTGAAATTGCACTCTCAATACGTATCCTTTTCATAAACTAACTAGTTCTACTGCTCTGTCACCAATGGAGTTGCCAAATGTTCTTAAGAAACCTTCTTATAAGGTCTGAAATATACTAGCAGCACATCAAAATTAGCAAAACGTCTTGAAATTTATATACTGTCTACTCGACAATCCCACTAGGTGTGCCAAAAATTGTTATCACCTAGATTTTGCACCCTGTTGAATGTGAAATTCAACAATCCATTGTAAAATGGGAAGACATCTCAAAGTGTGGGCTTTGAAAGCAGAGGTCAACCTCTAGAGAAGGTCAGCTTCCTATCTGGATATATCACCTAACTGTTGATTGTCAAGGGGAAAAGGGATAAATAAAACTTAAAATGAAAAAAAATATGATAAAACACTATCCTTATGGTTATACACCTAACTGAATCAGGACTATGAAATTTAGAACCTCAACACTCTACTTATAATGACTGAAAACTTAAAATTGCACAACTTACTCTTGTATGTCATTGCATAAATATTTCATAACAAGGTCTTAATGCTCAGACTTCTAGAAGGAAGATGAATTCGCAACTACAAGCCATTTACAAAATCAGACACAAACTATGACCTCCATTAACAATATTTTGCATAAAAGTGTTTAACAAGAGATCAAGCTATAAGGAAATGACAATACCTCACAAATAACTTTTATGAAATCTCTTTGATGCACACAATGAAGAAAATAAAAAGAAGGAAAAAATCCAAAGAAATCATTAATATTCAAAGGTCTCCACTATATTCCATATCCAAGTCTGAGTTACAAAGTATGTTGATGTCTGATAAAGGACTATAGAATCACTATCTTTAGAAATCTTCAAATTTAGAACTAACTCAATAAAGAGTTACAAATGAGAATATATCATCATCTCCAAGTAGCTCCACCAAAATAGGCTCTAGAAACATCATTTTTGTAAGCCCCTCAAAATCCAAAAATCTAGGACCTAAATCCTCTCCAAAAGAGCTCACAATGGTTGAAAAAGTCAAGTTGACCCTATCAAACCATAAAAGCCTCTCAAAAGTGCCTCAAACTGAGTCAAAAGGGATAAATTTGCTCCAAATCCTGCCAAAGAACTCCTAGATGATCTCCACATGTTGGTAACTGAAAAACACATCCCAATATTCCCTCCATGATCATTAATTCAAAACAAACATTTTCTCCTCATGAATTGGTCTTGAAAGCATGTGCTCCTATTTTCCCTCCAAGATGCTTGGCATCTCATAAATTCTCAACCAAACCAATATCCTCTTTAACATGCATTGAAAGCTTCCACCATTTTATTTTGCATTAAAGAGAGCAATTTAAATAAGTGTTTTATAACAATAACACTTAATCTAAATGCTTTACATTTATAATTTATGCAAATAAAAATGAAAGGCCAAAATTCAGCCATAGGAAATAATTCAAAGAACAAGTCATAAAGGACTTAGCACTTGCAACATGAAGGAAATGTGAAAATTTCCTAAGGCCCATAAAGGACACAGTATACATTAGTTTGAATACAATTTTTAAAAAGATGGGCAAAAATGCCTATGATTAG
Organism: Sequoiadendron giganteum; assembly: GCA_007115665.2. Lineage (NCBI taxonomy): Eukaryota > Viridiplantae > Streptophyta > Pinopsida > Cupressales > Cupressaceae > Sequoiadendron > Sequoiadendron giganteum. The sequence goes on along the minus strand of CM021100.1, from coordinate 259,759,895 downwards.
TCGACATACCTGTAGGGTTTTTTAGAAACCCTAAAAGAAAGCCATGACCAAAGGATTCCACATTTCACCTTTTTACTTTCTATTCTCTACAATGCATGAGAACCGCCATGAAGATCAAGGTTCATGGAGCTTCAAACCAAATTTGGGTAAGCTTTTGTAAATCAAATTTTGCATTTCTTTTCCATTTTCAGAGTAACACAAGCTCGAAAAGAAAATGAAAAGATGAATGTATTCAATTTTTATGCACATCTCTTGAGCATTTCCTCATTTTTTGCAAATTTAAACATCTATGCATATACATTTTGTATACATCATAGCTATGTGTTACCTATAAACAAGTATAGAAGAATCATATTCATCATAGCCATGGCCTCGCATTTCTTTCCTTTATTTTTGCATTTCTAAGTTGCTCATGGCTATATTGAACTTTTTGCAAAAAATGTATGAACATTCTCTTTATTGCTCTATGAACTCCTTTGTCATGGTCATATATTCGATTGTAGGTACTAGTTTTTTCTTTGCTTTCATTTTTTATTTGTGTTCTTATATATCTGCACAACCATTCCTCATATCTTATGAAAATGAAGGCTTCATCTCTTTAAACCCTAGCTTGAGGGTTACCTGTGGTTAGGCTGTTTCATTTCACATTTCTGTTTTGGGTGATTACATTATGAAAATGAGAATTCCATTTTCAAAAAACCCCTCGAGGGTTTTCTGTTGAAAAACTTCTTTTGAATGATACCTCCAATCTGTAGTTGATTCTCATTCTACTCTAGTTTAGTTTTATCTTCAAATTTGTAAGAGAAAATACATACTCTAAGGGTTTGAGGCCCCTTTCACTGGCTTAGTCCTCTATTTTGTGAACAAATGTCCTACCATTTATCCACTATGATGAAGTGATATATACCATATGGATTGTTACATAATTCCTTTCTTCATTATCATGACAGTATTATTTCTCTTTTCTGCATTGATGTCATGCTCAATAAAACATGATTGTACTCCCACGAAATTCTATGTAAAGACCATTGCCTCAGATGCTCTAAAATACCATCAACTAAGAGTGTCTTTTCATTCATCAATAGCAACAGACCCCTTTTGATCATTGGCCACTTTAAATGACTAGATTTGTCCCTAAACACTTAAAAGTACTCATTTAGTTTAATAGTTCAAGGCTTTCCTAAACTCTTCCTTTTGCATTGTCATTCTGTTAACTCTTGGTGACTCTGTCTGACAATAGATCTCAAGAAGATTCATGACTGTTCATACCATAATTTGGTTAATATAACTACTCCTTTGAACATTTTCTACTACCACAAAGAGTTACAATCAACTCTTGATTCCTTGGAAATGCTTGCCATGGTACTTTTGCTCTTAGATCTTCAACATATTGTGGAGGTCACCATTATGGCTCTTTAACACTCTCTATGAATTGCTTCCATAATGAATTGAACTCTTTGTATCAAGCACAAAATGTAAACTTATGACATGCACACAAACCATGTCTTATTCTCCACTCCATCATTTAATGTCTATAAAGTGATAGTATCTCTCGGGTCACTTTCATGTTGTCCTTTCTAGATTATGGAGTTATCATTTACTTTAATTCAATCTATAACATGATGTCCTAAAGCTCATGATTGCTTCTAATATCACCTGATAGTTCTTTCATTTTCATAAACATGATGGAATTCATATATGTGTTCATACTATACTTTATAATCCATTTTGATACAATGATATTGTATGCATCCTTACATATCTATAGATGGCTTTCATGATTGCCTTTTCCTTTCAAATAAGCTCAAATGATCTCACCATTACAAAATAGATTCACACTGCTTGGCAAGTTGGGCTCAACCCTTGTGGCAGCCACATTTCACTCCACTTGCCAACATGAAATAAATCAAAATAGAATTTTGATAACACCTGTATCTGCACATGAAGCAAACATGTTAAAAAACAAATGCATGTTTTGGGTATGTATGATGACCTTGATGATTCCCAGAGACACCTTAGATTTTTTAATACATATTATGAATGGTTTATACATGCATAGGTTGAATTTATATACAATTTTTGTAATCAGTCATTGCTTAGACTATACTCTAACACCATTGCTTACTGCCATATGTAGGACTAAGAGCATAAAGGAGCTAGAAAATGCAAATGAAGCTCAGGACAGTAGTAGGACAAGACAACACCAGTCAAGATGAGTCATTCACAGGAAATGGATGGTTACTTTTCTTCTATGCACATTCATTTCTCTTTCTTTACCTCTTCATGTATGAGTTTTTTCATAATTTTTATTGAATAAGCAAAGGTTAGTCTCATGGCTTGTATGAGACAATGTACACTTATACATTCAATAAAGATTTTTTTTTTTTTCTGAAAAGATCAAAATCTTTCTTCTATTACATGCATGTGTATGAATGTTGTAATTTTTAATTGTTATCTTTTCTATATTGTTTCATTTATACATTTGAATGTAATGAAAGAAAGTTAATAAAATGTACCTGATTTTCTCAGTTTAAAATCAACAAGCTCTACCTGATTGAGGTGTAAGTAAAAAATATGGTAACAAGTCCTATTACTTTCAAAATGGCTATCAAATCCTTTTTGGTGACTTTGTATGGTACCTTGAAAATATCCACTTCGATTTGTCTTAATGGTGCAAGCATAGCATCATGATATTTTCCCTCTTTTGTGGATTTTCCTTTATCGTGACTAAGTGATTGTTCTCTTAGGTTTGTTAATCACTTAGTTCATTATTTTCATGCTATGAACATGAAACTTCTATCATGAACAAGTATGTTGTATGCAAAATTGTAGCATACTCTTTATGACACAAATTATTGATGACTACCCTTGTTTGTTAGCATTGTGACTATCCCTTGCACACTTGCCTTGTGACTAGCTTGCCAATTCAATAGGGTTGACAAGGTAGGGGCATCGTATTCCTCATATAAATTTGATAGGGGTAGCGTATTCTTAGTGGGAATACCTGAGAGAGGGAGTGGGAGATAGAGGGATGGGAGACCTAAACCCTCAATCCTAAACCCTTAAACCCTCTACCCACTACACTCAACACAATACCCTTTACCTACCCTCTACCCTCTACCCAATACCCTCAATCCTCCCTCTCTCTCTCATCCCTACACCCTCTACCCTTAAACTATAAATTGTAATCCCTTAACCCTAAACCCTCTACCTTAACCCTTAATCCCTATATCCTAAACCCTTAAACCCTCTACCATCTACCATCTACCCTAAACCTTCTACCCTGAAATCTTAAACCCTAAACACTAAACCTTTAAACCCTCTACCCTTAACCCTCAATCCCTAAACCCTAAACCCTCAACCCCCCTCTCTCTCATCCCTACACCCTCTACCCTTAAACTATAAAATGTAATCCCTAAATCCTAAACCCTCTACCTTTAACCCTTAATCCCTAAACCCTCTACCCTTTACCCTCTACCCTCTACCCTCAACCCTTAAACCCTAAAACCTCTACCCTTTACCCTCTACCCTCTACCCTCAACCCTCAACCCTTAAACCCTAAAACCCTCAACCCTCAACACTCTACCCTCTACCCTTAATCCCTAAACCCTATATCCTCTACCATCAACCCTCAACCCTTAAACCCTAAAACCATCAACCCTTAACCCTTAAACCCTAAACCCTTAAACCCTCTACCCTTAAACTATAAACCCTATACCCTATACCCTATACCCTAAGCCCTTAAACCCTAAACCATTAAATTGTCTACCCTCTACCCTCAACCCTTAAACCCTTTTAAACCCAACTAAACTCTCTACCGTAATCCCTCAACCCTCAACCCTTAAATCCTCTACCCTCTACCCTCTACCCTCTACCCTCTATCCTCAAACCTTAAACCATAAATTGTAAAGTGTAAACCCTTAAACCCTCTACCCTCTACCCTAAACCCTTAAACCCTCTACCATCTACTTTAAACCCTTAAACCCTCTACCCTTAAATTTTAAACCTAAACCCTAAACCCTAAACCCTTAAACCCTTAAACCCTTAAACCCTCTACCCTCTACCCTTAACCCTCTACCATATACCCTCAACCAACCCTCTCTCTCTCAACCCTACACCCTCTACCCTTAAACCATAAACTATAAACTCTAAACCTTAAACCCTCTACCCTTAACCCTTAATCCCTAAACCCTAAACCCTCTACCCTCTACCCTCTACCCTCAACCCTCTACCCTTAATCATTAAACCATAAAACCTTAAACCCTCTACCCTTAAACTATAAACCCTATACCCTAAACCCTTAAACTATCTACCCTCTACCCTTAAACTATCTACCCTCAACCTGATGCCCTCAATTATCAACCCTCTAACCAAAACTTTAGATTGTCAACCCTTATCTATCTTTGTCCCTCCCTCTACTTCTATCCATCTCTCTATCTCACTTCCCCCATCTCTCCATCCATACATTCCTCCCTCTCTACCCTAATCTCTCTACCCTATACCCTCAACCCTTAAACCCTTAAACACTCAACCCTAAACCCTAAAACCTCAACCCTCAACCCTTAAACCCTCTACCCTCTACCCTCTACCCTCAAACCTCATCCCTCAACCCTTAAACACTCAAAATTGAGTGCTCAAACCTTACGCCTCAACCCTCTTTCTCTCTCTCTCACTCCCTCTCACTCTCTCTCAAGTCTCTCCCTCCTACCTAAGAGAGGGGGATAGAGAGAGAGGGAGTGAGAGATAGAGGGATGGGAGAGAGATAGAGGGATTGAGAGAGATAAAGGGAGAGATATAGGGAGTTAGTGAGAGAGAGTGGGAGAGAGATAGAGGGAGTTAGTGAGAGAGAGAAATAGAGAGACCTAAGAGAGGGAGAGGGGGTAGGAGGGAGAGGGGGTGGGAGGAAGAGACCTGATAGAGATGGAGAGGGAGAGAGGGTGGGATGGAGATACCTAAGAGGGAGGGAGAGAGGGAGAGAGAGAGGGAGGGAGAGAGGGAGGGGGTGGGAGGGAGAGACATAGAGACGGAGAGATAGAGGGAGTGGGAGAGAGAGGGGGGTATGAGGGAGAGACTTGAGAGGGAGAGATGGTGGGAGGGAGACACCTGAGAGAGAGGGAGAGGGATACAAAGTGGGAGAGAGTGGGTGGGAGGGAGAGATATAAGAGAGTAGGAGATAGAGGGAGTGGGAGATAGAGGGATGGGAGAGATACAAGGAATGAGAGAGAGAGAGAGGGAGTGAGAGAGAGAGAGGGCTTGTGAGAGAGATAGAGGGAGTGAGTGAGAGAGATAGAGAGACCTGAGAGAGGGAGAGGGAGAGAGTGGGTGAGATATAGAGGTCATGAGAGAGAGAGGGAGGGAGAGGTGGTGGGAGGGAGATATTGAGAGATAGGGAGAGGGAGAGGGAGGGAGAGAGGGAGGGAGTGGTAGAGAGATAGAGGGAGTGACTGTGAGAGGGAGAGGGTGTATGAGGGGGAGACTTGACAAAGAGAGAGAGGGAGAGGGGGTAAGAGGGAGATAATTGAGGGAGAGAGGGAGATGGGGTGGGAGTGAGAGACCTAAGAGAGAGGGAGAGAGATAGATTGGGAGAGAGATAGAGAGAGTTAGAGAGAGAGAGGGAGTGGGAGTGGGAGAGAGAGAGGGAGAGGGGCTGGGAGGGAGGGACTTGAGAGAGAGAGAGGGGTAGGGAGGGAGAGTATTGAGAGAGAGGGGGGGCCAGGGATGGGAGGAGAGACCTGAGAGAGAGGGAGAGAATGGGAGAGAGGGAGTGAGAGAGAAAGGGAGTGGGAGAGAGAGGGAGTGTGTGAGAGAGAGAGAGAGAAAGAGAGGGGGGAGGGAGATACTTGAAAGAGTGAGAGAGAGAGAGGGAGAGAGATAGAGTGAGAGAGAGAGAGAGGGAATGGGAGAGAGATAGAGGGAGTGAGTGAGAGACCTAAGAGAGGGAGAGAGGGTAGGAGGGAGAGACTTGAGAGAGAGATATAGAGAGAGATAAAGATAACAACCTAAGAGAGGGAGATGGAGTGAGAGAGACAGAAAGACCAGAGGGGGGAGAGAGAGGGAGAGTGAGAAAGGGGTTGGAGTGAGATAGATTTATCTAGGTACCTACATGGGAGGGAAGGAGACTTGAGAGAGGGGTTGGAGTGAGAGAGAGTAGTTTAGGTAGTGTGGGAGGGAGTGAGACTAGAGAGAGAGACTTCAAAGGGGTAGAGAGTTATCTAGTTAGGGTAACATGGTAGAGAGTGTATGAAAGGTAAAACCTCAACTATCCATCTACGATCATAAACTATGCACTCTAAGCATTATCAAAGTGGTTGACCAAAGAGAGGGGAAAGTAAGATTTTGTTCAAAGCAAGTCATTTGGTGAGTGCCAAATTTGGCACTTCCCAAATGACCTACTCTGGATGTGTTAATTGACAAGATTTTCCAATTGTTCTCATATTTTTGTCTGTGCTCAACATTACATTTGTACATCTTTCAATGCAAGTTTAAAAAAAACCATGATGGCATTAACCTCTCTCTTATAAATATATAATTCTTTTTTTGTTTTGATTCAGTTAAGGTTTTGATCCATAGCTTCTATTATAAATGCCTTTGTTTTTGGTCAAAAACCAACATGTGCTAGTTTTAGGATAGATTTTTACTCGTTCATCGAAACATGAAACAAATTACAGTTTTTAAAACTAGACTCCATTCTACACATGATGAAAAAAAATCAGTTTTTGATTAGTTTTCAAAAAAAATAGGGGGGAGCACGCTCAAATTTTAGCTTTTCAGGATGTGTCCACTTTCAAAATTCATAAAATATTATTAAAATATACTCATTAAAAAAATTATCTCAAAGAATGAGGATAAACTAAATAGTTTTAGCTAATTTCTCACCATTGGGATTTTTGAAATTCTAAAAAAATGTTAATAAAAAAGGGGGAGCCCTCAGGCACTATGCTATTTTTTTGATAAAAATAGGACCTATTTTGGGCCCCCCCTTTTGAGACCCTTAATCTTCATTAATTTCAAAAAGAATTAGTAGCTTAAAAACTAGACTTGGAGCACTTCAACTTTTTTTCTTGCTACATCTTGAAATTTTGAGTGAAACTATCTTCATTTTCTCGTGCAAATCAGATTTTTCTGATTTCAAAAACAAATTGTGTCATAGATCCATGCATGTACCCATTTCTAAGTTGTAACTAGAACACCTTTCTTTTATTAATAATTTTCACCAATTTTTCCTTCTCAATGGTTGTCTTATTGTGTGCGATATATGATTCATGATGTGTATTTATGTGTTTTATATTTAAATCCTCAAATATGACTAAAAATATATGACTAAATATACCACCAGTTGATAGAAATTAATGAATAAATATGACTAAATATATTTACTAGTTGACAAAAATTAGTGAATACAAAAATTAGTGAATAAATATGACTAAATATATGATCAAATTGATCAAATAACTAAATAAATGACTGGCAATAAACTACTACTAGTCATGTGACCAAACTCAATGAATAATATGACTAAATCAATGACTAAATATACTACCAAATCAATCAATCAAAATAATCAATAAATGACTAAAATTAGTTTAGTCATAAATTTGGTCGCATTATAAATGACTTGCAATAAACTACTAATGGTCGTGTGACCAAGTTTAGTCATTTATAATTAGTTTTTAGTAGTTTTTTAGTTATATATTCTTGTTTTTGTACTACTGAAAATATTGGTAGTAGTTTAATATTCTTGTAAAGAATCATCAACAAAGAGGGAGCTTCACCTCCAAATTTCAAGAGCAGTTTAACTGTGCATAACTTTCTATTTCTAATCCACATTCCAGAGGTGCGAATTGAAAGGCCAACAATTTTCTAGCACCCACCATGGGGAAAGAGGCATAAAAATTCAAGAAATATTACACTTTATGTCACGAGAATGACCATCTGACATCCTATTGCATGGGAATAGATAATCCTAGATTACAAGGTTTATACTAGAGGGAGGAAAGGCGATGTTGCAAATCCATTCTTTCAACAACCTCACCCTGCAAAAGTTGGAGAGTCATCCAACATAGTTCCTAAGATCCAACAAGATTGTTTTGAAGTTAAGCAAGAAGTACCTGAAGTTAAGCAAGAGGAACCTATAATCCAACCAGAAGCAATAGGTGATAACAACAATAATGTTGGCAATAATGATAGAAATCAGAGACGTCCACCCCATTACCTTGGGGTAACAACATTAGATCTTTAGCTGTGTATGGAAATCATAAGTTACCTAAAGGGTTAAGGAAGCAATTTCCTCGATTTCACGAAGATGGGACTCAACACCTAGATGAACATATTTTTGTGTTTACGACGGATTGCACCATCTTTCACATGGCACATGAAGACTTTGATGTGTGTATCTTCATAGAGACTCTTGTGGGAAATGTTGTTGACTAGTCTAATCATTTGGAACATAGCATTATTACAAACTAGGCAACTGTGAGTGAAAGATTCTTGGCGAGATTCAAGCCCGTTGAAGACAATCATCAATTATTTCCCCAACTTTAAAATTGAAATATGTAGCTCAATGAACCTATGATGGAATTTGTAGTGAGGTTTAATTTTCTGGTCACACATATTTCTCATACACTAATTCCATAATCAGAAATTCTATTGAGTGGTTTCATAAACGCTCTTCCATCTGAGATAGCCTTTTTCCTAAGATCGGCTAAAGAAAAAAAATTATCGACTACACAAGAACATGCCATCCTGTTGGAGGATAACATGATTACTTCTGACAAGTGAAGATAGATTCTATTAGGCCTTTGGTTTAGAGTTTTGCAAATCCACTGCTACAAAAGGTAGCTAATGAGATTACTATCCTCAAGGGGTAGTTACCTACTCAAGGGAAGCCTGCACCACCACCACCACAATATCAACCTCAACAACAATATCAACCTCAACAATAGTATCAACCTCAATAGTTGTATCAGCCTAAGAGGAATAATTTCCAACCTTTCAATAATTGCAGGCCATGATTGCCAACAACTCCACTGAGACCAACAGTTGAAGTTGCATAAAATGCAATATTTGTTCTTTCCATGAGACCAATACACATACCAATTCTACATGTCCTAAAAATTTAAGAATGAATTAGATCATGGGATACCTTGATGCTACACCCATTTCAAATATTGTCCCTACACCAAGTTCAAATATTGTCTTACCACAGACAAAAAACTTCAATGGTGACTCTGCTAGAGATACTTTGATAGTGAGCCAATTATTGAAGAAGAAGAATATTTTCATCAATATTCTCTTACAATGAATCATTAAAAAATTTCAACACTCATGTTTACACATGCTTAGCATTTGAAGGCATAAAAAGAAGAAGAAGAGAGATGAAAATCAAAGGAAAAGGGTAAAGAAGGGGCTTCCACTTCTAATCCTAAGCCTTCACATGAGAACGTTAAAGTGGTTGTTCAAGATCCAGATTTAGCAAATTTTGACATTGTAGACTCCATGATGAAGAAAAAGGTGCAGATTTATCAGCTGGAGTATCTCCAAGATCATCTAAAATAGATGGATCAAATTCTTAAGTTTGTAAAGGAGGTTTTTATTCATCCTATATTGCTCAAATCATATATTTCAACAAAATAGAAGTCTAAACCCTTTTATATATCTTTGTATATAGGAGGATTATAATTGAGCAACTACATCATAAATTTAGGAGCCTCAGACAATGTCATGCCTCTACAAGTGATAAATGCATTGGGACTTTCATGCACTAAGACACAAGACAAGTGTTATTCACTTGAGTCTAAATCGGTGTCATTGGTTAGATAATTGAAGGATGCTCAAGTAAGGTTGGTGACTTGTCCATAGAAAAAGATAATGATGACCATCTTAATAGCTGACATTCTAGCTAGCTATGGGATGTTGCTAAGTAGAAGCTTCTACAAATATCTTAGAGGAGAGATACAACTAGATTGGTCATTTGCATTTATTATAGTAAAGAAAGGTAGTTTCAAGTTCAAGCCAAAGGCCAAATCTTAATTTATGGTGGTGAAATCCCAAGATCCTAAGGTACAAGTGTTATATCAAGAAATGGGTCTTCATACTTATGCTATTATAAATAATGGAAGAAAGGCAGGACGTTGTGTGTTCTACAAATAAATCGACAAGAGATGCAAAGTTGTGGACTATGCAGTTTGATGGGAGTTGATCAACTATAGGTTTAGGAGCAGGACTTGTGATAATCTCTCCCAAGGGTCATTTGTATCCATTTGTGTACTGCTTGCAATTTGAATGCATCGATAATACGATGGAATATGAGGCACTTTTACTAGGTCTGAATAATGCAAAAGATATGGGTATCAAACTACTCAAAGTTGAAGGTGATGCACAGTTGATCATGAAAGAAATCTAAGATCAATTTCAAGAAAAGATCACCTTCGACATTATAGAAATAACTTATGGAATGAAATCTATTGGTTTGAGGCATTCAACATCAAATACATTCCTCATATAGACAATAGAAAAGTAGATGTCCTTGCTATATCGGCTTCTCTTTTCATGCCACATTCTGATTTTTGTCAGAATGCATTTTCTATTGAGCTCATATGCAGGCCAACTATCCTCGACAACTATGACAACTAGCAAGTCTTCAATGACGATGACCATATTGAAGATTTTCTCATCATGGGAGATAATTTTAAAATATTATTCTTTGAGGGTAGTTTGCCCCCTTTCAGAGAATCAATAACAGAGGCTTCTAATGCGACAAAAGTTTCAAAAGATGCAAAAACCTCAGAAGAAACAAATTCAAGTATTATTCAATTGAAGGATAATAAGATTCCCAAGGGTATAGTATCCTTGGAGAACATATTTGATAGGCATGACAGATACATCCAAGATCAAAGGAACTCAAGTGCTAACACCTCTACTGAGCTTTATCAAGTAAACATTGGTACTGAAGACAAGCCTCAGTTTGTTAATTTGGGAAAATGTTATACTAAAGAAGAGAGTGATAGGTTCATCTCTTTGTTTAAAAAATATCGAGATGGTTTTTCTTGGTCATATAGAGACTTAAAGGTCTTCACACCCAGAGAATTGTCTCATTCGATTCCTCTAAAACCTAAAGCTAAGACCTTTAGGAAAAAACAACGATGCTATAATCCACGAATTCAAGATACAATCTATGCAAAAATTTAGAAGATGGTGGATGCCAAAATCATTTGTTGATTCATCATTGCACTTGGGTGTCAAACATAGTTCTTGTGCGTAAGAAAAATGAAGAGATCTAGATTTGTGTGGATTTTAGGAACTTAAATTAGTCATCTATCAAGGATAACTATCCCTTTCCAATCATGGAACATACCCTGTAGATGATCACGGGTTCAGAGATGTTGTCTTTACTTGATAGTTTTCCTAGCTACAATCAAATTGTAGTGGCTGAAGAAGATCAGTTCAAGATGATATTCACCACCCTGTGGGGTATGTTTTCCTATGAAAGGATGAAATTTGGCCTTATCAACGCTGGTGCTAAATTTCAAAGAACCATGGATTTGGTGTTTGGGGATTTGAATAACAAAGTAATTGTTGTCTACCTTGACGACCTCACCACTTTCTCAAAGAGGTAGGGAGATCATTTTTCACACTTAGTGAAAGAGTTTGAAAGATGCAGGTATCATAGGACTTCCTTGAATCCTAAGAAGTCCATCTTTGTGATGATGGAGGGAAATTTGCTTGGCCACATCATCTCCAAGGAAGGAACTAAAATTGACCTTAGTCAGGTTGATTCCATCAGAAACCTATCTCTTCCAAAAAGAAAAATTGGGGTACACTCCTTCTTTGGTAAGGAAAACTTCATACGAAGGTTTGTGCCAAATTTATCAGAGCTGAAAAAAGATATATCCGCTATGATGAAGAAAATGTGTTATTTTAAGTGGACAGGAGAGGCAAGAAGGAATTCATCAAGATAAAAGAAGCTATCAATCGATAACTTGTGTTGGTCTATCCTGATTTTGATAAGGATTTTATCCTTTATTGTTACACTTTGGAACACACTATGTCTGTCATACTGACACAAAAATTGAATGAAGAAACTGAGTCTCCAATTGCTTTCATGAGCAATAGTTTCAAGGACAGTGAGTCACAGTATTCTTAGATTGATAAGAATGTGTATGCAGTTGTTAGAGTTGTGAAGAACTTCATATTTTATATCTTGAACTCCCACATGATAGTTTATGTCACCAATCCAGTAGTTAAAATTGTGTTAACTCAATAAGAGATGGGCATAAAGAGAGGTAATTGGGTCACAAGGGTTCAAGAGTATGACTTGGAGATCAAGCATACTAAACTAGTCCATGAGAGAGGTATTTGTCAGTTAATAGCAGAGGATGGTAATCAAAAGCACTAGACTGATGGTGAACCTAAACCTTAAATTAAAGAGGATCTGCCCATGGTCCTATTTGTTGATTCGTCGTATGAATGCTATGCTGAGATATGGTACTTTTTAACTTATGGTGAATGTCTAATCCACATGGAAAAACAATAGAAGAGAACATTAAAGTTGAAAGCATAGAATTTTGTGCTTTATAATAACATTTTATACAAGAAAGGGCTTGATGGAACATTTTTTTTATGCATCAACAAGGACCAACAACAATGGTTGTTGGAAGGATTTTACAATGAGGCATGCGGTGGCCACTTTTCATCAAGGGTTACAACATTCAAAATCCTATGAGCATATTTTTCTAGCTAATTATGTTTCGCAACACATATGAATGGGTGCAGAGATGTCAGATGTGTCAACAGTTTGTTGACAAGTTTAATTTGGCATCCATTCCACTCAAGCCAGTCATTATTGAAGCTCCATTTTAGCAGTGGGGATTGGATTTCATAGGTCCTATCAACCCATGTTCCAGTAAGGGGCATATTTATGTCCTTACGACTATGGATTATTTCACGAAGTGGGTTGAAGCTATTCCAACCAAGCGAGCTACCTCGAAAGTCATGTGTGACTTTTTGAAGGAAAATAGTATTTCACGCTTTGAGGTTCCATTAAAAATTGTGACTAACAATGCAACGAGTTTCTCATCTAAGGAGCTATTGGAATTTTTTTTCGATTAAGGCATTACTTTGTCACACTCATCATATTATTATCCTTAGGGCAATGGACAAGCCGATTCATCAAACAAGAACATCGTCATAATCTTACGCAAGTTAGTCAATTCCAATCAATGATCTTGGCACAAAAGACTCTACAACACTCTTTGGGTTGACATAATTACTCCCAAGAGAGAAAATTGTACTTAACCCTTTATTATCATGTATGGTACAGAGGCTATGTTACCTATTACATTGGAGTTTTCCACTTTACAGCTGGCATCCACAGTATAAGATGGTGAGTTCAGAGATCCAATTGAGAAGCGCATCATGTACCTGATGAAGTTGCAAGAAGAAAGGGTGGATGTTGTTGATAGAATCACTCAACATCAAGAGTGAGTGAAGAATATTTTTGATAAGAAGGCTCATTAGCACGATTTCAAGATTGAAGATCAAGTCCTGTTATGGGACACGAGACATGAGCCCAAGGGAATGCATGACAAATTTGATTCCTTACGGCTGGGGCCATTCAAGATCCATGAGTTCATAGGGGAGAATACTTACATTATCTCACACTTGGATGGAAGGCTTTTCCCATTACCATATGATGGGAAATATCTAAAGTACTTCATTCCTTTAGGGAAGGAGTAATTTCCTTTCTATTTTTGTAATGTGTTTCCCCTTTTCGTAATGTTTCCTTGCATTATTTCATGATGAGTTTCCTCATTTCGTGAATTGTTTGTAGTGTTCTAGGTGTTTTTAGGCGTTCTTGTTTTGGGTGCTCTGGGAAGTTCTAACTTATAGGTGATTTTAGAAAATCATGTCCTAGTTGATTTAGGGAAAAGTCTTGTGATAGGTGATTAGGGAATGGTCCCGACTCTAATACCCAACTGATAAGACACTAGTCTATGCTTAAAATTCTAGAGATTCTTGGTTCTCCTATCCTGTAAGTATCTAACATGATCCCCAAATAGAGCCAATTGTTGTGCCCAATCAAAAAAAAATCTTCATTAAGTCATTTTATAAAGAGTGGTCAAAGTCTTGTAAAAAATTTCATCAAAAGTCAAAATTTCTAAAAATTGAAAGTTTCCATTTTAGAAAGTTTCTAAAAATAGACTTGATTCAAGGTTTTTTGGGTTTGTTGTTAAATGGATGCTGGAAAAACTTTCTAAAAATAGACTCTTTGTTTGGAGGGATCTAACTAATTTTGATTGGTTGAAAATACTTCCCAATCAAGCTAGTCCAGTCAAAATCGCCAAAAGGTTAGGATTTCTCTGGTGGGTTAATTATTTTTTTAAGAAGGTGAAGCATGAGGTACAAGGTCATCAATGGAGGATTATCTTCTACCAAGTATCATATTCAAAGTCTTAGATGTTGTGCAGACAATTCCAAACCATCGAAGATCAAGAATAGGTGAAGTTCATGCAAAACAAAGGTGAATATTAAAATGGTGAAATTCATAAAAAAAAATCTAACTGTAGCAAGCCTAGGTGCCCCTTTCAAGGAAGGGTGCCTAGGGTCTTATGCCTTAGTCAAATTTTCCCTTTTCAGAAAACATGCAATTTTCCCCATCATCCCAATTCAGTTACGTAGAGAAATAATCAAAAGTAGTTTCCAAGGCTTGGAAAAGCATGAGATCATCTCAGTTATGTTCAGGCTCCTTAGTTGATTCATCATCTAGTATTGAGGATCTGTCAAACTATGGAAAAGGCAAAGCAAGCCATGGCATTTTACAAAAAAGTGAAGAAAATCAAAGAAAAGGTGAAAATTGTCAATTTTTTACTAAGGCATGGAAGCCTAGGTGCCCTTGTCAAGGAGAGGCACCTAGCTTTTGATGCCTTAGTTCAGAGGTTCCTAGCTTTTTATGCCTTTGTTTATTTTTTGCCCCATTCAAAAATTCATCAAACTCCTCCGTCAGCCCAGTTTCTATTCTCAGAAAATCAATTAGATGTAGTGTCGGGGGTTAGCAAAGGATATAATTCATATTAGTTATAATTAGGCTTGCCTGATGAACTTCCTCTTAGTCTCTATTATTCACTGATTGGCTAGAAACAATTCCCAAACTGGGGTCACTATATTTCGGTGGAAGCACACGAAATGAATAAAGAAAGAAATTTGAAAATATTGAAAATTTGGCTAAGGCATGGGATGGTAAGTGCTCCTGTCAGCCAGGGGTGCCTAGGTTTTAAACACTTAGAATATTTTTGACCTCAACATGCCTTCTTTCTAGTTTAGCCTCCATCAGTCACTTTTGGGGTCTGCAATCATGATCAGATGATTTTGAATGCTGATACGAAGTTGGGGATCACTTCAACAGTGGTCAAACATGAGATTTCCATGGTCAAACAGATTTTATTAGTTGGCAATACCAAATTGTTGGATCATTGAAGTCGGAGGTAGACCTCGCCAAAAGTAGAAGCAAGAAAAAGTTGAAAAACAAAGAAAAATGGCTGACATTGTTGAATCTTTACGTGTTTGATGATGGCATTGAATACATATGCTTTTACCAAGCTTTGCACATACAAGTGGACTTAGATTTTTACATACAAAGTTTCTATCTCCATGGATAGACTTCAAGATTTTAGGGATTTTTTGAAGAAAGTGATTTTTCATCTTCAAACTCTATTTAAGAAGGCTTTTTGCATTCATTCTTCATATTTTGCAAGTTCGCATCCAAAGAAAGAAAAATATCATTTATTCTCATGAAGATTTGGAAGCTCAAACAGAGTGCTTTTTTTTGTGTTCTTCGTGGATTCGGGATTGGGAAGCACAGAGGCATGCTTTTTCATGGTCCAATCTTCTAGGGCATCACATTTTAGAAATAGGTGGTCGGCTTTTTTAGTTTTCGTCAATCTAGGTCCATCTTCTTTTTTCTACTCTTGAAGATTGGGAAATTTAATATTTCCAAAAAATTTCTTTTTTGGCACTTTTTAAAGAAGCCCTCAGCTTTTTCAAAATCAAATGAACTGGGTCACTTCAGAACATGATTGTCTATAAAACCCAGACCTCAACTTTTTTTAGGAATCTTCTTTTTAGAGAGAAATCAGCAAATTTTGGGGGCAACAAATATTTCCAAGAATAAAACTAAAAGCACCAATTAACTTGTTATTCTTGTTTCATGCTTATCTATTCTTTGTGAAATAGAAAAATCAAATGTATACTTGGAGCTTTCCCTAGTTTTAAATTAGCTAACTGAATTTTAGTAGTTGGTTAGTTAGTTGTCTTGTGTTAGTTTTAGAAATAAATCTTGCATGTTAGCAAGTCTAGTCAACTTCAAGCAAGGATATTTTAGGGTTACCTACTCCTTGTTTGTGTATAAATAAGGGCAGCCTTGCCCATTATTTTCTAAGTGTTATTGTAAGAGCTAATTTGTAAGCATGTATTGCTACAAATTGTTGTTCAATTACTGTTCAGCTTGTGTCAAGTGTAATCTAATGTTTGATTGCACATTGTAAGCCTTTATTTGCTACAATCTTTTATCCTAGAAGTGTAACTATTGTTAAAATTTGAGAAAAAGTAAAAACTTATGCCTTCTTTGTTCTAATTTACTCTCTCGATCTCTTTCAGTTTCTTGTCTTATGTGTTTTTCTTGTATAATCTTTATTTTAGCTTAAATCTTAAAAGTACAATGAGTCTTCAAGTGTGATCTGGAAGTAATTTTTTTAAGCTTATATGTTAATCAAATCATTCCTCATTTACTTCTAACTCTCAAGCTCCGAGTTTACTTGAGTTGTCAGAAGCGTCTATAGTTTAGGCCTAGTTGTAGTTTGAAGTTTTGGAAAAGAGAAAACCTCAGCTATGATGCAAAGATTTTTATAACCTTGTTCTCTTAGCTAAGAATAAAAATATTGGTAGTATTTTAGTATTCTTTGTAAGCATCATCAGTGAAGAGGGATCTTCCCATCCTAATTTGAAGAGTAGTTTAACTAATGCATAGCTTTCTATTTCTAATCTACATTCCAAAGGTTTGAATTGAAATACCAACACTATCTTGCTAAAGAGAATACCAATAGATACAAAAGCATGATTACTCTTGACTATAAGCAGTTGGAAAGCCATAAAACCTCAAGCATACCATACAAAAAATGGTACACTATAAAAGATCCACATACTTTAACAAAATATAACTTTAACTAGAACTTTAATCTTTAAAAGGAATATTTTCACTTCCATGATGTTTTATAATTGACTAATAAGTTAGTTTAACTATGCTGCAAATTCTAACAGCAAGGCATGGTCCAATTTATTTTTGATATTAGAGATCATTAACAAAGATAGGTACATTATAAAAATATCCTACATGATATTTTATATAGGTACCAGAATTTATGATAACATATTTTAAAAGTAAATATTGTTTGATAATAAGACAATAAAAAATTGAAATTTTTATAATGAATATTATATGCTTATGAATTAAATTCAAATTTTTAATATCACACAAAAAAATAGTAAAATACTCAACAAGCATTATTTTTTAAGCTTTTCAAATTTTTCATGTTGTAGTATCTTAAGATAAGTTAATATATTGTTTATAAACATTCAACAAGCTAGCAATACATTTATAGTTGATCTTTATAGTTCATGGAATATTTGCCACAATTATGCTTGTCTAAGAATAACACCACAAGGGAACAATTTATAGTTCATGGATGCACTGCAAATTTGTATTTTAGAGAAAACTTAGCTTTAAACCATTAAAATATTTGTATCCACATATAGTAGTCATACTTGAAAACAAATTTTGACTCGCAACTAATATTTTCAAATAAAAGCTAATATTTTCATGTAAAAGTTACCAAAAAAACTTATGTCAAGCTCAAAAATGTGTTAACTCTATTGGCGCAACCATTGCATCCATCCTGAGGCAAGTGCTAGGGAAGAGGAGCCAAAACATGTGCACCCAATTTTTGACGATCCACATGGAGTGCCACGTGGACTAATAATTTTTTTTTACAATATCAGGAGATAAATAATTGTGCAATAAACAATAAAAAACTTTTTTTTTTTTTAATTTAATTTGACACGTGGGACGATGCAATTAGTCAATTAAAAAAATGCCAAAATTTTCCATGCAACTGAAATGGGCTCACTCAAGATGCCTGTTGGTGCATGGTATGGCATCCAAAGTGGACTACCTTGCCACATTACCATCACTCTACCACCCTTTCACTCCACTACGTTGCATTAATCTCACACCACCCCTTGTTATTCTTATGTTCATTCTTGTTTAATGCACATCGCATCCTACTAGTTCCATGTCATCGCACATAAACTTCGAGCCAACCAACATTCAATGCTCCCAGTTCCTCGCACAACTCACCAACTTTAAAGCCTTTCAATCTACCAACTTCTTGAATTTTCTTCACTTCAACGTCAGGAGGTGCTCACTTGAGGTCTCTAAAAGTTCGAAAACTAACCACAACATGCTACGCTTAGACTCTAGTAGTGATTCAGCCATATATTGGTATTCAAACATCAAACCTAGCTTGACCTTTTCCATGAAATGTCTCACGTTTGTCAATACCATGCATGTGAACCATCATAAATAAGTTTGTATTACTGCATTTTCCTAGCTTTTCAAAATAGGTTTACAAGGGTTTGGATGCAAGTGAACCTGCATGAAGGTGATTGCGTGCTCATGAGCAAGATCCATTCGACTCGCATAAATCCATTTGACGCAGGTGAGCAAGCTCACTAAGGCCTCACCATTATTTATTTTTCACTTATTTAATGTGTTTGTGTTTGTTTTATTGTCTTTTCTCTATTGTAGAATTTATTTTTTTTGGTATGAAGCTTTCATGTTTATGAACATTATAGAATATGTGTTCATAAACATAGTAAGTCTATGGAAAGTAATCTTTTGTTCAAGCATCGCTCTCTTTAAAAATGGGGCTGGCTTTTTTGTCATTACAGTAACAAACAATATTGTTGGTTGTTTCGATGCCATAGATAAATCTAGGGTTGTTTATTTTTCATTATAGTAACAAATAATATTGTTGGTTATTTTTGTGTCATAGATAAATTTGAGGTTTAGGGTTATTTTTCAATTTTATTACACTACAATGTTACCATTTAGGTCGAATATAAACCTTGGGTGTTCTTTTTTTAATAGGTTCTTCATTATCATTCACCCTGGTTTTTGTATTCTCATAGGTTTTGCATTATCATATAGTTAGGTTTTCTTCATTGCAATAGAAAATATTAGGGTGTACTCTCTTTTTCATAAACCAAAAAGAATTTTGTGGGTTTATCTTTTTATTAGGTTTTGCTTCATATATTCAGTGACTTAAAATATGTTGGTTTATTTGGTGTCATAGATAAGTTTTGGGGTGTTGTCTTTTTCATGGGTTGTGCTTCATCAATTTAGTCATGCACAAAAAAAGTTATCATTTAACTTCACAATAATTTATGCCTATGAATGAGTTGGTCATGCACAAAAGATGTGAGATTCATTAAACTCTTATTGTTTTCCATTTGTAAGCTTTATATTGTTCTTCATTATAGCCATTATAGTCATAGGTTTACAGTTTTTCACTATGGTTTATATTACAATCATTACAGTCATAGTTAAACACTTGTGTTTTCTTGCTATAAAATGTAAGTGTGGTTCCCAATTTGTTGTGCCATAGTATTTTTATGTTGTACACTCCTTTTAAGATATGAGATGTGGTTCTATTTTTCATTGGCTTTTCTTCATCTATTTAGTCATGTAATTGTACTAGCTTGTATAGGTGTCATTGATAAATTTGGGTGTGTAACCTTTCTTGGTGCCTTGGATAAATATTGGGGTGTTAGGTTTTTCATATGTGTTGTTTCATAAATTCAGTAATGCAAGAATTGTAGCTTTTTTAGGTGTCATCCATATATTCAACCACACAACTATTGTTGGCTAATTTGGTGCCTTGGATAAATTTGGGGGTGTTTTCTTTTGCATTATCTTTTTTAGGTGCCATTGATTAATTTCATATTTTTATCTTTTTTTAGGTACCATTGATTAATGTGGGTTATAATACATCATAATGCATCTTTGGCTTGGACTAATGTTATTTAGTAATGCAACTATTGTAGCTTTTTTAGGTGCCATTGAAAAATTTGGGGGTGTTAGGTTTTTCATAGGTGTTGCTTCATCAATCCAGTAATGCAACTATTGTAGCTTTTTTAGGTGCCATTGATTAACTTGGGGGTGTTATCTTTTTCATACCTTTTTCTTAATCAATTCGGTCATGCAACTATTGTAGATTTGGGGGTGTTCTCTTTTGCATAGGTTATGATTCATCAATTCAGTCATGCAATTACAATTATTGTATCTTTTTTTGGTTCCTTAGAAATATTTGTGGGTGTTCTATTTTTCATAGTTTATGCTTCATCAATTTAGCCATGCATTTATTGTACCTTTTTAGGTAACATAGATAATTTTGGGGGTGTTATCTTGTTCATAAGATCCACTTCATCAATTCAATCATCATCTATTCTACCAATTTTGGGTGCCATTTACAATTTGGGGGGTGTTAGTTTTTTCATAGCTTTCACTTCATCAATTCAGTCATCAACTATGTAACCTTTTCTAGGTGCCATTAATAAATTTGGGGTGTTAGGTTTTTCATAGGTTCTACTTTATCAATTCAGTAATGCAACTATTGTAGCTTTTTTAGGTGTCATTGATTAATTTGGGGGTGCTATCTTTTACATAGTTTTTGCTTCATTTTATTCAATCATGCAGCATTTGTAGCTTTCTTATGTGCAATAATTACATCAATTTAGTAATGCAACATAGATAGCTTTTTTAGGTGTCTTAGATAAATTTGGGGTGTCTTCTTTTTCATAGGTTTTGCTTCATCAATACAGTCATGCAATTGTTGTAGCTTTTTTTGGTGCCTTAGATAAATTTGGGATTGGTGCCATTGATTAATTTGGGGGTGTTCTTCATTGCATGGGTTTTGCTTCATCAATTCAGTCCTTAAACTATTGTATTTTTTTTAGGTGTCATTGATTAATTTGCCACAATGGCACGTCGGTCTTGCACAAGTTAGGAAAAAATTCTTGCATAAAGAAGCACGATGAGATCAAACACAAATCATATATTAAATGCACATTTATTCATATATATTTTTCAACAAAACAAGTATAGGTTGATAGCCAAACAAGTGTAAGTGTTTCGAAAGTGTCTTTTTTTGGTGCCATTGATTAATTTTGGGGTGTTCTCTTTTGCATAGGTTCTGCTACATCAATTTACTCATGCAACTATTGTAGCTTTCTTAGGTTCCATGGATTAATTTAGGTGTGTTCTCTTTTGCATAGGTTATGCTTCATCAATTTAGTATTGCAACTATTGTAGCTTTCTTAGATTCCATTGATTAATTTTCTTCACATTGATGCTCAAATATGTTGGCTTAAGGTCTCTGCAACTTCAATCCTGCCACCACTACATGTTACACTATATATATGTATATGTATAAACATAGACATATACATATACATATGTATATACATATACATGTACTAATTTCACAACATCCCGCATAAACTTCAAGCCAACCTACATTCAATTCTCCTAGTGCCTCGCACACCTTGCCAAATTTAGAGCCTTTCCATCTACCATCTTCTCCAATTTTCTTCACATTGATGCCATAATGCGTTTGGGGGTGTTATCTTTTTTATAGGCTTTTCTACATAAATTCGCTCATGCAACTATTGTAGCTTTCTTGGGTTCCATTGATTAATTTGGGGGTGTTCTCTTTTGCATAGGTTATGCTTCATCAATTCATTCCTGCAACTATTGTATATTTTTAAGGTGTCATTGATTGATTTGGGGGTGTTCTCTTTTTTATAGGTTCTACTACATCAATTCAATCATGCAACTATTGTATCTTTCTTAGGTTTCATTGATTAATTTGGGGGTGTTATCTTTTGCATATGTATGATTCATCGATTCAGTTTAATGCAACTATTGTAGCTTGTTTAGGTGCAATTGATTAATTTGGGGGTGTTATCTTTTTCATACCCTGTGCAACATTATTTCTTTCTTAGGTGTCCTTGATTAATTTGGGAGTGTTATCTTTTGCATATGTTATGATTCATCAATTCAGTAATGCAACTATTGTAGCTTGTTTGGGTACTATTGATTATTTTGGGGTGTTATCTTTTTCATACCTTCTACTTCATCAATTTGTCCATGCAACTATTGTAGCTTTCTTAGGTGTCACTGATTAATTTGGTTGTGTTATCCATTTCATAGCTTATGTTTCATCAATTCAGCCATGCAACTATTGTAGCTTTCTTAGGTGTCACTGATTAATTTGGTGGTGATTAATTCCTTCTTAGGTGCCATTAATGTAGCTTTCTTAGGTGTCATTGATTAATTTTGTATAGGTTATAACACTTCAATCACTCATGCAACTGTTAAGTAGGGGAGAGGAGCCAGAACATGTGCACCCAATTTTTGATGGTCCACGTGGAGTGCCACGTGGACCAATAAAAACTATTTTCAATACCGGGAGATATGCTAATTAGTGTTATAACCTTTTGCTTCATCAATTTGATCCATTTGCTTCTTTTTGTTCTTCATTATGTATTCAGGGGACTTGGTTTTTCGAAGGCATTTCATGGCTGCCTATGTAGCACTTTGCAATTTAAAGGAAATTGTGGACAAGTGCAACATAGGTTACCATCAAAAGAGCATTAGGAAAATCAAGTCTCCCTAAATCATTATTGAATGCAATGATTACAACATTTCATTCATCCATCTGACACATGTCTATAATCCCAAATAAAATCATAACAATAACACTTCTATCACTCACGCAACTATTGTAGCTTTCTTAGGTGCCATTCATTAATTTTGGGGTGTTCTCTTTTGCATAGGTTATGCTTCATCAATTCAATCTTGCAACTATTATATTTTTATTAGGTGACATTGATTAATTTGGGGGTGTTCTCTTTTTTATAGGTTCTACTATGTCAATTCAGTCCCACAACTATTCTCACTTTTTTAGGTGTCATTGATTAATTTGGGGGAGTTCTCTTTTGCATAGGTTCTGCTCCATCAATTCAGTCTTGCAACTATTGTGTGTTCATTAAACAATGATAGACATTGAAAGATGTATATATGTTCAAGATATATGTGATCTACTGTGGATGTTTTGATCCATGAACATCATGTATATCTTGAATAGATAAGACTTCTATTTGTGTGTTCAACATTGCACAAACTTTCAAACTGCAAATTATTTTTAATATTTATATGGATGGAAGTTAAAAAAAAATTGATGGTTCCAAGAATAAGGTCTACAATTCAACCACCCTTTCACTCCACTAGCTCACATTAATCTCTCGCCACCCCTGCCAATTCTTTTGTACAATCATGTTTAATGCACATCCCCTACTATTACATCCACAGCATGCCGCACAAATTAGATAGGAGATTTGTTTAACTCTGACTTACTATTTTTTCATCCCTTTGAGTTTGCAACTATATGAAGAACAACAAAACAAAATTGTATAACATATATATACATATACATATACATATATTTACATGTATATAATGTGTATACATATCTACTTGACTAAATTGATGAAGCAGAACCTATGAAAAAAGAAAACACCCCCAAATCTATCTATGACACCGAAACAACCAACAATATTATGTATATTTATATGTATGTGTATATGTATATGTATACATATATATGTATATGCATATATGTATACATATACATATATGTATATATAATTGCTTGCATGCATTCTTTTGCTTACACTGAACAAACCAAGAATATTTTTGCCTCAATTTCTTACTTGACTAAATTGGTGAAGGATAACCTATGAAATAGAGAATGCCCTCAAATATATTTATGGCATCGAAACAACCAACAATATTATTTGTTTTTTTATGAAAGTAAAAACAGGTTTTTAAGGGACCCTGAAACCCTTTACAAGCAGATCTTGAATGGATCTAGAACCCTTAACCAAAAGGTTGACAAAACTAAAAGACGTGAAAGCATAGACAACCTAGGATAAAAAGGCAACCATAATCGACTACAAAGCTGCAAAAGAGCCAGCAACCAGCCAAAAACCAGCACCCAAACAAGAACCTCCAAGATTTGCATTTAGAATTACTCTTGTGGGAGTGAAGAGTCATGTCAAAAGGAGGTTTAGAGGACTTATCTTTTTTTCCCTTTATATTGATCCAACCCTCTTCCACTTGTGCTGCCTTATCAAGCCAAGCTAGCGCACAACTATCCTGAAAAGGAAAGCCAGCAGCCGTTGTCTTAAAGATTTGATCTGTATTCCTCTCAACAAGCGTAGCCAAATTAGGAGAGCCACTCAAATATATTATTATTTGTTACTGAAATGAAAAATTGCAGCAAAATAAATATATGTATATATGTATATATGTACACATTTATGTATATGTATATGTGTGTATGTATATATATATATATATATATATATATATGTATATGTATATTTGTGTATATGTATATATATGTATATATATACACATATACATATATGTATATATATACACATATAGATATATGTATATATATACACATATACATATATGTATATGTATGTGTATATGCATACATATAAATATATGTATATATAATTGCTTACATGCATTGTTTTGCTTACACTAAACAAACCAAGAATATTTATAAGTCTCAATTTAATAACATCAAAATAGAATTGTATAAACATATATATACATTGCACCTATCAAATTTACAATATTTGCATGACTAAATTGAATCACAACAATAAAATAGATATGTATAAAGAGGTGTATACTTATACATACATGCATACATTGGTTACTTGCATTTTTTTGCTTACATTAGACAAACCAACAATATTTATATGTCTAAATTGAAGAACAACATCAAAATAGATTTGTATAAACATATATATACATATTCATATATATGTATATGTATATATATGTGTATACATATTTACATGACTGAATAGATGAAGCATAACCTATGAAAAAATGAACACCCCCAAATTAGTCAATGGCACATAAAAGAGTGACAATATTTGTATGACTGAATTGAAGAACAACAACAAAATATATATGTGTACATATATGTAAATGTATATGTATGTTTATATGTCTATGTATATGTATTTGTATATACATATACATATACATATATACATAAGTATAAGTCTATGTATATGAATATGCATATACATATGTATATATATGTATCTATATATACATATATATGTATATGTTTTTGTATATGTATATGTATATGTCTATACATATGCATTAGCATTACATATATGTATATGTAACAATATAAAGAAATTGGAAGGGACACTGGACTCTGAGTGTAACATGTAGTGGTGGCGAGATAGAAGTTGTAGAGACCTTAAGCGAGCACATTATGGCATCAATGTGAAGAAAATTTGAGAATATGGTAGATTGAAATGCTCTAAATTTTGCAAGGTGTGTGAGAAACTAGGAGCATTGAATGCAAATTGGCTCAAGCCTTATGTAGGATGTCGTGGAAGTACTAGGAGGGGACGTGCATTAAACACGACTATACAGAAAATGAGAAACTAACAATTGAAAATTGGTGGAAACAAGAAGCATAAATACAACACACATTACAATCTGATCAGCATACATTGTAAATCAAAACAATAACATTACATCTGTAGTTATCAAAAATTTAAAACTGTCAACAATAAGGGTGCATTTATAGATATAAAATTGATTAACTATCCAAAACATCAAATACAAATGAAATCTAAATAAGGCTACATCTAGCTATTGTGATAGGGAAATGGTGGTTGGCTGCTTGGGGTGCCACTGGTCATGTTCTCATCCCCATGTAGTTGATGAGGAGTGTTACTTACATGACTGGGAGATGGATTGGAAAACTAGGTGCAAGTGACATGTGTTTGGGGCGGTGGTGAACACATCTGTACATCTTGAGTGGCAATCTGATTTGGATATTGAGTGCACCTGAACTCATATTGGGAGAGGGTTGAATAATTCATTGTTGTGGAGAAGTGAGGCATATTGATATTGAGAATATCACATGATACTCCATTACTTTGAGACAAGGGATTAGCAAGGGTCCTTAACTGCCTTTCTCTTTGTAAAGCCCTTTATGCCTCCTCAATCTCTTTTTCCTTTCGATTTTGTTCCCTCTAAAGCCTCTCTTGCTCCTTTTTTGCATCTTTATCCTTCTTTTGTTGTATTTTTTGCTACTCTTTTTCTTTGCGTTGTATCTCCCTCTCTATTTTGACCTACTCCTTCAACTCCTTTTCCACATTTCTTATTGCCTTTTTCTCCTCATTCTCTTGTCTCTATTGAGATTTTATCTCCTCGACCTCTTTCTTCCTTTCCTCTTTTTGCATTAACAGATTTGTGTAGTCATTTTTCATCAACAATTGAGGTTGTCTACTCAACTAAATTTCACCACCTTTGGGTTTTTTTGATGGATAGTGTGCACAGATAGCTTGAGGAATTTTTTGATGTGCTAAACTATTTCTATTTGTTGTGCCTGATCCAACTATGAGAGAATTTTCTCCTCCACTACCTATGAGTCCTTGGTGAAATATTGATTGCCTCCTAAATCTGAAGTGAAAGAAGGAGCATGGACAACTTCATATAGGTTAATTGCAGGTGGTGGTGATGGGAAACTATAAGCACCATATTATTTTAGGACATGCAAATAAATGCCTAGATTCATTGCTCCCTCCACCAACTAGGATGGTTGGCTACATTGTGATGGAAGACCTAAACTATTAGTGAATTGGTCAATAGGGTTGTCCACCATGGGAGGATTTTTTTGATCAGCCACCACTTGTGCAATTTAATTAGCAAGACAACTATCAAGAGGATTGGATTACAATTGTGTTACATCATCGCTTGACACAACTCCTAAAAGGCTAAGAATTTTTTCCACTACAGAAGCATCCTCATTGAACTAAAATGTGTCCCTAGGATGCATTTCATACATGAGTGCATCCAGATTGAGTGGCCATATCCCAGTCCTTTCAAGTACCACTTTGATGTTCTCAACTATCAAATTTCTTTTCAATGCTTTGTGCCTAATATTGCAAGTTATGTCCTCCTCACTTCAATGTCTGGAAACCTTGCCAAAAATGTTGCACATTCTGATTTGAAGTAAGATTTAAAAGGTGAAAAGACACACATCCAATGGTTGTAGCTTATATGAGGTGTTTGAGATCAATGTTAGTAAATCTACACCCAACTCTCTTGCTTCTTGGATGGTTTCTAGTGCTACATGAATTCCATGCCCATCAAAAATCAACAACTTCATGTTGATGGGTGAGACACCACCTGGAGCTAAGTTTTTAAAGTGGGTCAACCAATCTATAAATAAGTCTTTTGTCATCCATGCATGGGTTTGGGCTTCCATTAAAGCACTTGGTTCATAGTCCTTAATGTAATTATCTATGTTTTGTTTCCCCTTGAACAAGTAAAATCTTGGAATGCTTTGTTCGGTAGCATTAACACAACATAGAATTGTTATCCATTCACGACTCTTTGGAATAATGTATGACACATTTTTGTTACCTTTTTTGGTCAGCACCTTCATGGACCCATTTTTTCCCTGCTTGGATGCTAGTTTCATCACAATTCCAAATGCATTGAGGACCATATGGAAGTGCTTCATATGTTGCAAACAATGTATTGTAGAAAGCTGCTACAACAATAGGTCGAAGGTTAAGTGCCCTATTTGTGTCTAGGTCTTTAACAATCTATAATGCAAGTTTAGGATGTTGGTTCTTGAAACCTATCCACCAGGACTTCCTCGAGAACCCATTGGTGAAAGGGTTTGGCCTATTTTGACAAATTTGGGCAGCCTCTACCTTAAGATTGACTATCTCAAGACCATGGCCAACATCAACCATTTTCTTGCACCATTCCACAATCAGATGTTCTTCTCTTCAGTGAGGACTATTGGCATACCTTTCTTGGACGTTGTTGGGATTTTCCACTTTTTGGAAGCTCCCCTTATAGACATGCCATTTTCATCAATGTCATAGAGTGCACTTTTCATGTCCTCTGAAGACCACATCCATTGTTTCATGTTTTTACCTTCTATGGTATTTGAGGTCTAGGAACCTCATTTTGTGGTATTTGAGGAGTAGAATTATCCTCTACTAGTGCAACAAGATCTACTTCTGGGGAAAATTTAGTCCCTCATTTATGGGAGGTAAACCATATAGTGGATATTTTCTTTTTTTAGTTCTAGTATGGGTCACCATTGCATTACCCTTAGCCATTTACACATAATAAGTACATTCAAAATAATGGTGCTTGAACAATTATCTTTATATGTATGAAGACAGTGATGCTTGAACAAAAGATTAATTAGTTTTTGTATGCATTTTCTTTTTAGTTTTTTGCATTAACATTTAGAAATACTGTTAACAGTTTATAGAGTTACATTTATTGTAGAGTGAGCAACATAAGTAAAAGAGGAGTGACAAGCACATAATTACATTGTATGCAAGGGAGTTAGAGTTTAACAATATCTCATATCTCTTAGGCATGTACAACATAAACATACTCATGCACAACAAATTGGGAACCACACTCACATTTTAACTATGATTGCCATATAACCTGTATGGAAACAGAACTATTTAACAATGACTATATTGATTGCAATATAAACCATAGGGAAACACAATATAAATCTTACGAATGAAAAATAGTAAGATTTTAACAAATCTCACATATTTTGTGCATGACGAACTCATTCACAGGCATAAATTATTGTGGAGTTAAATGATGTAATCTTTTGAATGACAAAATTAATGAATCAAAAACTATGAAAAATATGAAACAAAACCTAATAAAAAGAGAAACCCCAAATTAATGGTTGGAATTGAAGAAAACATAAGTGAATGATAATGCAAAACCTATGAGAATAAGAAAACTAGAGTGAATGATAATGTAGAACTTATGACAATAAGATAACCAGAGTGAATGATAATGCATAACCTATGAGAATAAGATAACCAAAGTGAATGATAATGCAAAACTAATGACAATAAGATAACTAGAGTGAATGATAATGTAGAACCTATGAGAATAAGATAATCAGAGTGAATGATAAAGCAGAACCTATGAAACACAAATGATAAACTATGATTGTAATATTTGCAATATAAACCCTATGGAAATAGAAATGCTAAAGTATGACTGTAATATTTGCAATATAAACCCTAGGGAAACAAAAATGCTAAACTACGAATATAATATTTGCAACATAAACCCTAGGGAAACACAAATGCTAAACTATGACTGTAATATTTGCAATATAAACCCTAGGGAAACACAAATGCTAACCTATGACTGTAATATTTGTTTGTATAAACCGTAGGGAAACAAAAATGATAACCTATGACTATAATGGTTGTAATGAGGATCAATATAAAGCTTTCAAATGGAAAATAGTAAGTCACCTATTAAACCATATCATATCTTAAAGGCATGTACAACATAAACATACTCTCGCACAACAATCTAGGAACCACACTTACATTTTATGACATGGAAACATAAATGCTAACAAATGACTTTAATGGTTGTAATGAAGAACAATATAAATCTTACAAATGGAAAATAGTAAGAGGAATAATTTTTTGGCATATGGCTTCTAGTGTTATCATTAATGGCAACCTAAGTCATTGATCCAGTCCACACTTTAGTATTTGTTCATACCAAGAGACAGAGTGAAGAATAGAGTATCCAACTAAAGTTGAGTCTATCAATCTACTTGCATTACCAATTCATTAGTTAGGGTTGTGGATCTCAAGGAAGGTCTTTAAGCATCTAAAATATCGTATTCTTGAGTTTTTTGTTGTCGCATCAATTGGTGTACAAGTTAGGAGATCCGGTTTAATGATTTCCTATTTATCAGTGCAAAGAGCCGACTTGGTGAATATAATATGTTGTGGCTGTTCAAGGTGTAATTGTTTAAGTATTTTTGTGTTCTAACATGTTGATTTGGGTCCTCACTATGCTATGGCCGACTTTGAATGGTGTGCATTGAAAATCATTTGTGATTTGAGCTGATGGTTGTAAAATATTTTATGTTTTATTAAAGCCAACATATGGTTGATTAAATCCCTTGTTGTGGATATATATATAAGTGGTCGATTATATCATTTTGATGTATGTACAATGTGTGTGTTGGTGTGTATTATGAAAATCAGAAGGATTATAGAGCGATTATGCACAGTTCCACTTGTGCATGAATGGATTCATGATACGAATTGAAGTAGAGTAGAGAAAAAGAGAAGAATCAAACAGAAAGTCAAGAAATTGGCAAATGTGCTTAACCAAAACTATTCCCAAGAATTTGTAGATGCTAATTTATAGTTCACCACTCCTGTTGTCTTTTGACATTGATTGTAAGGTAGTAATCCTTTCTATTTTTGAGCAATGAGCTCTAGGTAGTGTGCCTGAATGCAAGTGCATTCCCATTTTGTAAAAATTATAGTTGAGTACTCAAATTGTGGATTGACCTCCACTGTGGTTTTTCCCCTAACAAGGTTTCCATGTAAAAATAATTGTGTTATAGTGTTGTGGATGATTGCTTTATGTGCTTGCATCTTCCTTTTGGTTCAATGTTGTAAGTGGTTTAAATATCAGATTAATAATGTTAAGTTTTGCATAACATTGATTCACCCCCCCTCTCAGTGTTCCCTGATTCCAACAATTGGTATTAGAGCCTAGTTCCTTGAAAGAATTTTAATAGATTGAGGTGAATCTTGGAATGTAATGGAATTTGGTAGTCTTCAATAGTAGCTTTTGGTGGCACTTGATGATCTTGATCAATCCAAAGTAGAAGTCTGAGAATTGAAAGAAAATCTTAAAGATGCTGAGAAATTCATTTAGTCATTGAAGGATTAGATTGTTAAGTCCAGGGAGAAGAGAAAGGATCTTTGTGATCAGATTAAGCAAAAAGAGAGCAAAATCATGGATGATGTTCGCCTAAAACAAACCTTGAAGGAAATAACTAAAGAATGTGAAAAGCTTGCTAGAGACAATGCTACCCTAAAGCATGAGATGGGATATATGGTGATGAGGCTGACTAAGGAGATTGAAGAAAGAAAGAAGAATGAGGAGAATCTTGCTCAGTCCTTAAAAGAAATATCTAATGAATGCAAAAGAATTAATGGAGGATTCATTTAGTTGGAGATTGAACTACAACAATCTAGAAACAATGAAGAACTTAAAAGACATATTGTTATTCTAAGGGATCAAGTTGCTACTGCAAATGAATACGAGGAAAAGTTCAAGATTAGCTTAGTTAAGCTTGATGAGCTGGCTTAAGGTCAGAAGAATGGAAATGACAAGCGAGGTCTTGGATATGAGAAATGAAAAAAAATTGAATTTGGACAAAGGAATTTCAGGCAAGAAAATTAGATGAACAAAGCAAAAAGGCATCCGATAAGACAACCTAATGCTCAAAAGTTTAATGGATATTGTTTTTCTTGCAATAAATTTAGGCATATGGCTGCTCAAAGTAGAAGTAAAATGAAATTGAGTGATTCATCATTCTCCAGTCAGTGTTTCAATTGCAATAAGTTTGGTCATAAGTCAATTAAATGCAGAATTATGTCAAACAACTATGTCAGTAAAAGGAATGTTAAATGTTATACCTATGGAAGATTTGGGTATATTTCTAACCATTGTTGATCAAGAAGAAATAAATGGAATGATTGGTCTAGACAAGGAAATACTATGTGTTACAATTACAAAAAATACGGTCACATTACAAGATTCTACAGAAACAAAAATATGGATAGAAGAGGTCTGGCATACAAAGGCAAAAATACACATAAAGATGATAAAGAAAAAGGGAAAGTGATTGTGGATGAAATAAGAGATCAAATGAAGAAGACATGGTAAGAAAGAACAAGTTTGATGCAGGAAATGGTTCCATACCAGAACCTACTTTTGGTAATTCCTTCGAGAATTGATTTCAAGCCATTGGCCTAGGGGGAGTTTTTTAAGAAAATCCTTTTCCCCCTATCCGTAGTTGGTACCGAAATGCTGAAGATTATCAAAAACTATATTAATGATCTACAGATGCATTGGAAAACACTCATAAATAAATTCAAACAATTGAAGATCCGTAGAAGAATCTTTCTCTCGCTGACCAAGAAAATAGGGTATCAAGAACACCTAGGGAAAAAGCATTTTATACAACAAAGGTTAGGTATGTGATTTATAAAAAGCAAGTTGAAACCCTCATTTGCCACTTTTTATCAAAGAAAAGAAGAAGGAGAGCACTC
The DNA here is from genome assembly GCA_007115665.2 of Sequoiadendron giganteum. Taxonomy (NCBI): domain Eukaryota; kingdom Viridiplantae; phylum Streptophyta; class Pinopsida; order Cupressales; family Cupressaceae; genus Sequoiadendron; species Sequoiadendron giganteum. Next base: position 259,727,498 of record CM021100.1, on the reverse strand, counting down.
TGCAATATAATTTTGAAAGCATGAAGATAATTCAGTAGTGAAACCTTAATCCATCAGGTACTTAGAAATTTCCATTTAATTTGTTGTGCGGTTCAAAAACTTCTTAAATAGAAACAAGACATGATTACGGAAGGTAAAATGGAACAAATCAAAGGAACAATAAACCTAGATGAGTATAGTAGTGAGAAGACTAGAGTTGTAAGAAACATGTTGTCACCCGATGAATTGAAATGATTGAAAGAAGCTAAGCACAAAAACTTGGATATTTGGAGTGAATTCCCCTATTTTGAGAATGCAAAAATCATTAAGTTTATTCTAAACAGATTGAATGAGTATATTCTAACTCTAGATAAACCTAAGACCATATCTCAAAAGAAGTGATTGGAACTATAACTGGATTATGCAAGGTTGGGGATGTACCGAGGAAGAAGTCCATTTGAAATAAAGAAGTAAAAACCCTAACTGGAGTTATTGGAGATCAAAGGGCATTAATAATCTCAATAATTAGAGATTTAGTGACAAGCTACATTGTGCATGGAGTATCCTATAAAATCTTCTTCAGAAATAGAGAAGTTGCAACTTCGACAGGTGTTGTTTATATTTCACACAAAATGATAATGGAAGATCAAGATTTTGACCTTTGCAGATTACTGAAAGATCAACTAATGGAGAACATACAATTGACAAATATGATAGACTACCCTTTCAGGTTTGGTACTTTGGTTATATGTCTTGTGATGTATTTTTTGAATTGCTTACCAATGACAACAATGTGATATGGGAAGAGAATGAACCAGTTTGCAAACAAATTGACATACACTTTAACAATTTGGAAAACTATGATCAAGCATATGAAAGTTTCTTTAAAGATTTGCTAGGAAATTTTGGCTCAATTGGTATTTCCCTTCCAGTAAGGGCACTTGAAGTTGGTTCCTCCTCCGATGATATGGAGAGAAAGAAGAAAAGAGAAAAATAAATTGTTGTTTGTACTCCAACACGCAAGACTCCAATATTTGAAGGGAAAGGAAAAGAACAAGTGATTGTAGTTATACCAAATGAGGAATCTGATAAGGAAACTGAGGACAAACAAAGAAAAGAACTAGAAATAGCCGAATCGGAACAAGAAAAGGCAATGACAAAAGAAATTGAAGAAGAAGGTGATTTAACCAAAGAAGAGCTACTGCAGCTTATTCATAAAGAAGATGGAATGCAGAAAATTGCAAACATATGGTCTATCAGACCTTCATATGAGCAGGACATGATTTTAAACATACTGAGCACTCATTTTGTGCACAACCATATTAAATTAGAAAGTTTATAGAATACATTTCCAGAAGATATGATTGAATGCATCAAGGAAATCATGGACTCTAAGTCTCAGAACAAGGAAGAAGAAGAAATAATTTTACAACTAAAGAAGCAATATAGATTATCACTCACCAAGCTAAAAAGGCACATGAATCAACTAAGGCAATGCATAAACACAACAAACAACATTTACAACTACTATCTTCATTGGCCTCATGCAATCGGTAAGTACAAAGAAAAGTTTGAAAAAATTGAAATAGAGTTGAACAATATTGGATAAAACTTTAACATGTTTTAGGATCAATATGGTGCAATTAAGAAAAGGATTCAATAATTATAGACAAAGCATACAAATGTTCAAAACACCAGAAATAGGATTGTTGACACCTTTTGGAAAGTGAAGGATATAATAGAATGCAAACTGGAACAGTTGATGGAGATGCTGAGGAAAGGAGATATTAGAAGAAGCCATCACCATTCTGGAATCCCTCATCAAGATTATCAATCAAACATCTAAAAACAATAGTGTGATCATAATCACCAAGATTTCAGTAGAAGCATGGAAGAAGTTTCTTTCGAAGATGAAGGAAAAATACAAAATAATCTTCTAACACAAGTAGCGGTTGTATTTCCTCAAAATTTTGAACCAATTTTTGAATAAGTTCTTGGTTACAATCCATAAGGGATTGATGTAGGAAAACTTTTTTGGTTTGTCATTGATGTCAAAGGGGGAGAGAGAGTGGTGAAAAAATCTTTATTAAATTTAGGGGGAGTTGTGTCAGCTATAACTTTTTGAAGTCTTGAAGGAATGCAATATGTTGGTTCTGACACTTAGTCATTTTTCACTATTGCCATCAATTCCAAAGGGGGAGATTGTTGGCATATGGCTTTTAGTGTTGTCGTTGATGGCAACCTAAGTCATTGATCTGGTCCACACTTCAGTATTTGTTCATACCAGGAGACAGAGTGAAGAATAGAGTATCTGATTGAAGTTGAGTCTGTCAATCTACTTGCATTACCAGTTTATCAGTTCAGGTTATGGATCTCAGGGAAAGTCATTGGGCATCTGGAATATCTTATTCTCAAGTTTTGTGTCATCGCAACAACTGGTGTATGAGTTAGGAGATCCAATTTATTGATTTCCTATTTATCAATGCAGAGAGCTGACTTGGTGAATATAATATGTTGTGGATATTCGAGGTGTAATTTTTCAAGTATTTTTGTGTTCTAACATGTTGATTTGGTTCCTCACTATGCTATGGCTGACTTTGAATGGTGCACATTGAAAATAATTTGTGATTTGAATCGACGGTTGTAAAATATTTTATGTTTTATTAAAGCCGATATATGGTTGATTAAATACCTTGTTGTGGATGTGTGCAAGTGATTTTCCTATCCTAAGATGCAAGAAAAAATGAAATACAAAAAGTAAAACACTAACAAACACTCAAGATTGGCCTAAGATGAGTCCAAACAAAATACCAAGAAAATGGAACCTTTTACCTTGCTTGAATTGATGAGTTTGGTTGGCCCTTTTTATGCTTGATTGTGTGCTCCTCCAATAGAAAATGACCTAAAATTGGATGCAAAACGGAGTAGAGGTGATGAGGAATGCAATGGTGCAAATGGGTATTTTGGCAAGTGTGGTATATGGATGCAAATGGAAGCTTGAAGGTTGTAACAATGGAGGATGCAAGTTCTTGAGAGTGCTAAGAGTGCTAAGTTGAATTGTTTGAATTCTTGAATGTGTTGAATTTGAATGAATTTGAATAAGACCAAATCTTCCATTTTAAGGGAAGAGTCTCTCGAGAAATCAATGGCTAGGATTTAGCCAACATGGGCAAGATGGAGGGTTGTGGTGAGTTGAGGATTCACAAGCCCTCAAACCTTTCCATGTGGAAGATGAGATGTAAAAAAGATGAGTGATGTGGAAAGAGTACATGTGAGGTGGAGAGAAGACATGTGAGGTGGAGTTACTTGCAAGTACCTTGGGATTAAGGGAGGATTTCCTAAAAAAAGAAGTTTTTTTCCCCATATGAGGATGATGGTGACAAGTGAGAAATTTTAGAAAGTCTTCTCTTATCATCATGGGGATGAGAGAAGTTTTTGGGGGAATAAATATGAATTTTAAATTCATATGATTGGGGAGTACCTTGGGGATAAGACAAGGTCCTCATAAAGGAGGTCCTTGTCCCATGTGACTGATGTGACCTATGATGGGATTTAGAATTTCCCAAAAACCTTCATGGGGAAGAGAGATGCATTGAATGAATAAATGTGAATTTTAAATTCACATGGGGAAGAGGTCATGGGGATTGTAAATAAAATTAAAAATTTCATTAGGGTTGTTGGAAGAATAAAATGGAATTAAAAATTCCATTGGGATGTGGGAAGAGTTGACTAAAGGACTGATTAGACTAGTTAATGAAGGATTAGAAGAGAGTTAAGTGGCTAATGATGATTAGTAGCCAACTTGCAAAAGTTGAAGGATGTGACACATCCTAATCATGGATTAAGGATGTCTCACATCCCTAATGATGGTATTAGGAGATGAATTAATATTAAGTGTGGATGGGATATAAAGGGAATTAAATAAGTGGGTTATTTATTTAATTCCTTGGAAGAAAGGGATAAAGGGGTAAGATATTTAATTATTTAACTAAATACCTTAGGGATTTAGAAGACTTTAGGGGTATTAATTAAATAATAGTAACATTATTTAACTAATGTGGATAAAAGGATATTTATATGAAAAGGGTAAATTTGGCCAAATATAAGTGGTCAAATTTAGATGTCTACAGCGGATACGTATAAGTGATCGATTATATCATTTGATGTATGTACGGTATGTGTGCTGGTGTGTATTATGAAAATTAGAAGGATTACAGAGCGATTATGCATAGTTTCACTTGTGCATGAATGGATTCATGATGTGAATTGAAGTAGAGCATAGCAAAAGAGCATAATCAAACAGAAAGTCAAGAAATCGACAAATGTGCTTAACCAAAACTATTCTCGGGCATTTGTAGATGCTAATTTATAATTCACCACTCCTATTGTATTTTGACACTAATTGTAAGGCAGTAAACCTTTCTATTTTTGAGTAGTGAACTCTAGGCAGTGTGCTTGAATGCAAGTGCATTCCATTTTGTAAAACTTATATTTGAGTACTCAAATTGTGGATTGACCTCCACCATGGTTTTTCCCCTAATAGGGTTTCCACGTAAAAATCCTTATGTTATAATGTTGTGGATGATTGCTTTATGTGCTTGCATATTCCTTTTGGTTAAATTTTGTAAGTGGTTTAAATATCATATTAATAAAGTTAATTTTTGTAGAACACTGATTCACCCCCCGTCTTAGTGTTCCTTGATTCCAACATACTTAGAAAAATTTATGGAAGCTACTGGATTGGAATTTGTGTTGTTTCCTCCTCTTGTTGTTACGTCAGTCAATTCTATGCTTATCACTCCTCCTTTTCTTATGTCACTCACTGCATAATAAGTGAATACTTGAAGGTTTTCACAGCTATTTGAATTGGGAATTATTTGAATCTAATTGATGCTTGTTTGGTGTGGTGAATTAAATCCTTGTCCTATTTCGAATTGAATTTTGGGTGATATGAATAGATTTGATTGATTTTGGCTATTAATTCTTGAGTTGATTGGTTTGGTGGATTTTTTGCATTTGTTTATGTAGACACCTAAATTTGGATACTTCATTTGTCCAAATTTACCCCTTTTTCGTCTAAATATTCTCTTATTTGCATTAATTAAGTAATATCACTATTATTTAATTAATACCCTTAATTCTTCTAAATCCCTAAGGTATTCAATTAATAATTGAATACCTTACCCTTTATTATCCTTTTCACCAAATTAATTAAATAAATATATGAAATTTATTTAATTCCTCACATGTCACATCTTTTTCTTAATCTTAATCAACCTCTTAATCTTTTCATTAGAGATGTGCACATGTCTAATCCTTGATTAAGACATGTCACATCCTCAAAATTTTACAAGTTGGCTTCTTAACCTTTGTTAGTCACTAATTCTCTTCTAATTACTAATCAATTAAGCCTAATCAGTACCTTGGTCAACTCTCCCCATCTCCCAAGGAATTTTTAATTCATTTTTATTCATCCAAGGCTCCTCTCTTTCCCAAGTGAATTTTTAATTCCCTTTTATTCCTCCAAGGAATCTTCTCTTCCCCATGCAAAATTCTAGAACCTTTGACTTGTCACATCACATGTGCCAAAGTGTTCTAGAATCTTTAACTTGTCACTTCACTCACATGTGGCAAGTTCCCACCTTTTTGGGAACCTTGTCTTATCCACTAGATTCTTCCTATCATGTGAATTTTTAATTCACTTTTATTCACCCAAGATTCTCCTCTTCCCTATATGATCATTGAGAGGTCACATCATCCCTTTCCCAAGGTACGTGTCCTTCATCCACATCATGTACCTTCCTTCCACCTCACTTACACATCATCTCATCCTTGGCCATCTCACATTCCACATGTCAAGATGTGAGGGCTTGTGAGTCCTCAACTCACCATAGCCCTTCATCTTGGCCTTGTTGGTTTAATCTCAACCATTCAATTATCTAGACAATTCAAATCCCTCTATAAATACCCCCTATTTTCTCTCATTTGAGGGACCTCATGCTTATGTTACCAAACTCTTGCCATTTTTTCATTTGAGCATTTCTTGCCTTCACCATAGCATTTGAATTCACCATTACCACACCCTCATTCATCTTGCATACCATCTTGCATATTTGATCTCATTTTTCATCCAAGGAGAATACAAAGCACACAATATCAAGGGCCAACCAAGGAATTTGTAGCACAAAGGTATAATCAATTATTATCTTATTTCATCTTGATTCCTTGCTTATCATTCCTTAGGCTAATCTTGAGGTGTACTCTTTATGTTCTTCCTTTTATTGCATTATTAGTTTGTTTAGCATCTTAGAATAAGGGAAAACATTTAAGGGATCACAGTTTCCATAATTGTTTTATGAATAATGGCGCCTTATAGCTTGTAAAATTGGATGCAGGTGGGTTTTTAGAGGAAGGAGCTAGTACATGCGCACCCTACTTGGTGAGATGTGACAAACTCCTGTTGATACGTGTTGTAGGTCTCATGTTTGATGAGATAGGTAGATTAATTTGTGTGTTTTTTAGGGTATGTTATGGTAGAAAAGATGGTTGTATTGGGTTAGCATTTCAGTCAAAGATGGGACACATGGGTTTGAATTGTGTTGACATGGCACCACTATTTTGTTGTGTAGTTGTGATTAATATGTAAGTGATGCTTGGATTAGTGTGACAGTTGGGTTGGAATTTTTATGGGGAAGGGTATAAAATTTTATGATACAACTTTTTTATTTGCAAGTTCGATCTTTACGATGATATGTCAGATATATTTTTTAAACACTTAAACATGTTGGTTGCCAGCCTTATCTTGTTTTGTGACAAATATATACTATTAAATATGCATTTAATATCTTATTTGTGTTTGATCTCATTGTTCTTTTCTATTCAAGTGTATTTTCCTAACTTATGGAGGACCGAAATATCAGTGTGGGCCCTAACATGTTCCAGTCCTATCACACGTTAAGGCCCCTGTGCATGTTTCGGCTCCTCTCCCCTAGTTAATTGAAAATCATAATACAACTGATTTTTTATTTTCGATTAATTTATGCCAAAGGCATATCCAATTTGAAGAAGACCAACCTAAAATGTTAGATCAATAGCTCATTGCTTCTAATAGGCCTTGGAGACAATTAAAGTGATTGTGTGCATCAATTTTCCCATTGCTCTTTTATCTCTTGTTTTAAAAATAATACGACGATTTAAGATTTTCATTGGTCTTACAACACTTTCTAGTTTTATCGTACACCCATCATATTGGAATGCATATATTGAAATGCAACTTGCATTTTCATCAACTTTGGAAGCAAGGTGGTGTTTACTAGAAACAACTATGGAACTAATATTGTACGAGGATTTTACAAATCTCTTCATATTCCTTGGTGCACTTTAAATAATATCTACAAGTTGGTGTTGAAGCTTTTGGCCTTCACAATGCTTCTAAAGATACTACAGATAAATATGACAATGAAGTGTATTTTCCTCTTGTTCCTATTAGGGTTGATCCAAAATCGTACATAGTCCAAGCTTCAATGACCACAACTCCTACAATGAGAGACTAGAGTGTTTCATTGAAAGACCTATTCCAAAGCTCCTATTTTGGCACAGGCTGGAAGTACATTGGAAAATGTTATATGATCAAGTTGGAAACCTATTCGTTACAGTTGGTGAAATAGTGAGATTGCCTCGTGAGGATACCCAATTCTTCAGTATGCTTCAATAATCATATTCCATGAGATGATGTCTCATTCGTTCATGAGGTCAAACACTTTACAAGCATCAACCAAACTCCCACACTTGACATACATGTTAATAAGCTTATTCAAAAAATCTATCCATAAAACAAATGCAAATTGCCTCTAAGTGATGAAAGTGTAGATATTTTTCACTTGTGAAAGTTATTCTTGAGAATGTAGGTTTGCAATAATTGAAGATATGTAAACGAATCTCCAAGGTGGTTGTGTGTAGTAAGCAAGATGTGCAGTACCCAGAATGGATAGTAAACAATATTGAGTTTTATAAACATGAAGTATTGATATTTTTATAAGAGCTCATCAATCAAGTTTTAGTTTTAAATGTTAGGTTTCAATTTCTAACAATTCATATTTCAAATTTTTGTTTTTTCTAAATAATTATGTTCCAAAATTTCATATTCTAGTATTTTTTTTAAATTTCAGTTATAGGATTTTCAAGATATTAGCATATTATAGATGTGGTTCAAAATACTAGTATTTGGGCTACTTGACATGCCTCTACTCATGAAAACCTTAAATTTTGCAATGCTTCTTTGAGTTGGCACAATGCAAGACAGCTCCATATTTTATATGTATTTGAATCTATTCATTATATTAGTGTTGAGTTTTCTACATTTTATTCGTATCTGAATCTATTCCTTTTTCCTCTCTAAATTTTCGTGAAGCTTTATTTCTTTTTCTCTTTGGCAATACCATTGATTCCCCTCCCTTACTTCCTTCATTCACATAGCACAATGCACAAATTAGAGGCCCTATAGGTTTCTTGTGTTGTGATTTTATTATTTTTAGATAATTTTTTCACGTAGTTTCCTAACAACAAAGCATGTTCGGAGTAGTGCTCACACAAAAAATTCTCAACTATTGTGGAAATCAAAAGACATAAAAGAGGTTTGACCATCTAGACATGATCTCAAGCAGTTTCCAAATGTAAGTTATTTGTTGATTGTTCTCCAAGATTTGGAAAACTCAATCTCTGATTTCATATTCTCATCTCTTTCATTGTCAAGGTTTATGATTTTAATTTATTATTTATCGTTTATACCTCTATTTTGTTTTTCACTCCTTTTTTGTAATTTCTACCCCAACTTTAAAATAATGGCATCTCAAAGCTTCTCACTAAACATAATTCAATTTTGCATTGATCATGGCCTTGATCCTTGCAGGGTGGTTGATGATTTCTTTTGTTCACATTTTTAGGGAGAGGATCAAACCTATTGATCTACAACTGAGATAAAAAGTGGGAAGGCCTTTTTGAAATCCTAATTAAAGAGAAAGGACTAGACTTTCAATGATTTACCATGCTATTCCCACATGTATGACCCCTCTTACATGTAAGGATTATTCAGTTGTCCTCTTATTGTTCATATTATTATCTTGAAAATATCTCGGTTTGGTTTGTGTCAATATTTTTCTTGCATGTGAAATTTATTTCAAAACTGGCATGGTCATTGATTGCTTCACATGGTATAGGAGGCAAAGTTCTTATATCCAGCAACTGAGATAACAAGTGGGAAGGCCTTTTTGAAATCCTAATTAAAGAGAAATACCTAGAATTCCAATGGTTTACCATGTTATTCCCACATGTATGACCCCTCTTGCCTATAAGGATTACTTGGTTGTCCTCTTATTATTCATATTATTATCTTGAAAATATCTCTATTTGGTTTGTGTCAGTCTTTTTCCTACATGTGAAATTTGTTTCAAAAGTGGCATGGTCATTGATTGCTTCGCATGGCAGAGGAGGAAAATATCCTATAATTCATGGGGAAAAGTGCTTGTACAATGGTATAAATGGAATCATGTATTGGGAAGGTCTCCATTCACTAATAAAATCATATTTCAACATTTACAGTATTCACGCTTTAGCACTAATTAAGTAGAGACATTATAGTCAATCAGGGTTGAATGATATTAGAGTTTGAACATTCCTGATGCTAATGTTTGTGCTCAGATTCTCACTAGGGTTTCCAAATGTCATAGTGATTTTGATGTTGCCCACAATTCAACTTAAGGAGTTTCCCTTTGATTTGATTGTTGTTAGTTTTTCTGAGCACTATTTAGCCTGGGGGATTTGGTTGCTTAAGTGGGGATCTAATAACAAAAGCATATCACTCATAAGTTTATTCATGAACAGATGTTATTACATTTCAAAGTTACATAACACAACATAGTTTTCAACAATACTCATACTAAAGCATTCTAAAGCTTCTAAAAAGAGATTTTATTGGAGAGTGTTTAAGTTTAGTTTCAGAAGATAAGAAAAAATAACATAATATCTTATAATAATTACTCTAGCATTCCAATAAAGTGGATAATTCTATGACCAAACCTATAAATAGTCTAGAAAATAAGATAACATTTTTACCAATAATCTTTAAAGTGATGGGATATTGATTATTTTGAACTTTACTGACCAAGATATGCATAAGCCAATACGCCAATAAATTTTCAATGTATATCATGTTTTACTACTTGAGAGTTTCCTAACTTAAAGAGTCCCTGTAGATATGCTCATTGCACCCTAGGATCCAATTACTAGCATATTAGACTTGTCGAGACTCTCATGTCCTAGTTTACTTAATTGAGAATTCCCTAACCTAAGAGTCCCAGTGGATATGTTTATAGCACCTTGGGGTGTAATTGCTAGTATATAAGACTTGTCGACACTATCTACACTCACGATTTGGAAAGAATTATCTATCAGATGAAAATAACTAATTCAAAACTTTTCTCTATACATGAACATGCACAAAGTGTTTCTAAATTTGTAGTCTTGTAGTGTTAGGTGCATGTTCAAGCACATTCATACCATCTGTAATGTCTGGGTTGTTCTTTCCACTACAATCTATGTAGATGTACATTTCAAATTATTCTTTCAAACAATTTGGTTATGATTTGGTCCAACTTGTTGACACACCCTTATTGATAGTTTCCCCATGACCACTCTGGTCATTGAATGCCTATTTAAAAGAAAAGAATTAGCTCCCTTCTTCAAAAGAAGATCCAAAAATTTATGGTTATGGCATAAACTTGCAATATGTAATCATGAACATTGATCAACTTCATCGACAACATCAATACTTACATGGGTGAACTTTTTCGAATCTAACAGAATTTTACAACATTTAATAGAATCAAGTGTACAAGCATAATGAAATATTCTTCTAGCTAACTTGGAGAATTTTTCGGTCTCTTTTGAAACATTTCTCTTTGTTCTTTTTCCATTTTTTTCTTTCAAAGGTACTGTTTCTAAATTCCTTTCCTAGATAAAGCACATGCAGCATATAATAATATAATAGTAATTATTATAATATGATAAATATTTATTTAATATAATATTATATTATAGTCTAATTGGAACCTTTTGCATGGGTTGTTAAGGGTGATGTTTTTGGAGGTTCCCCATTTGTGGCATCTTCTGATCTAGGCAGGCTAAAAATTCCACTTTTACCGATTAAAAAAAAATTATATAGTATAAATATAATATAATTTAAAATAATTATATATTATAATATACTTTAATATAATTTAAATATAAACAATAAATATTAATATAAATAGAATATAATCTAATACCTAACCAGCTCATTAATAATATAATAATTATAACATAACATAATTTGAACTTGATATGTTAATAACAATTAAATAATATAATAATAAATATATAAAACAAGTGCTCTAAAGAGCTCGAGTCCCTACAAAGGAGCGAAAACTATGTTTTTGATATTTGAGGTTGTTGTGGTAGTTGTGGTTGGAGGTGTTAGCATAATGTGGAATAGTTGTTTGGACAAAATAGCATAAAGCATGATGATATAGAAATGCAAAACAAGTGTGTTGAATGTCTGTATATATATATTTGCACATAAATATACATGCATATTTACACACAGATGCATACATATAAAAAACATTTAATCAAGAAAAGAAAATATAAAGATCATTTGATGAAGGAGAAAAGGAGGACAAATAACGTATTATAGTATTGACATGAAAATGAGGTTGTCATAATTAGTTTGTCCATAGCATAAGGCAATGAGCAGGAAATTTTTTTGTTAGTATACATCTCGGCTATGCATGTTTTTTGTTTCATCATTTTGAATTGGTCTTGTAATTGTAAGTGTTGAGTAGGCAGATATTGTGGGTAGATGTATGACTCATTTTGTAAGCTCTACGTCTTGACTACCCATATTTAATTATGCAATCAATAAAGAAAGAATTAATGATCTTGAAAGAAGGTGAGATATGCAAGGAATTTATTGTACATATGAATGTTTAGATGCATATGTATATATGTAAAGTTCAGTTATAGACGATAGTTATATATAAAATTGAAAATTACTTGTTCATATTTATTTCCTTATTTAACTGTAGAAAACATACTATCTATTTTACAAAAAGGTGAAACTAAAAACACTTGAAGAACGAATTTTCGATATATATTTTAAATCGATGCTCATTTGTCTTTGAATTAAACATAAACTATTTAGATTAGTTTGTATATTCATATAAGTTGATCAAAGTATTTGAAAATTGGTCTCATGAATATAATTTTTTCTAGCAAATTGTTATAAACATGTAAAAATTATTTACAAATTATTCATGAAAGTACATACTAATTTTAATATGCATTTTAAAAATAAATTAAGCAATATCTATCAATTGTGAAAGCTTAAGTAGAAAACATCAATTAAGAATCTTCTTCAAAATAGAGTAGAAGTCAATTCAATAAAGACCAAAGTTGAAGATTGACCAGGGCAAGGTGAAAACATATATATAACTAAACTTAATAAACCTAATTATTATCCTCCTCATATCTAAATTGAGATATTGCAAGAATAATAATTGGATCAATCGGTGTAGCGAAATAAATGCTTACATTTTTAATTGCTCAATTCAAATTTGTAAATGCACGAGGAAATATGCAAATGTATGATAAAGATGTGATGCACAAAAATCAATAAACGTAAAACTTAATAAGTTGTTACCAAGCAATACTATTACTGATTAGTTTGTACTATCTTAACTATTTTGGCTGGCTATTAAAAATAAATAAGTCTAGTTTTTTTTTGTATTTAATTTTATTTAAGGTCAATGCTTGATAACCACTAAATAGTTTTCCAGTAAATGTAAATAATTTTGGTGTGTTTCATTTCTCTTAACTGATTTTTTGATTAAATTATTTTATTATTTATCATAGACGAACAAATCACTATTACTTTCATGGATTAAAATTGAAGGTGTTTTTATTCTTTATTTGTACCATGTAACTAATCAATGCTTTTTTTAAATTTTAAATTATATATGTAACATCAAATTTAATTTAAAATATTTTTTTAGTAACAAGAGGCACTGCTTTGGAGGGGAAATTTTTTTTTTGGGGAAAAATTGCAACTATTCTAAACACTTAATGTTGGATGTTGTGGTTATGTTGCTGATATGTGGTTGTCATTGATGTCAACACTATTAGCATTGGTATTTATGAAGGCTTCATATGTCGGGGAGATTGAGAAAATTGTAAAAACTATAGTGCAGATAGCCAGTGGAGCTGAGAAGGTCAGAATGGTGGAAAGAGCTTTAAGTTGCTAATCTGAAGGTGTTCTTCAAAGGGTTTGTTGTTAAATATTTCTAGTATGTTTATCGAAAGTTTTAGAGGTTCGCATCAAGATTTGAGGAAGATATGAAGATCTGTGTGCCTATAGTTATTTAGTTTTTGTAGATGGTGTTCTTGGATGAAGTGGATGAAATTATGGTAATTTCATGTGTTGCGCATGTACCTGTGACATTAATGGATGATTCTAGATGGTGCTCTATCCTTGTTGTACATTCGCATTGATTGAAGTGTTTGTGATCGGAGATTTTTCTGATGTGTGCTTGAGTTTTCATGTTCCTGGCTGACATGATGGTGTTAGCGCGTTGCAGATCCTTAAGGATTAATATTTCATTGTTTGGAGTGTTTGAAGGTGTTTTTTGGGTCCTCACTATGTTGTGACCGACTTGTGTTGGTGTGCATAGAAATTTATTCATGTATTGAGGCTGACAGTTGTAATTTATTCTTTATTTGTGGTTGACTTTATAGTGGATGTAAATCCATGTAGCGGATATATATATATGAGGTTGTTTTGCTCATTTTGAGACTGTGTGTGGGATATGCTTGGTATGTAAAAGTGATGTACATGTGTGAATAAAGGTCAAATATTTCAAGAGCATAGCAGAGTGTGAAGAGGATTGAACAGAGTGTGGAAGAGTGTGTAGAAGTTTTTATGTGCTTAACCGAAACTGTAATTAGGATTTTGTAGAAGCTAATTTCTTAGTTCAACTTCATCAGATGGATTTAATTTTATTATTGTATGTAAGTAAATGAGCCTTCCCTTTGAGTAGTGTGCTCTAGGCAGCGCACCTGAATGCAAGTGCATTCCTTTTTATTCTTCATTATACTTCTAGCAGGGTATAATCTTGTGGACTAACATTCACCATGGTTTTTCCCCTAACAAGGTTTCCACATATAAAATCTTGGTGTTCATATGTCTCTAATGTGTTATTGTTTCATGCTTGCAGTGGTAATTATCAGATCTGAAATCTAAGATTGATTAATGTTGGATAAGTCTGATTTTGGTAACAACTGATTCACCCCCCCTCTCAGTTGTCTATCCTTGTTTTGCCAACAATTGGTATCAGAGCTAGTTCTTTTGTAGAAGCCTAATAGCTTGAGGAGACCGAGATGGCATCTTACAAGAAGGATAGTCCTAGATTCGATGGTACAAATTACTCTCTATGGAAAGTCAGGATGGAGTGTCATTTGAAGTGTATTGGTGAACCCTTCTAGAAGATTACACAAAGTGCATATACTATTCCTTAGAATGGTCCTACCTCAGAAGATGAGATCAAGCAAGCAAAAATTAACACCAGGGTAGTAGAAGCATTGTTGAGTGCTTTGACAGATTTAGAGATGAATAATGTGATAGGATTGAAGACTGCATACCAGATCTAGAAAAAATTGGAAACATTGTATGAAGGAGATCCACTAGTGAAAAGTGCTAAGCTACAAAGTCTAAAAGGCAAGTGAAAAGACTTGAAGATGAGTTAAGATGAGAACATCCTCGCTTTTTCTCACAATATAAATGAACTGGTGTTGATCATTAGACATGTTAGTGGAGTCTTGGATGAAGAAGAGATTGGAGCTAAGATACTTAGATCTATGTCCCCTTCTTACAAAACAAGAGCTCATGCTATTGATGAACTCGGGACAGTGACAAATATTACAAGAGACATGTTGATTGGAAAACTTGCTGCATTTGAATTGAGTGAGTTTGGTGAGTCTTCTCCTAAAACTAAATCTGCCTTCAAAGATACTGTATCCGGGAAAAGCAAGCAAAGATATGATTTAGGAGAAATTTCCAAGAGGTCATGGTAAGTATAAAGATGAGATGAAATAGATTGAAGATGAAGAAAAGGAATTGGAAGAACTAGAAGCATTGATTGTGAAAAGACAATCAAGAGGTCATGGTAAGTACAAAGGAAAGTTACCTATTAGATAGGTCATTTTGCATCTAGATGTCCTGAAAGAGTTTCAAAGTACAAACCTGAGAAGAATAGATTTCAAAGGAAATGCTATTATGCTGAAGAAGGTGTAACTGATGAAGAATCTGATAAAGAAACCGGAAATGAAGATGAATGGGTATTTGTTGTTATCAAAGAAAATGGTCAGGTGTCCACAGAATCTACTAGTAATGTGAATATTGAGAAAGCTCTTATAGCAAAAATTGAAGAAAAAGATGAGTGGGTAATAGACAGTGGATGCTCACATCATATGACTAGTGACAAAAGCAAGTTTGTAATCTTGGAAGACTATGATGGTGGTATTGTAAGATTCAGAGACAACACTTATGGTGTGATTTGTGGCAGAGGCACTATTTATTTTGGTGGTAAGCACAATACTGATGATGTTCTTTATGTAGAAGGCTTAAAGCATAACTTGTCGAGTGTTGGACAAATGGTAGACAAGGGTTACAATCTGCAGTTCAAGGATGGTAAGTGCGGAATAAGGGGAAGTTTTAAAAATATGATTGCTTCAGGTATAAAGACAAAAGGTAATATCTTTCATTTGAGTGATGCTAGTAAAAGTTGTTTGATTTCTCAAATTGATGTAAGTTGGTTATGGCATAGGAGGTTGTTTCATGTGAACTTTGATAAAATTGTCAAGATAGGCTCTACTCAAGTAGTTAGATATTTTCCTAAGTTAGTGAAGCCTACTAACATTATGTGCAAGGAATGTCAGATGGGAAACCAAACAAGAAATCCTTTTTGGAGAAAATAGTATAGATCCAATGGAGTACTAGATTTGATACATATTAATCAATGTGTTCCATCCAGAATCAAAAGCCTACAAGGTGAAAGGTATTTTATGTTGCTCATTGATGATTATTTTAGAATGATATGGGTTACCTTTTTAAGAGAAAAACATGAAGCATTAGAAAAGTTTCAAAGTTTCAAAGCTATGGTAGAAAATGAGATAGGTCAAAAGATCAAATGTCTAAGGTCAGACAAATGTGGTGAATTCACTTCACAAGAATTTGATTCTTTATGTGAAGAGCATGGAATCCAAAGACAGTTATCTTCTCCCTAGACCCCTCAACAAAATGGAGTTGTTGAAAGAAAGAACATAACCATTCTAGACATTGCTAGAACCATGATGTTGGAAGCAAATGTTCCTCATTTCTATTGGAGAAAAGTTGTAAGTATTGTTGTGTATACCATTAACCTAGTAAGCATCAACAGTAATACTAGTAAGACACCTTTTGAGCTATGGTTTGGTTATAAACCTAATGTTAAGTACTTCAAAATTTGTGGAAGCAAATGCTACATCAAGAGAGATGATGATATAGGCAAGTTTGATGCTAGAAGTGATGAAGGAATCTTTCTAGGATACTCTACTAAAAGCAAGGCTTATTGGTGCTTTAATAAGAGGTTGAAGAAAATTGTTGAAAGTGCAAATGTCAAAGTTGATTAAGATATTGATAAACCATCTAGATCAAGTGGATATGATTCAAATGATCAATATGATGATGCTAACAATGGAAATAATATTCAAACACAGGATCAACTTCAAATTGTTCTGGTGAACCAAGGGAATCAAGAAGCAGAAACCAGTAGAAGCGCAAAAGAAAGAACACAAGAACAAGAGGTCAGAGAAAATCTTGAAACTCCTAAATATGTGAGGCGAAATCATTTTGATAGTCAGATCATAGGAGATAAGAGCAAAGGAGTGAAAACTAGAAGAAGAATTTTGGAAGAATATTGTCTAATTTCTATAGTTGAGCCTAGAAATATTAATGAAGCATGCAAAGATGAATATTGAATGGAAGCCATGAAAGAAGAAATTATGCAGATACAAAAAAATGATACATGGGATCTTGTCCCTAGACCTCAAAACAAAAATGTAATTGGAACAAAGTGGGTGTTCTGGAATAAGCTGAATGAGCAAGGTGAAGTGGTCATAAACAAAGCAAGACTAGTTTGCAAAGGGTACTCATAGATGGAAGGTATTGATTTTGAAGAAACCTTTGCCCCTATTGCTAGAATTGAAGGTGTAAGATTATTTCTTGATTATGCTACTTTTAAGAATTACAAAGTTTATCAGATGGATGTAAAGTTAGCATTTCTAAATGGTGAACTAGAAGAAGAAGTTTATGTTGAACAATCAGATGGATTTTAGTTAACTGATGAAAAGGACATGGCATGTTGATTGAAGAAATCTCTATATGGACTTAAGCAAGCTCCTAGAGCTTGGTACATATGCTAGATTAGATAAATACTTGTTGAAACTTGGATTCAACAAAGGTACTACTGACAACAATTTGTATTTCAAGTTGGATCAGAATAAAGAACTAATAATTGAAGTCTTTATTGATGATATTATTTTTGAAGGTGATGATGATTTGTGTATGAAGTTTGTTGATGAAATGAAAAGTGAATTTGAAATGTCAATGATAGGAGAGCTAAAAAAAATTTAGGATTGCAAATCACTTGATTGGATGATGGAATTTTTGTATCTCAGTCTAAATATGTGAAAGAGGTACTAAAAATTTTTGGCATGGAAGGTTCAAAGCCAGTTGGTACACCTATGGTAACAAGATGAAAAATTTCATAGAATGATGATTCTCCCAAAACAAATCAGATAAGATATAGGTCAATGATTGGTAGATTACTCTATTTGACTCAGACTAGGCCAAATATAATGAATATTGTGTGTATGGTTGCTAGATTTCAAGCTGATCCTAAAGAGTCTCATGTGACTTTTGTGAAAAGAATTTTTAGATACCTAAAAGGAACAGTTGATCTTGGTCTTTGGTATCCTAAGGATGATGATCTTATCCTAAGTGCTTTCACTGATGCTGATTGGGCAGGAGATGTAGATGATAGGAAGAGTACAAGTGGTGGTGCATTCTTCTTAGGAAAGAAGTTGGTATCTTGGCTAAGCAAAAAGCAAAGCTCAGTTTCATTATCTACTGTTGAAGCAGAATATATTGTTGCTACAAACATTTGTACACAAGTATTATGGATGAAGAAAATGTTGAGAGATGTCAAAATTTGAGTATGAAGAACCCATTGCCATATTCTATGACAATTCAAGTGCCATCAACATTTCTAAGAACCTAGTGTTGCATTCAAAGACAAAGAATATATCCATCAAGTATCACTTCTTGAGAGACAAAGTAAGTGACAAAGAAGTTATAATGGAGTATATACCTACCAAAGAGAAAATTGCAGACATCTTTACCAAGCTATTGCCTAAGGATACTTTTGAGTGCCTCAAAGGCAAGTTAGGGGTGATTTCCCCTCCTGATCAAAACTAAGATGTAGGTATTTGCATCAATCCATGAATTCATATCCATATCTTATTCCGGATTGATGTTGTGGTGGCTGCTACTCAAGGGGAGTAGTTAGATGATTCAAATTTTTTAATCAGAGCATTTGTACCTTTTCCATTGATGTCAAAGGGGGGGATAAACAATGTGAAAAATGTGGGACAGAAGGAGAAGAAGGAAAGAGTACACAATCTCAAGGGGAGATTGTTGGAGAAGAGTTAGTTGGATTGATGGTATTATTTTTCACATCATGTGTTACCACCAATGCCAAAGGGGGAGATTTTTGGATGTTGTGGTTATGTTTCTGATATGTGGTTGTCATTGATGTCAACACTATTAGCATTGGTATTTCTGAAGGTTGCATATGTCGAGGAGATTGAGAAAATTGTAAAAAATATAGTGCAGATAGCCAGTGGAGCTGAGAAGGTCAGAATGGTGGAAAGAGCTTTAAGTTGCTAATCTAAAGGTGTGTTTCAAAGAGTTTGTTTTTAAACCTTTCTAGTATGTTTTCTAAAAGTTTTATAGGGTCACATCAAGATTTGTGGAAGATATGAAGATTTGTGTGCCTATAGTTATTCAGTTTCTGTAGATGGTGTTCTTGGATGAAGAGGATGAAATTCTTGTAATTTCATGTGTTGCACATGTACATGTGATGTTCATGGATGATACTAGATCATTCTCTATCCTTGTTGTATGTTTGCATTGATCATAGTGTTTGTGATTGGATATTTTTTGATGTGTGCTTGAGTTTTCATGTTCCTAGCCGACATGATGGTGTTAGCGTGTTGCAGATCCTTAAGGATTAATATTTCATTGTTTGGAGTGTTTGAAGGTGTTT
Source organism: Sequoiadendron giganteum (assembly GCA_007115665.2). Taxonomy (NCBI): domain Eukaryota; kingdom Viridiplantae; phylum Streptophyta; class Pinopsida; order Cupressales; family Cupressaceae; genus Sequoiadendron; species Sequoiadendron giganteum. The sequence goes on along the minus strand of CM021100.1, from coordinate 259,708,068 downwards.
TTTTGGGTCCTCACTATGTTGTGACCGACTTGTGTTTGTGTGCATAGAAATTTATTCATGTATTGAGGCCGATAGTTGTAATTTATTCTTTACTTGTGGCCGGCTATATAGTGGATGTAAATCCGTGTAGCAGATATGTATATGAGATTGTTTTCCTCATTTTTTGATTGTGTGTGGGGTATGCTCAGTATGTACAAGTGATGTAAATGTGTGAATAAAGGTCAAATCTTTCAAGAGCAGAGCAGAGTGTGGAAGAGTGTGTAGAATTTTTTGTGCACCTAACCAGAACTGTGATCAGGATTTTGTAGAAGCTAATGTCTTAGTTCAACTTCATCAAATGGATTTAATCTGATTATTGTATGTAAGGCAGTGAGCCTTCCCTCTAAGCAGTGTGCTCTAGGCAGTGTGCCTGAATGCAAGTGCATTCCTTTTTTTTCTTCATTACACTTCTAATAGGGTATAATCTTGTGAACTAACATCCACCGTGGTTTTTCCCCTAACAAGGTTTCCACATATAAAATCTTGGTGTTCATATGTCTCTAATGTGTTATTGTTTCATGCTTGCATTGTTAATTATCAGATCTGAAATCTAAGGTTGATTAATGTTGTATAATTCTAATTTTGGTAACAACTGATTCACCCCCCCCCCCCCCACCTCTTAGTTGTCTATCCTTGTTTTGCCAACACTTAGTATTTTCTTTTAGAAATATATTAGTTTGAAAATAGAGTCTAACTTTTTAATAATTGTATGTCTTTTTAATTTAAATTTAATGCAGTTAACTTTTGAGAAGATCTGGAAATTCAGTGTTGGAAATATAATTTAACTATTATCATTTGTATCACTGTGTTGAGGCGGAGGCTGCATTTACAACCATAAAATTTGTTGTGGATAGGGGATACACCAAATTATGGATTGAAAGCGATTCTTTAAACATAGTTAATTATCTATGTGGCACCCATATGCCAAGTTAGAATGTAGAGAAATTAATTAAAGATAGTATAATGATGTTAAGTGCTTGTGAAGAAACCTGCATATCTCACATCTTCTGAGAGGGAAACTCTTTGGTAGATTTTTTTGCCAACGAGGCTATCAGATTAAATGAGTTTTATGTGTGGGAGGAGAGATTGATCATTCCTGATAGAGCTAGGAGTTGGGATGATATTATGTGATGGTGGCATTTAAGCCTAAGTACCTTATTTTGACTCATATGCTTTGTGGGTTTCTTTCGGATTGCTAGCATTCATTCGAGTGATTTTCGCAAGGGTTTACCTCTTCTAGTGTTTGAAGGAATGGGTGGCGATAGAAGTAGAATTGAGCCACACTCTTGCTTGGATCTAAGGAAGAAAAATAAACTATGGAAGATTTTGTGTCATGAGAATTTTACGTCATTTCTGGAACGTTTGCATGGGCATGACCCAAATGCTTCGATGGAGTTTGTTTCCTATTGGCATAACTGGAAGCTTCATATAAAGGGTCTGGAAGTGGAGGTGAATGAGGAGTTGATTGCTTCTATGACGGGGATGTTGATGGTTGGCCATAAGTTTTACAAGGACAAGAAGAGTAATGAGGATGCGATGGCCCAGTTCTTCAAAGACAATGAGAGGAAGAAGTTGATAAAGATGGAGAGTTGGGGCTATGAGCACAAGTCTCTCAAGAAGATTTGGGTGGAGGTGGCCGAAGTAATCATTCGTTATGTGATGTTGGAAGGTAGGTTTACTATTATTCTAGGTCACCATTTCATGCTCTTAAATCACTTCAGACATGGATTGTTTGTTTCTTTTCCAATTTTTTTTCTTTCTTCCATGGAGATTTCGGTGTATGCACATTTAAAAAATAGGAAGGCTTCGGTTCTCCTTGAGGATCTCATTCTTTTGATCATGGAGCATGTTAAGTCCCTTCTCCCTACCCCTGCTATTATGAGTACGGAGAAAAATTTGAGTCATGGGTCTGATTCTTCTAGTTCAAATACTAGCAATGTCAAAGATGAAGAGTGGGAAGAAGAGGATGAGGAGGTTCCTTCATCCCCTGAAGCCACCTCCTCAAAAAAATTGAGGAAGGGTTGCCTTAAAAATAGTCATGCTCCTAAGCGCCTTACTCTCTCTAATAGCGAGGATACAGAGGTAGGGTCAAATGATTCCCTTCCTAGGAAGGAGGAGTTGGCTATTGGTCGAGGTGAAATTGATGATGGAGGAAAGGAGGGTTTGCAAGAAAATGTGCCAGGCTCAGAGGCCAAGGATCAGCCAAGGAGGTCATCCAAATGATTTTCTAAGTTGAAAAACCAAGTCTCGAATGTTCTTGCTAAGGATTACAAGGTGCTAGATGAGAAGGCTAATGGTGATAAGGCGGTGGATATTGAGGACTTTCCAATTTAGAAGTTAACCAATGATTCTCTATAGGATGAAAATAAGGGTCAAGGTGAAGAAGATTATGAGAGGACGAATGCTAAATTAAAACCCCTAAAGGTAGATCCCCTCTTTGAGGACTTTTCCTATTTAAATGATAAGTCTCCCTCAATGTTTGAACTACTGGACATGGCAAGGGTTGGGGCCACTGGAACTTTTAAATTAGATAAGTGGACTCTTTAGGAGTTCAATAAATTTAACATTAAAATTAGGGGTCTAAAGGATAACTTGAATAATGTGCCAAAAATCTCAGTGTCAGACATTCTAATTGACAAAATTATGGACGTAGAGAGTTCGTTCCAGGATTTCAAATCTCTGTGTGATGAGTGATTGGCTGGGTTGGAAGTCAAGGTTGTAGGCACCAATGTAGACATCAAAAATTTGTTGCATGTATGCCATATTTTTGTTAAAAATAGTGCAGAATCCTTGGAAGTCTTGTTCAAAAAAAATAATGAATTAAGAGAGGATCAATTGTACTTCTTTGAGTTAATGGAGGAGAATATGGATAAGGGTAAGGGAAAGGAGGGAGAGAAAGATGATACCAAAGGCCCTATTGTTAAATGGATGACCAATTGGAAAAGATCCTTTGAAGCTGAGAAGGAGTTGTTGGATATGATTGATCTACACAGGAGTCAGGAGCTTGAGGTGGCCAACACCTTAAGCAGTATGAAATAGTGTTAGGATATTTTGTTTTGCTATTTTATTTATGTTGGGTCTCAGTTGGCTTTTTGTTGTTGAGTGTTTTTGCTAGTTTACTATGTAATCTTTGGTTCAACACTTAGTCTGTCTTGGTTTCTTAGCATTAGTTTGTTGCTGGTATCTTTAGGCCTATCTTTTAAGCAGCATTTTTTTTCTCATGTTGTAAAGGGTTTCGGGTCCCTTCAAAACCTATTTTTCCTGTATAATCAAAACTATTATCATTTTTCTTATAATAGATAGACAAATACATATGCATGTTTGCATGCATATGTACACATGAAGAGTGCATTTGTGGAAAGTAGAAATATATGTCTATATGCATTATATGTGTATATCTATATTTTTCATGGAACACGTGCACACTGATATATATAGGTAATATGTAGACATATACATAATCAAAGTTTTATATTTGGAAACTATTTTATTTTATTTTATTTATGTGATGACAAAGGAAGAACATAGACCCATAAATTGCAACGATGTTAAACAACTATAAAACAACTATCCAAAAGAGGTGCAAATTGACAATCGCAAAGCATTTGAGAAGACGTTGACTAAATGATTAAAGACATGGATATTTTCCAATTACTTAGATCCAATTTAGATTTTCATTTTATAAATTGGAAGGCAATTGGAATGCATGTGAGTAGTAAATGCATACAAAAAAAATAGTACACATTCATTGATTAAATATAAATGAGTGGGAAAAGTATGTAACCAAAAACCAATCTTCATTTTCATGTAATAAATTGAAGTGAAATTGCTTTGCATGTGTGCATGAAAAATTTTGGTTCCATTTTCTATCATGATCAGCACACTATCATTTCAAGTCTTTACAAAAACATAATGAAAAGTGCTTAAGGAAAGCAATGAAGAAAATGATATATGAGTGTAGCAAAATGTAATGTTGCATTGGAATGAGATGAAATCAAATAATGTTTGTATAAATCTAGTTATTTCAAAAAACATTTGTGCTGAAATAAGTTTTGTTCAATAAGCCTTGGCAAAACCAGAAACATGGTATTTGGTAGATTACAATCAACTATGAGATATGTAATTTATAGAAATCCAAATAGTGTTATATACATAAAATAAGTCAATTTGATGCATATGGAAATGACAATTTCATTGTGACTATAGTTGCATGTATATCGATGATCACCAACTGAGACATTTTTTGAAACTTCATTGAGTGAGGTGACTGCATTTAGAGATTAAAAGTAGTAATTAGTTCATACAAGAAATAGTTAAAAGAACAAAGAGTAAAAATATTAGAAAAATAAATTGTTAAATATTAAAGAGAGAGAAGATGAAAATAAACTTACAAATGTCTTTTGAAATGATTGTGAGAAGGCAGAATGGACAGGTGTTTCAAAGATGAGAGACATAGATCCTCTCAACAGACACAGATCTTGTAAAATATGGTATTCGATAGATTACAATGAATTATAGATATAAAATTTATAGAAATCCAAATAGTCTTGTGTATATAGAATCAGTCAATTTGATGCATATGGAAATGAAAATTTCATTGTGACTAAAGTTTCATGTATATCAATGATCGCCAACATAGACATTTTTTGAAACTTCACTGATCCAGGTGACTACATTCAAAGGTTAAAAGTAGTAATTAGTTCATGCAAAAAAATTGTTATAAGTTGAAACAATGAAATATTAGAAAGAGAAATCGCTAAATATAAAGGAGAGAAAATATGGAAAGAAACTTACAAATATCCTTTCAAATTCTTGTGAGAAGGCAACAAGGGCAGCAATTTCAAAGGTGGAAGACATAGATCCTATCAACAGACATAGAAGTCTCTTTCATTGAACAATGCAAATGATTGAGTAAGCAACACCAAAAAGTGACAAAGTAAAATATATAGGAGCTTACAAATATATTTCTTTCTATTTCAAAAAGTTAGTACATGAAGAATGAAAGAATTGAATCACTTATTGTACATATATCAGGAGACAACAATGGGAAGTCCAATGGAGAATGCAATTATTACATATGGACACAATGATCTTCAGTGAATTTGAATAACAAGTTAAAGGAGAGAAGGGACATTGAGAGTTGGGTGAAAACAATTTCTTTTATGGATGAAGATCGAGTCACCACATGCAAGAATGTAGTTGCTAGTACATAGAAATATTGTCTGCCAATGCACGTATCTCTATCAATGCTCTTTAGGTTGTTTATAAATCCATCTGGGAAGGCAAAGAAAGTAGATCAATTTCTTTCCAATTCCCCACATTCTCAACTACAATGGATATAGGTTGTTTTAGCAGAGAAATATGTAATGATTATGAGGCATTGTGATGAGTTGAATATACATTGAAAATTAGTGAACTTTATACCATAAGCCATTAATGGTAGTTTTATTACACTCTATTGATATTAAACAAAACTGGCAGACTATATATGTGTAGCCCAATTATGAGGGTGATATGTATGCATAGAAAGAGAAGGTGCAAGAGAATAGCCATATCAAAGAAGTTCAAAAATCCATGAGGCATTTCAAATATAAAGAATGAAAATGATTTACTATATATGCATAAGAGTGTCATTATGATGCTATGCATTTGATGCACTTGCAGCAAGAATGGATGGAAAAGGGCAAGCATATGAAAAAATATTAGAAAGAGATAGGAATCTTTCCACTCTTTAGTAGTGTTGATTGCTTGTGTGAGTTAGTATTTATTGTTGAGTTAATTACTGAACACCATAATACATTAATGTCTATTTCTTTGCTTTCCATGATTAAAAATGGAGATACCTAACTGGCACGTTTGTAAGTTTTTGTATCTTTTACAGTGTCTTTTTTATAGTTCTTCACCTTTCTAGATTAAAAGACAATATTAGTTCAAGTGTCAATAGTGAGCAGCAAGAATGTGCAAATATAATGCAATAATATTAACTTGTATAAAGTGACAATATAAAATTTATAGCAACTCACAAGTGCTTTGTTTTTCATTTTGAGAATAGTAGACATAAATACTTCCAATAGACATGGGTTCGACTTCCATTAGATAATGCATTCAAGAGTATAGGAAATGCAAAAAATGATAGTGTGAAAGGAACTTACAAATTCCAGTTTTTGTCATTTGCTACACAGTAGATGTAAGCCCTCTAAAGAGACACAAAATCTAGCCTCATGAAACAAACTAACCCAATGAGGAAATAATGCAAGTAGGTACAATATAGTCGGCTACAATTGATTTTTTATTTGATATCAAGACATAGACATAAATCTTGCTACAACATAGGTTTCATTGTTATGAAACAATTTGAATAAGTGAATAAACTATGCAAAATCTTATGCATTAAAAGGTTTACTAACTTATAGACGACTTTGTCAATGTGTTGAATAATGCTTTTAGCAGTTAGAAGAAGGGAAGTTACCAGTACTGCTTCTTTCATATTGTCTTTTTCTATGAATGACAAAATTTGTCTAAAAGAGACTTTGACGAGGTCATAACAATGGAAGAAATGTGTGAAATAAGTTGTTGTTGGTGTTTACACTTATTGTCATTTGACTATTGTTGTGAAGTAAATTGGCATGCACGATTGCTTCTTTTGATGGTTTTCCAGCAATTGTGGTAATATCAAAACCATAAATGATCATATCATTGCCTTCAAATGGTAAAGCTGGTAGTTTTGTGCATCTGTGGATAATGCTTGGTGGTTGTACGGTATGTGTTTCCAACCTATACATTGTAGATTGAACAATGAGAACAAATAGATTGATAAATAAATATATGAAGAGAAAACCTATGTGTGACATAAACAAGATACTACACTTGCCTCTTTTCATCATGTTTGTCAAGCAACCAATGCATTTTCTATTGTGCAGTAAGTGTTGTCTGCATTTTCCATTTTTTGTAGGCAGCATATTCAATGAGATGTTTATGTCAAATGTGTCTTAAAAATAAAGAAGGAAAAAAACATTATTAAGATCTCATATTCAATTTTGAAGTTTTTTTATTTTGAATGCTAGGTATTTACTTTTTTGTAGATGCTCTAGATGTTATGGTATATGCTAGGAACTGCTAAGATATTTGTTGGATGAAATTGTAATAGATTTGAAATCTACAAATGCAGGCAAAAAATATCATATGATTAAGCTACAACTCGGTTCAGTGATGCATAACAATTTTTATTTTCCAATCTGGTTTCAATAAATAAATCAATGCTCTACAATTCTTTAGTGATGTTTTGCATAGTAGCATATTTGCTTCATAATGGGTATGAACACATTTACAACAGGGTAGGTATGCAAGATATGTCCAAAAATATGGTTAATACTACTGTCTCGAAACAATAACTAAGTGAAGATCTGGAGAAGTAGTACAATTGAACAGTATTTATTCTTATTAGAGACATAGACAATTCGAACAAGAATTGACCCAACAATGCTTTTACAATCACTAGAAATTGCGGGCTTTTTTTTCATTTTTGCCTAATCAACTATTGGGGGAATTTGGTGTCACCGGATATGATATGTTGAAAAGCACTTTGAATTAACTGTGGAAAAAAGTTGTTCAGAATATAATGTGCATATTTGAGTTAGTACTTTTGCATAAAATTTGTATCATTGATCTTCTATATTAAGTTCATTGATTATGACTAAGAATGTGTTGGCATGCGCTTTCGAAAAAATAGTTTTCGCTTGAAGTAGTTGTTTATAGATATGGAATTGATGCAAAGTGCCCAATTCAAAGTGGCACATTACATTGTGAAGAATTATTTTCTACAATAACCTCAAAGAGCTTTTCAACACACTATATTTGATGCAAACTAATTGTCTCGATTTTTTATTGTGTTAAAAATCGAACCACAGGGAAATAATTCAATATGGTAAAGAGAGTGGAAAAGTAGAATTTGATGGCATTGTTACAAAGTTCTAGTTAATCACTTATGTGTTTGTTCACTAGCATGACACAACTTCCAAGTGAAAATAATTGCTTCTGTCGTTATGGATTCTAAGATTTCAATGTCAAAGCCTTGTAGGAAATATGTAAATTTGGGTTAGGCAGGGATGCGACAATAGCGGTTTGTACAAAGGTAGGCAGATCATGAAAATGTGATTTTGATATCGGGTATAATTTGAAGGTGTGCATAGTAATATGTATATAAAATAGCTCAATGGTTATTGATTCCAAGTATTATTATTTTTAACAGTCCCAGCATGATTGAGTATACAAGTGAAATGTTGATTTTTTTGTCACTGCAATGCAAACAAAGCAAAATTCCTCAACAAACTTGTCACCATAATTGGCTCTTGTAATAGCTTCTATCTTTTAATAAAGTTTTTTGTCACCATATTGACAGAATACATGGTGGAGGACAAAAGATATGGCATGTTTCTAAATTTTTCCTCTTTTTTGTAGTTGATTTATGTAGCAAAACATAATCCAAGATAAATGGTTGGAAGAAAATGATCAAATGCTTTTACATATAAAGTGAAATATTCATTGCAACATGGAAGTACAAACTAAAATATTTTTCTTGATTGACATTTGAATACTATAGAAGCAGAAAATAATAATAATAGGGGATAAATCACAAATCAATACAAGCGTACAGTGCAAAAGCATTATAGTTGTGAACAACAACACAAGGAAAAGATAATTGTAGTGTAGTACATTTTTCATATCCAGCCAAAACAATTATTTTGCAAGAGGAAAAGGGTGTGTTAAAATAGAATACAACTAAAGAACAGATTGAACTTACAAGTGTGCACCATAGCATGCTATGAACATGTTCTCTTATCTGGTCATATATATTGCAAATGATTTGAGTTGCAATTACCACCTGAAAAAAAAAGGCACCTATCAATCTTAATCATAAATAGAAAATATGTATAGGAATTCATTCCAGTCTCCAATGGTCAACTATTATGAGCAATTCCACTTATCAACCAAAACATTTGGATTGAACATGTGTTTAGGAACTAAAAGATTAGAAAAGCATAAGCCCATAATTGTTGGAAACTTGTAGCCAATTAAAGACAATTTCCACATAACCCATAAGAGAAATATATGCAATTAAGTATTCAAAATCCACATGCAAGAGAATAGACAACATACCCATGAAAATATGACACAAGATATACCCTCGAAAAACCCTCAAGAGGGATAAAACATAGCCTCCAAAAGCATCCATCTCTCATGTATTATTCAGCAATAAATATTACAATACATCTTTTGAGTCTCCATGAACACCATTAAAGAAAAAAGCCCTCTCCAAGAAATCCATGTAAACAAGCATGCAACCACACATCATGTTCCATGCTTTAAACCCTCACAAATGCTAACTAGATCTAACATGAAAAATTACATCTCTCAATAACTACCCTTGTGGTTGCTTTAATAGAAACAAGCTCCCACAAAACCACTAAGTGGTATTACACAAAATCATGTGACTAAAACCATGAGATTACAAAACCATGTCCCCTTATTTAATATTGGGTACTTTATTTATTTATTTTCCCCAATATTAAATAACTACATTTTTAGCAACTTAACTTATGTCCAGTGTTACATGCAACATAAAGTGGCCGAAAGAATAATTATATTAAATATATTATGCAAGGTGTACAACACACCTTTTCCTAACATTCTCCCACTTGTTGTATACATTTCATAAGGGGAACAAGTAACCTCAAGACATGAAACGAATAAACAATCCATATAGCCACATATACCATCATGGAATCAAAATGCTCCATGTGCTCCATCAAGGTACCTGCAACAAGAATCGAAGTGACCACCATCCCAAGCATGAATGCTCTCATCCTCCATCATGCCAATCCACAAAGATAAGAATCCATCCAATATAGAATCCACACAATCTGTCACAAAGAAGCATAAGTCCTGCTCAACTGATATCCCAAACACAAACACTCAATCCAAAGGTATCAATATGCATCGATAGCTATCAAGATACACAAACCCAAAGCTAAAATAACACCCGCAAGTGCTAATACATCCAACTATCCATACCTCCAAGGTATACAAAACATATAAACTCATGCCATAAACATATACACCCATAAACTGCAATCGCAAACTCCAAGTGCAAACTTGTCAAAGAATGACATACACATCCAATAGCTCCCACAACATGGGTGATGCAAATCTGAAAAATATCAAGGCATACCAACTCTACCAAAAGCATCATATAGAAAGTGTAAACAACATCATGTACGACCAAGGAATCATCCATAATGATATGCAAACTTGTCAATCAATAACCTATAAGAACAACTCTCACCACAAGTCTCCATATCTCTCCCAAGTTCTCCACACCCAACAAAGGAAAAAGATAAAGGAACCTTCATGTCATCACCCAAGAACATAAGTGAAAACACATGACCTTTATGTTTATATCATCAACATATAAACATAAAATAGTGTAGCTATCTTCACCTAACATCTTAAAATAAACACAATGGTCTGAATTACACCTATTGTAGCCTTACTCATCCATAAAACTATCAAATTTAAGATACCATTGTCGAGGTGCTTGCTTCAAGGCATATAAAATTTTCGTCAATCTACACACAAGTTTCTCCTTGCCTTTGACCTCAAATCCTTATGGCTGCTCCATATATATTTCCTCTTCCAAATCACCATGGAGAAAGGCAGTTTACATCAAGCTATTCTAAATGGAAATCTTCAACAGCCACAATACTTAAAATAGTACAAATAGAAGTCATTTTAACAACTGGAGAAAATATTTCATCAAAATCAATACCCTTTTTTCTGTGCAAATCCCTTTACAACTAATCTGGCTTTAAATCATTGCTTACCTCCATCCTCCTCTTTCAGCCTGTAAACCCATTTGTTTAGTAAAGCTTTTTTACCTGCAGGCAACTTACATAATTCCCAAGTCTGATTTTTTTAGCAAAGAGTCCATTTCTTCTTCCATTCCATGCTCCCATTGAACCTTGGTATCCACCTGTATAGCGTCATGATAACATTAGTTCACCAGTATCAGTTAATAAAATAGAATATAGAGAGGGAGAAAATATTTTTGGAGGTCTACTTATCCTTGAAGATCACCTAAAATTCACTAGAGTTTGTGGTATTTCTTGTTGTTCTTGTTGTGGAGCATGAGGAAACACTGGAACATTGTTGTTTGTAATATCATCCAGCATTGCATAATCCTTTTTTGTCTTCTCATGCTGCTGAAATAGATCTTTATACAACACTTTCTCATTGAATATGACATCCCTGCATCTCACAATTTTCTTATTTTCAAAATCCCAAAGCCTATAACCAAATTCATCAATGTCATATCTAGCAAATATACATTTCTTTGATTTTGCATCAAGCTTGGTTCTATTTTCAGAATCTACATGTGCAAATGTTTCACAACCGAAGGTTTTGAGAAAAGTATAACTCACCTTCTTACCTATCCATGCTTCCTCTGGAATACCACAACTCAAAGGATTAGAGGGACCTCTATTAATTAAATAAACAAAAGTGTTTACAATCTTTTCCTACATGTTTAAAGGCAAGCCAGCATGCAATCTCATAGTTCGTACAAGCTCCATTATTGTTCTATTCATGCGCTCAACCACTCAATTTTCCTGTGGATTCCTTGGAACTATTTTCTGCCTACGAATACCATTAGAGGAAAAATAATCTTCAAACTCTTTGATATAATGCTCACCACCATTACCTGTCTCATTCTCAACCAAGCTTCTCCATTTTTTAAAAGTTTCAAATACATCAGATTTCTGCCTAAGGAAATAAATCCATACCTTCCTAGTTGCATCATCAATGAATGTAACATAATACTGAGAGCCACCAAGAGAAGATACCTAAGCTGGTCCCCATACATCTATATGCACAAGCTCCAATTTCTCATCTTTCTTTTGTTTCCCATCCTTGAGAAAACTAACTCTCTTTTGTTTTCCATACACACAACTTTCACAGAAATCCATATTAACACATTTTAGACCTGGTAAAACATTCTTTGAATGAAGTACTTTCATACCTTTTGCACTCATATGCCCAAGTCTATTATGCCATAGTGTTGATTCAGAATCCATAGCAACTATCTAATTTCCTGCTTGTTGAACTATAGCAACTATTCCTGAACATTGATTTTTATCTACAATAGCTAAAGTAGAAGGAACAGTATGACCTATACAAAGATATAAGGTACCTACTATCACACCTTTTTCTACCACTAAGGCACCTTTTGTAACCCTCCAATTTTTATCACTAAATATAACAACACAACCTTCATCATCTAGTTGCCCTACAGAAATTATATTTCTTTTTAACTTTGGAATGTGCTTTACCTCATGTAGTAGCTAATGATTCCCATTCTGCAACTTAATCTTGATTCTTCCCTTTCCAACAATCTGACAGGGTTCGTTATCTCCCAAATAAACTAGCCCAAAATCCCCTTGGACATAATCAAGAAAATAATTTATATGGGGTGTAGCATGAAAAGAAGCCCCTAAATCTAACACCCAAGAATCATCAGCATTGTCAAGGGAAAGAATCAAAGAATCCTCATCAGATTTATTACTTACCACATTTTCCTCTTTATTTCCTTCCTTTTTGTCTCCTTTATTTTTTCAAGACCAACAATCTTTCTTTAAATGACCCAGCTTACCACAGTACCAGCAATCCCTCTTATCTTTCGATTGGGACTTTTTGTCCTTTGATTTTCCTCGTGACTTCCCATGACTTCCAGAATTATTTCCTCTCTCCTTTGTTCTTCCCCTGGTTTATGCATTCAAAACACTGCCTAGTGTGGATGTTCCACCTGAGCTTTTCCTACGAATTTCCTCACTCAAAATAACACCAACAACATCATCAAACTTCAATGTATTTGAACCAGAAATGGAATTGCTAACAACCATTACCAAGCTATTCCAGCTTTTAGGTAAAGAACACATAATCAAAAGAACCCTAACTTCTTCATCAAAGTTTACTTTTACAGAAGTAAATTGACTAGTAACCGTATTAAACTCATTTAAATGATCAGCAACTGACCCACCTTCTACCATTTTCATATTAAATAAATGCTTCATAAGAAATACCTTATTTGAAGTGGAAGGTTTTTCATATAACTTCTCTAGGGTTTCCATCAACTCTTGAGTTTTCTTTGTTGTTGTAATATTGAATGCCACCGATTGTGCCAGGCATAGACGAATATTGTCAAGTGTCTTTCTGTCAAAAATATCCCAATCCTCATCTGACATTGTTGAGGGTTTCTTGGTTTTCCCTTCCAATGGCCGCCATAAATCCTTTTGATAGAGGTATTCCTCCATTTGCATCTTCTATAACTGATAGTTCTACCCATTGAACTTCTCAACCTTCAACTTACCCTCGTTTGCCATTGCTCCCACTTAACCGTGAGACTCCCACTCAACCGTGAGACCTTCCTATAGATGATAATCAAACACAACCTACTCTGATACCAATTGTTAGGGTTAGAAGGTAGATATCTAACAAGTTAAGTGCAAATTTGATCAATAAACAGAGAAATAAAACACATAAGAAATTATAGCAAAAACAAGACAACACAGAGAATTTAACGTGGTTCACCCAATCTGGGCTACATCCACAAAACCGCAGCCATCCAATGATTTTATTATCTAGTGCAAAACATATTACAATATCACAAATAATTCCATGCTACAACTCTCCATCCCAACCGCTTATAACAAGCTTTTAGAAGCTTCCAGAAATTAGGGTTTACAAAGTCATATTTTTTCCTTTTCGGTGACGAAACGAAAAAAGAGTGTACAGTACTTAAGATTGTATAGTATAGCATGATAAGTCACCACAATCCAACATCACGTACCAGTGTTCCTACACTTGGAGGTCTCCACGCGAACTCGCTCAGAAATGTGTCAGGGAAGCACTCATGCCATTTGATAGAAGGGTCGGAGCTCAAATGACTAGAATTTATAAAGTGTGAATGAACAAATGAATGGAAAGTGACCCATCCAAGCCTATTTAAGCATGAAAATTAGGGTTTTTTGCCCCAATTTAGTCGTTGTGACTAGGGTTTTGTCCTCGACACCATTTTATCCCAATCGAGGCTTGTTTCACATCTTTTTTTCGTGTTTTGGAATATTTTCAGCATCATGGAGCCTTTCTCAACCCTTCAGAAAACTTGTCATCCTTTTTCAAGAGATCCCCCTATAGACACCTAAATTTGACCCCTTTACATAAGGTCAAATTTATCCCTTTCCTTCATCCCCTTCATCAACATTAATTAAATTATTTATTTAATTAATGTTCCCCTTTTCCTTAACATTCCTAAGCTACTTAATTTAATTAATTAAATACTTTACCATTAGCCCCCTTCATCTCTAAATTAAATAAATGCAATCAATTTATTTAATTTAGTCAATTATCCTTTTTCATTTTTATATTCATTATTTATCTCTCCTTGTCACATCCTCCATAACCCCTTTCAGTAAATTGGATTAATTTAATTAATCCTTCATTAAAATGTGCATATCCTAAATTTGGATTAATTTCACATCCTCCATATCTAGCCACTTGCCTCTAATCATCATTAATTAGCCTAATCACCTATTTGCACAATCCTAATCCTAATCACTTACCCTTTCTAGCATGTCCTTAGGTCAACCTTTCTTGGTACTTATCTTTTTTGGGTTGACCTCTTCCCCATGTGAATTAAAAATTCACATTTATTCCCCCCATGCATTTGTCTTCCTTGTGACATCTCACATGTGTCACATCATACCCAAAGGATAAAGACCGGTTTTAGGGGAATCTTGTCTTACCCTTTGGTCTCTTCCAAAAAGTGAATTAAAAATTCACTTTTATTTCTTCAAGGCCTTCCCCATTCCCCATGTTGACAAGGGATGACTTTCTAAAAGTTTTCTAACCCCTGATTTCCTATAGGTTCACAGAAGACCGACTATGCCCTGGAGGAGTGGCCACGCCCAAACATCAGACATGTTCAGCTAATGTTTTCAATATTTTGTAACCCTTGATTTTCTGCAGGTTCACAAAAGATTGACTATGCCTAGGAGGGGTGGCCACATCCAAACAACAAACTGTTCTGTTAATGTTTTAGTATTTTCTAACCGCTAATTTCATGTAGGTTCATAGAAGACCAACTACGCCTAGGAGGGGCGACCATGCCCAAACAACAAACTGTTCTACTATTGTTTTCATTATTTTTTGACCCCTGGTTACTTGTAGGTTCAAAAAAGACTGACTACACCCAGGAGGGGTGGCCACGCCCAAACAATAGACTATTTTTTTGTTGCTTTCATTATTTTCTGACCTCTGGTTACTTGCAAGTTCACAAAAGACTGATTGCACCCAGGAGGGGTGGCCACGCCTAAACAATAGATTGTTTTGTTGCTCTTTTCATTATTTTCTGACCCCTGATTACTTGTAGGTTCACAAAATACCAACTATGCCCAGGAAGGGTGGCCACACCCAAACAACAGACTGTTTTGTTGTTGTTTTCATTATTTTCTGACCCCTAGTTACTTGTAGGTTCACAAAAGATCGACTACGCACAGGAGTGGCAGCCACACCCAAACAAAAGACTGTTATGTTGTTGTTTTCATTATTTTCTGACCCTTGGTTACTTGCAGGTTCACAAAAGACTGACTACACCCAGGAAGGGTGGCCATGCCCAAACAACAGATTGTTCTACTGTTGTTTTTATTATTTTTTGACCCCTGGTTACTTGCAGGTTCACAAAAGACTGACTACGCCCAAGAGGGGTAGCCATGCCAAAAATACAAAGGTGGCCACACCCAAAAATAGAATCCGCTTGTCAAAGACAAAGAACAAAACTACTGACAAGTGTGTTGCAGGTGGAGAAACTATGTTTAATTGATTTTATAATTTCATTTATTTAAACTAGGAACATATTTTAATTAAAATGTCAAAGAATCTGCTTGTTGTGTTTGGAGTGGACTATTGATGTATCCAATCCTCTTGCACCATTTAGTGATCCTCGGTGAAGAGAATTCATAGTCCACTTAGTTCTTTTTACCCCCTTTTTCATTTTATTAATGAGACCTACTTGGGGATTTCATCACCCTAAGGGACGATTCCAACCACATGTTACCGGCGGGGTATATAAAGGGGGGAGGTGAAAGTTGTACCTCAATCCAATCGCATCATAATTGGCAAAGTGTCGAAGCTAGGGTGACACCTAGATAGACGTGAAGAGTTGGTCCAAGCTCCTAGTCTCTCACTGGTTGCTCCTGACTCACGCTTGTGATGGATTGGTTTTCACGGTTGTGCCCCACATATTGTATGTATATGGGATGCCACTAGCAAACTTGTTAAGCCTAGATAGAGGACCGTGTTGGCCATACCTTAACACTAAAATTTGGCTTGTGCTACTTGAAGTGTTTTCTTGTCAAAAACCAATACTTGTCATTCAATTTTGGTCTTTTACTTGTTGTTTTCCATCCTTTGCCATCACTTTTTTTGACTAAGTTAAGTTCAAACCAATTCATAGAAGACCGACCTTGTCCTTAAGGGGCGACCTTGCCCTTAGGGGGTGGCCCTGCCCCTTTGTTTCAACTGATGTTTAGCCCATTTAAGTCACTCTTTTGCCAAGTCTCTCTTGTTTGGGTGGCCCTGACCTAAGTTTGGGTGGCCTTGACCTAAAGGGGTGGCCCTGCCCTTTGAAAAAACCCTTTTCAGCCTCCGCTCATTAGCCGTTACTCCATTTCAAGGGCCTATTTTCTGATTCTGATTGTTGTTCCCCCATCTGGAGTACCCATTTACCTATTTTGACCATCCGTCTGTCTGTTTCGGATATCCATTTGCTCATTATGAGCATCATTCCCCTTTTTCACCTAGTTGTTCACCTGTTTTGAGAAGTTGTTTGCCTGTTCTGGGAAGCTGTTCACCCATTTCGAGAACTTTTTTTCCCATTCTGAGGGTTGTTCCACAACCTCTTACATCCGTTCGCCCGTTTTGAGTGGTCTTTTTCCCGTTCTGCAAATCTAATTACCCATTTTAAAGGTCTGTTTATTGATACCGTTTAACCATTTTTTTGCTCTAAGTTGA
Organism: Sequoiadendron giganteum; assembly: GCA_007115665.2. Taxonomy (NCBI): domain Eukaryota; kingdom Viridiplantae; phylum Streptophyta; class Pinopsida; order Cupressales; family Cupressaceae; genus Sequoiadendron; species Sequoiadendron giganteum. The sequence continues at coordinate 259,690,908 of CM021100.1, read as the reverse complement.
AATCAAGACCTGTTTGGGCGGCCCTAACCTAAGTTTGGGCAGCTTTGACCAAGGGGTGACCATGCCCAACACAAAGGGGCCGCCACACCCAACCTAAAGGGGCGACCATGCTCAAGGGGAGGCCATGCCCAACACAAAGAGGCGGCCTTGCCCTAAAGGGGTGACCTTACCCCCCGAACAACCTTTTTTGACCTTCGTTTGCTAACTGTTCACCCATTCCAAGAATTCGTTCACCCGTTCCAGTAACCTATTTTTCCATTGAGTGTTGTTCCCTCGTCTGGGGTACCTATTTACCCATCTCGACCATCTATTCATCCATTTCGAATATTTGATTACCCATTCCAAGTGGTTATTTCCTCATTATGAGCATCCATCAACATTTTTTGAAAGTGGTCGTTTCATCGACCAAACCACATTGGTGTTTCTTAGAACATCATTGGAGTCCATATCTATCGTCAAATCATCCACCCCAATCATCTAGACTTCGTTTTGAGGGTTTTCATTTTTATGTAGAAAATTTTGAAGGCCATAACTTTTGACTCGGGTGTCTGATTGGGCTGAAATTTTACGAGTGGTTGCGTTATGAGGTGGCATGTGTATTCCTAATTGACTTGTCAATTAGAGCCTGTTTCAACACATTTTTGGGGCCTCAAACTTTCATCTTGACCCTCAAAATCATAATTTAGTGTTTTTTCCTATTTTTAAAAAATTATTTTTGTTAATAACTTGGAATGCATGTCTTAGATTTGGGGTGTTAGTTGGAAATTCATCTTATCTTAGTATTGGGTATTTTTTGGGGAAAAATTGGACTCTCAAAGGTATGCCTATCAAATTTCCTAAAATGGCAAAATTTGACAATTTTTGAAAACTGCCAAATCTAGCAAAAATCTGATTGTCAACACCTTATGTCCTCTAGTTAAAACCCCTAAACTTGGTTTTGAATCAATATTATCATATCCTCCAATCCAATCCCAATCTGAGCCTTAATCCAATCCTAATCTGAGCTTTAATCCCATCATCCTAATATGAGCTTTCATCCAATCCCCATCTAAGCTTAACCTGAATCCCAACTTGAGCTTTAGTCCACCGACATCTTCTTCTAATCCATCCTATTTTTTATTTCATTGTCCAATCCCCTCCATCTTCTCAATGCGTATCCATTTTATATCCATCATGAATCCTTATCCCCTCTCGCACAACCAATAATAGTAGTCAAGGGGAATCCTAACTACGTTGATGACAATAACGAAAGTCTTGTTGTTAATGAAGAGTGTTATATAGATCCCCTTGATACTATCATTGCTAGAAAGCTCTCTCCAATCGCCTCCCAAAATCTAACTACTCCTCCAAAATATCCCACCATGCCTTCATTTGCATCTACTAACAGTCTTTATGCTACCCTTGACAAGGGATATCCAACATCCTCACCATCGACATACTCATCATGTCCTCCCTCTCAAACTCTATCCTACCCAACATCCATATCTCCTCTCCTTATCATCATCAACAATCCCAATACCTCTACCTTAATCACCCATCCCAATCTTCCCATCCTAATCCAACACCCGCACCCTCCTACACAAATCCACCATCCCAATATTCCTCTTATCTTAATCCACCATCTTATCCTAATCCATCATCCATATCCTTCTATGCCAACCCACCATACATGTATTTCTATGGTAGTTCACCACCTTAATCTTCTTGTTCTAATCCAACATCCACACTTTCCTATCACAATCCCTCATCCCAATATCCTTACCTTAATTCCACATCTTTCCATCCTAATACTCCATCCATGTCCTCCTCCGAGTATTTTCCACCCACATCTCCCCATCTTAATCCATCACCCACATCTTCCTAATATTATCCATCACCCCAATCTTCTCATCCTAATCCATCATCCACATCTTCTTTCTATTACCCACCATCCCAATCTTCTCAACCTAATCCAGTATTTGCATCCTCCTACATCGCTCCCCCCTTTACTGCATTATATCTTAATCCTCCATCTAATACTAATCCACCAATTCCTACTCTTAGTCCCATTCACTCCTCTAATCATAATCCTAATCCACCCATCCACTCATCTAATAATAATTCTCCATCTCCTCCTAGTTCTCCATCCATTCCCATCCCCTCATCTAACCCTAATCCACCAATCCCTAATCCTCCATCCATTCCTATTTCATCAATCCCTAATCCTAGTCCACCCGTCCACTCATCTAATCCTCCAATCCCTAATCCTCCATCCATTCCCATCCCCTCATCTAACCCTAATCCACCAATCCCTAATCCTAGTCCTCCAATCATCACTAATCCTCCATCCATTCCCATCACCCCACCTAATCCTACATCCCTTCCAATTTTTTCCAAACGACTCATGACAAAAAATACAATGCCCTCCCACTCTATCATGTACAATCACTAGTGATGAGGCCATCCTCCATCCTACACCCATCACTCCCATTATCGTCCAAATGGTTGAGCCCATCACACCCATTAAGTCCATTGAATCCCCATCTTCTATTGCTAGATCCATCCAATCCATCGAAGACATCCAATCCACTCCTCCTAGTCCTAATATTACCAGAGTCTAATCCCATGACCTTCATCAATCCTCCATCCTTCCATCCCCCAACTTGAGTATTCCCTCCAACAATCATCTATCACCATGCCTCCCACACATGATGAGCCATGCAAAGGGCTTGATCCACAGCATACAATCATATATCCTCCTTTAAATCCAAATCTTACCATCCATCCACTCCATCCCAAGATCATAGTCCCCCATCCATCCCATCTCATGATTCCTTTCCTCATTTGAATCCTAATCCTACCATCCTATTTACCCCACCTCAAGATCACACTAGCTCATCTGCTCCATCCCATGATCCCCTTTGCACTCAAAATCCAATCACTCCATCTCACGAGCCCTTATCATCCACTGCCACAAATTTGGATCTTATCATACCACTTGATCTCTCTCCCAACCCCTTATCACCTCCTCCTCCACATCAGTATGTTGTTATCTCCTTGTCTCCATCACATGATCCTCCATTGCTGCCTAGCCTTGTCACCCCAACACCACTTTTATATCACCTTGGAAACATTACACTCATCCATAGTGGTCTTCTTGTAGAATAAAAACAAAGTATGTGCATGCTAACGAACTCACATCATGCTTCCAAAAGAATAAGCATCCTACCATAGATCACATGCTCAAGAACATGAACTATCAAGGAAAAGGTTTACACCTTCATGAGCAAGGTAATTTAGAGCCCATCCAGATCAAAGAACATCCAAGTACATGAGGTCTTGGATATATCTCCCAAGAATCACAATCCAAAAATGTTGGTACAACCTCCCTCCGTCCTAAGCAAACCTCTTCTAAAGGAATGAAAAGCACTTCCCATTGTTCTACCAAATCATTTTCCACCATCCCCCCTCCTCCATCATATTACTTCAAAAAAACCATCCATCTTCCTCCTTCATCCTCTAAATCCATTTTGGGTCCTTATGTCCCTCCATCCACCATCATTCATCTTCCATCCACTGCATCTACTTTGGGTCCTTATATACCTCCACCAAACTTCACACATCCTCCATATACACAGTCAATCTTGGGTCCTTATATCCCAAAATCACCCCCTCCATCCTATCATATCCCTAGCATGCATCACAAGAATCCTAAATTCATAACTCCTAATCAAGATCAACAAAGGCACCCCTCCATGCATGTTATCTCCCATCCTCCATCCACACATCCTTGTCAAAATCCTACTTCTATCACTCCATCCACATCTTCTCCACATCATTCATCACCTCCTACCTATCCCATTGCTACTACAAGCACTTTGGATGCCAAAGAAAATATGTAGAGATCCCAACGTCCACATGCATCTAAAGCTCCTCATGTCCCCTTCAAAAGACATGTCAAAGAAAAGAAGAATCAAATCCAAAATCCAAATCAATTCCAAAGGCCACAAAGGCCCACCAAAGAAAAAATCAAAACCATGTGGATTCCCAAGAACAAAGAGGCCATGCCTTCAAATGAAAAATCCATAACGACATCCAAAGTTGCTAGTCCATCGAAAAATCATTCACATCCTCCATCTCCTAAATCTATTTTGGGTCCTTATGTCTCAAAATTCACTATCCCAATGCCTTCATTATCACCACATTCTCCATCCATCAACCCTCCTATCATTTCACATCCACCACATGTGCCAATGTTGGTCCTGAACACCTTACCCCATCACACATCCAATCCATCATTCCATCTATACACTTTCCAATATCCCATCCATTATCCCACCTATCTCCCTCATCAAACCCCTTTAATACATCCTCTTGCATAATTCACCCATTCTAATAAGGTTGTACCAACATCCAATGGTCGCTTTACACATGGGCTCCTTTTACCTCATATGGAACTTGATGCTTGAGACCTTCATCCATCTGCTTTATCATGTCTTCCAACTCCATCTGTATTTTTGTCCACAAATTCCCCAAAGGTCAGAAAAATCAAAAAAAAAGAGAAAAAGAGAAAAAATCAAGAATCAAGAAAATAGTAAAGAGAAAATAATTCGTCCAATGGTGAAAACTTGGCAAACAAGCACCTTGGATAAGCACCATGATGAAAACTTGGCAAATAGGCATCATGCATAAATCCCACATCCAGTCTACTTCCACGATTGGGGGAAACATCCACTTACGCATTCATTTCCTCCATCTCCTACATTTGCCTATCTTCCACATCCTATCCATCATATCCCATTTACCCCAGTCCTCCATCTTCCTTGTTATCTTGATAAAGACAGGGGCACAAACATATATGTATGATTTGGACACCTCTTGACATACATTCCCCTCATCCATATGTCATCATATTCCTTATCCACCTCCATCTACCTTCATCATCCATCCATCATTCCAACACCCATATCCCTTCCTTACCCATATCTCCTATGTATGTCCATCTCACTCCCTCTTGCCTCATCATGCATGACACATCTAGAGTGGGGACATCTCCTTATTTGTGATAGAGTCCTGGGAGATATCATTCATCCATCCCTCCAACTAATCCCTTCTATCTCCCCATCCTTATCTTCCTATCTACCCATCCACTAGTCATGTTCAATTTTTTCATCCTTATCTCTCCCATCCATTTTTCCATCCAATAATCCATTCCATCCTTCCACATCCTTATCACTCTATCCACCTATCCTATTATCTTTCTATCTCCCCATCTTTATCCATCCATCTGAGAGATCCCTTCCATCTCCTCATCCTTATCTTCCTATCTATCCATCCACTAGTTCTACTTCATTCTTCCTATCCTAGTATCTTTCTATCTCCCCATCTTTATCCATCCATCTGAGAGATCCCTTCCATCTCCCCATCCATTTATCCATTCCATCCTTCCAAATCATTTATCCACCTATCCTAGCATCTTCCTATCTCCCCATCTTTATCAATCCATCCATTTATCTCTATTTTCCTCCTATCTCATCATCCCTTGTCATTAGTATCTAGCTTTAGGCTACCCCCATGCAATCTAATTCCATTCATCTCACCATAATTCCTCACATCTATCCCATATCCTATCACTCTTCATCTCTCATCTATCCATCATCTTATCTTCCCGCTTCATCTTCTAATAATCTAAATAACTATCCCATCACTGAGCTTTATCTTATACATATCAACCATCCCATCTATACGGCCTATTCGGGCTCATCTTATCAACTCCATTAGCATGTCCCCTTATCATGTTCATCTCATCATCCCTTATGTCTTGTTTTTCATTGGTCTTGTGTTGAACTATGTTGCCCCTCCGCTTTCATGTAGGCAAGGTCTATCATTTGATCCACCCCTAGGGTTCTATCTTTTGTCTATCATCTTTCATCATTTTTCTTTGGCCTTGTATCAAACTACGTTTCCCTTGCCCTTTCTCATAGGCAAGACTAAATCATTTTTTCCACCCCTAGGGAATTTGTTCATCTAGTCTTTGTCATTCATTGAGGTCTCCATCGTCCTCTTTCCACTTTTATCATGGTCTTTTCTTGAACTATGAGGGCTCCGCACTTTCACATAGGCAAGGTTGATCTTTGATCAACTCTTGAGCCCCTAAGTCTGTAGGGTTTTTTTCTCTTGTGTCTTGTCATCCTGTCATCTTGTCATGTCGTCAAGTATGTCCCTATCCTAACTGGTGCTTACAAACAAAATTCATTAGTCTTATGAGGCTTAATTATTTTTAGATATCCTGCATCATGTCGATCAACCAATTTATCCTCCATATTTGGTCTCAACATGATGTATCCTTCCTAACAAACTGCATCAACCCCATACATCATCTTGATCCTATGGCAAAGGATGTTTTCAAATTGATTGCAATCTTCTGATGCTTTTGGTTTTTGTTTATCATTTGAGCTCCCTATCATCACTTGTCAAAGTTTTCATAATCTCTTATATTATGATGTGTTTTAACTAGTCTAAATAGGGGCATATCTTGATTTTTCTTTTGTTTGTTGTCTTTTTGGTTGTCCCACGTAGTACCCCCCAAGACCCCTGAGGTTTGTGTTACGTTGAGGCATCCTTTTGTGCTTGTGGTTATCCCAATACCTGGCCCAGCCAATGTCATTGTGACTTTGGGGTGTTGGGATAGCCTTCTTATTTGTTATGTTTGTGTATGCATTCGACACTAATCTACCTTGGTTCTATATACCATGGTACTTGGTGTTTTATTCTATAACAAAAATCAGTGCTCCAAAAATGGCAACTTGCATTGAATTGCATCTTTACCTCCATCATCTCCATTCATTTTAACCATCTCTATCTAATCCTAATCTATTCAATCTAGCACAAATCATCTAATCACACCTTTGGTTTTGTTCCTAGCCTTGCTACAAGCCTTGACCCAATCATCATCATCATCGTCATCATTTGGATGTATCTTTCCCTATCCTTTTGTGTTGTTTTAAGATGTTTCCTTCCCTCATCAACAACACTATCATCATCATCATCAATGGGATGTATCCTTCCCTATCCTTTTGTTTTTCTGGGATGTGTCATTCCCTCATCAACAACACTCTCATTGGGATGTATCCTTCCCTATCCTCATGTTGTTCTGGGATATATCGTTCCCTCATCAACAACACTCCATCAACCATCAGTCCATCCTAGCTTGTAGCTTGACTGGGGCAACATCACCTTTATCCTTAAAATCTATTTGTGCTTACCTTTATCTCTTCATCATATCTCACCCATCATTTTACATCATCTCATCCATCTCGAGAGAACACCTGTGTTCTCTTGAACCCGCATGTCCTCTAGAGGGGGCATCCCAATCCCTAATCTCCATCTTCACTCCCATCATCTTTCCTCCTAGTCACTCCTCGAATGACTGGGGCATCTTCCTCAATCTACCCATTTTCTTCTAAGTGCTATATTTTAATTTTCTTTCAAATGATGCTACTTCGTAACACCATCTCAAAGAGGGGAAAAATGTAGACACCTAAATTTGACCCCTTTACATAAGGTCAAATTTATCCCTTTCCTTCATCCCCTTCATCAATGTTAATTAAATTATTTATTTAATTAATGTTCCCCTTTTCCCTAACATTCCTAAGCTACTTAATATAATTAATTAAATACTTTACCATTAGCCCACTTCATCTCAAAATTAAATAAATGCAATCAATTTATTTAATTTAGTCAATTATCTTTTTCATTTTTAAATTCATTTTTTCTCTCCCCTTATCACATCCTCCATAACCCCTTTCACTAATTTGGATTAATTTAATTAATCCTTCATTAAGATGTGCATATCCTTAATTTGGATTAATTTCACATCCTCCATATCTAGCCACTTGCCTCTAATCATCATTAATTAGCCTAATCACCCGTTTGCACAATCCTAATCCTAATCACTTACCCTTTCTGCCATATCCTTAGGTCAATCTTTCTTGGTACTTACCTTTTTTGGGTTGACCTCTTCCCCATGTGAATTAAAAGTTCACACTTATTTCCCCAATGCATTTGTCTTCCTCATGACATCTCATATGTCACATCGTACCCAAAGGACAGAGACCATTTTTAGGGGAATCTTGTCTTACCCTTTGGTCTCTTCCAAAAATTGAATTAAAAATTCACTTTTATTTCTTCAAGGCCTTCCCCATTCCCCATGTTGACAAGGGATGACTTTCTAATAGTCATCACTTGTCACTTTCAGCCCCATATGGGGCCAAGAAATAATTTTTTGGGGAAATGCAAGTACCTTGGGACCACATCACCCTCTCCATGTCATTTGTACCCTTACCATCTCACCTTGTCCTTTGGACACTTCACCTGCCACATGTCAAGATGTGAGGGCTTGAGAGTCCTCAACACACCATAGCCCTACATCTTGGCCATGGTGGCTCAATCTTGACCATTGAATTCTCTAGAGAATTCAACTTCTCCTATAAATACCCCCCTCTTACATGCTCTAAGGGACAATTATGCATTTTGTAAGAGACTTATGATCTTAAGCCATTTGAGCCTTCATATTTTTATCACATCCTTTTGCATTCAATCCTCATTCATCTTAACCATTTGCATCCTCATTTGCATTTCAATCACTTTGCATCACATTTTCATCTAAAGAGCACACATCCAAGCGATATCAAGGGCCAAACAAGGAATCCACACGAAGAAAAGGTATAATCGGTTGTTTGTCTTTATGTTCCTTTTTGTTTATGTTAACGTAGCCCAATCTTGAGATGTTAGGTGTTTTAGACTTACCTGGCATTTTACTTCATTTTGCATCACTAGATAGGTATATTTCTCTTGTTCACACCCCCAAAAATCCAAATTTTCGTTCGATCTCTCAAGGGGGCAATATACCAACATAATTCTTCTCATTGGGGCAGTAGTGGAGCATTCAAAAAAAAATTTAAAAAATGACTTTTGATCTCGCTAGTGTTATTCTTTGAACCAACACAATAGGTACATTGCTTCAAAGAGGGGCAAAATGTAGACACTCAAAATATCCTGATTGATATCATGCACTTGATCCTGATTAACTAACACCGATTCTTCCTTAATCATTTCCACACTAACCAATTTATTGAATAAACTTTATTTAATTAACTGAATTCATTCGTTTTCCTCATTAATTAGATAATACACTTTATCAAATTTATTTCATCATCTCCTAATGTTCTTCTTTTAATTAAATAAATCAATTTTATTTAATTAAAATCCTAATGTTCTTCTTTTAATTAAATTAATTAATTTTTTTAATTAAAATCCTAACATTCTTCTTTTAATTAAATAAATCAATTTTATTTAATTAAAATCCTAATGTTCTTTTAATTAAATAAACCAATTTTATTTAATTAAAATCCTAAAGATCCAATATCCTCTCATTTGATTTAAATAAACCCAAACATTTAAATCAAATTTCACAAATCAACTAATCTCATCTAAGTTAATTAATCCTAAATTAATTAGCTCCTAGCACTAATCCCCCATTCCTCTAGCTTTTAATTCCACCCTAGGGTAAGTCAACCTTGGTCAACTAACCAAGTTTCACATGTAAATCAATTTATTTGATTTACTAATTACCTTATTTTATTTCAAAAAGGCATATTCCTAGAATATTCCACCCATTTGACTTTTCCCTCCTAAAGGACTTTTGTCCTCTTTCTTGAGCCACCTTGGCATTAAAGGGCTCTTACACACAAGCCACCTTGACATTTATTCTTTTTACACATCCCATCTCCCAAGATGTGCTCACACATGTGTGAGCACATATCCTCCAAGATTCATTAGCATGTTGACAAGTGGCATCATGCCATTGGTTCAAATTTTAATCCCACATTCTCTCCATTCTTCACTCTTCAATCCTTGGCTTTTATAAATAGAGGCATCATTTTCACAATGAGGATCCACAACTAAGAGCATTAGCACTATAGGCATTTCATTCCATATTTTTCATCATTTTCAAGCAATTTAGCTAGATTATAAACAATTTCATACTTTGTTCATCACAAATCCATCATCAAGCTTATCAAGGGGTTAGGAAAGGGCTTCTTTCCACATCAAAGGAGCACTAATCCCCCTTATGGGATGTTGGTTTGAGCATTAGAATAGTATTTCATTAGTAGTTTATTTGATATTCTACTTTGTTTTCATGTTCTTATGCTTATATTAATTTCATAGGGAATGCTTAATTCTTACTTGTTTCTTGACTAATGATCACTTGTTTGTTCATGTTTGAGTAGGTCTAGGAAGAGCATTCACACATATATACACACACAGACACACACATATATAAATATATGTGTGTGTGTGTGTGTGTGTGTGTGTGTACATATTTCACTTACATGTTTATGCAATTTTTTCATTGGCCTCTGCAATTTTCTTCACAAGGAACTGATGTTATTGCCTCAATCTTGCATATTAAAATTGTGTTTTGGGAATGGCCCCAGAAAATAAAGCTAAAGTATGGCTTAAGTTTGGGGGAATATTTAGGAAAAAATAATTTTTTGGCATGTTTTCGCAATTTTGTGATTGGTGGGTGTAATTTTCCTTGTGGTTTAGGCATTTTGTAAATGTTTTTAATAATAATAATTATTGTAGTGCATATAGGAACAATTACTTCCATTCTCAAAGTCCTTTACTTCATACAATCTAAGTTGAACACCATAATCCATTAATGCCAAGCACACTTGAATCTATTTAGAGAAAATGAAAATCACACTCCAACTTAAATTACAAAATATAAATTTAATTACACAAACATGAAAAATAAAATTACATTAAATTGCCACTTGTACAAAAGAGAACATGCATGTAACATAATTATCACAACCTATAATACCTCGTTAAGATTTAAAAAATGATAACAACTACAACAATTACATAAAATAATATATATATGCTTATATGTATACATATATATGCTTATATGTAGATATATATATACACAAACACATGCAAACATATATATATATATACATATATATGCATACATGTACATATATATATAGACATATATATATGTGATAGCCATAGGGCACAATATTCAATCCCTTCAAGCCAATTTTTTACATATGGCACGCCAATTTGGAAACCAATTAATTTAAATGCAATAGATGATTATTATTGTCTACACTACCTCTAGGAAAACCTTGAAAACAAGCAATTGCATATTTGTTCTAAATTGCCAATTCATTAGCCAATAACTGTGCTATAAATAATCATAAAGCAACTAGGTCAAATTTTTTAGGAAGCAAAAAAGCTATGGCAGAAAACATGCTTTCTCCACATGCACTATGGAATGTAGGCACCCTAGAAAGCCCAATCATTTCAAATACATTTTCTATTGCATGCCAAAAATTGTCGATATTGCAGTCTACCATTTGTAAATGTGGTTGGACATTTTCAATGCGATAGTATGTGTTTGTTCATGAGAAGATAAACCCATAGTGGCCAGCACCAAGAGTTATGTCATGGAAACTTGCATTCAAAAATGAATTAGGGAGACTTTATTTTATGAACGCTCTTTTGAGGGCAAACTATGTTGCACTGTTCCACAACTCCATTTGAATTGTGAAGTGTTGCATAGGTTTCTATCGAAGGCCTTCACAAAACCAAGCCCCCTAACTGATACAAATACATATACAAATAGACAATATGAAAATGATTAAAATTCTTGCAAACTCAAATAGATGATTTTATAGTTCAAAGGGATATGCATTAAACACAACTATGCATAGGAATATCAAAGGCTAGCGACAAATCAATGCAAGGCAATGGACTGAAAGGATCACCAACTTATACAATTTAATGGTGCCATAGATAATTTCAGGGAAATTACACTAAATTGACAACGTACAAAACAGAGCATGCATGTAACATAATTATCGCAACCTATAAAAACTGGTTAATATTTAGCAAATGATAATTGCTAGAGCAATTACACAAAATAGTATTATATAATTTACAATTATTCCACAAAGAAAATTAAACTTACATACTCTCTTACCTAGATCGCACGAAAGTTTCCAATCTGGCTCCAGTTATGAAAATAGGCATAAACCCTTCTAGTAACAACAGGTTTAATGATTTTACACCTAGACATTTTCCAATTATGTAGACCTAATATTCATTGTCATTTAAAAAATTCAAGTGCAGCTTCTATGCATGCATGCAAAGAGAAATGATTAACTTGTAAGGAACATACATGCAAGAAAACCATAAAAATGACACTATTAAAACATAAGAGCTTACAAATGCATGCAACAAGGTATTTCCATTCCTAATCATGAGTAGCAAAGAGATCAACATTAACGAATTACGTTGTTAACTATTTAAGTGAACAACTAGCACTAACCCATACAAGAAATCAATGATAGCAAAGTATAGACATTAACACACAAAATGCAAACAACTACAAATAGTACACATTTACCCATTAAATTCAAACATGCAAACCACTATAAAATGACACTGTAAAATACTACCAAGTTACCAATGCCTTGGTTTAACACATGCAGATTTAATAATATTATACCCAGATATTTTCCATTTGCCTAGACCTAATTTTCGTCGCTATTTAATAAACTCAATTGCAATTGCAATGCAATAGATGTTTGTAGAAAATTTAAACAACAAATTGCAATGGATACATGCCTAGGAAATACTACTTTCATTCAAAATCATGAAAAACACACTATCGTGCTAGCTCCCTCACAGAACAACAAAGGCTAACCCATAAATACAGTTGGGAAAACAACCTAAGAAAATGTGAAAATAAATGAGCACACACAATGGAAATTAACCATAAAATGCAAAAGATACAAAAATCAATAAAACAACACTGAAAAAAATCAAAGTGTAAAAGATAGAGTAAGTTACAAAAGACTCAACTAGCTACTTCCATTGTTAACCTTGGGGAGTAGAGAAATCCACATCAACAAATTACGGTGTTAAGTATCTAACTTGACAACAACCAACATGATGATATGGCATTGCAAAATAAGTTTTTTGAATGTGTGTATATATATATATTTGCACATATATATAGATACATATATACACACGAATGCATACATATGTACATATATATGTACATTATGGAACAAGAAACAGTGGAGAAATCGAGTAATAGGTAGTTGCACTTTTCATCAACAAAAGAAAATATAAAGAACATTTGATCAAGGAGCAAGGGAGGACAAATAATGTATTATACTATCGACATAAAAATGACATTGTCCTAATCAGTTTGTCCATAGCATGAGCCAACAAGCAAGTAAAAGTTATGTTAGTATAGATCTCGGTTATGCATCTTTTCACTTGCAAAGCCTGGTTCACCATTTTGAATTGGTCTTCTAATTGTAAGTGTTGAGTAGGTAGATATTGTGGGTAGATGTATGACTCATTTTGTAAGCTCTACGTCTTCACTAGCCATATTTAATTATGTAGTCCATAAAGAAAGAAGTAATGATCTTGAAAGAAAGTGAGATATGCAGTAAAGTTTATTTATATATGATAGTTATATATAAAATTGAAAATTACTTATTCATATTTATTTCCTTATTTAACTGTGGAAAACATACTATCTATTTTGCAAATAGCTGAAACTGAGGACACTTGAAAAATGACTTTTCAAAATATATTTTAAATAGATGCTCATTTGTCCTTGACTTAAACCTAAATTTTTTAGATTACTTTATACTTTCGTACATAAGTTGTTCAAAATATTTGAAAATTAGTCTTATGAATATAAATTTTGCTAGCAAATTGTTCTAAACATGTAAAAATTATTTGCAAATCATTTTTGAAAGTAGATACTAATTTTAATATGCATGTTAAAAATAAATTAACTAATATCTATCAATTGTGAAAGTAAGAAGTAGAAAACATTAATTAAGAATCTTCTTCAAAACAAAGTATAAGTCAATTCAATAAAGACCAAAGTTTTGATATATTGCAATAATAATAACTGGACCAATTGGTGTAATGAAATAAATGCCTACATTTTTAATTACTCAATTAAAATTTGAAAATGCATAAGGAAATATGCAAACGTACGATAAAATTTTATGCACAAAAAGCAATAAATCTAAAAGCAAATAAGTTTTTACCGAGCAATACTATTACTGGTTAGTTTGTACTATATTAACTATTTTGCCTGACTATAAAAAATAAAAAAGTCTAGTTTTCTTTGTTGTATTTAATTTGATCTAAGGTCAATGCTTGATAACCACTAAATAGTTTTGTAGTTGTAGACATCTAAATTTGACCACTTCCACATGGTCAAAATCGTCTACTCTATTAGTCTATTTCATTAATAATGATTAAATAATTTATTTAATCATTATTTCATTTTTTGTCTAAGGTTCCTAAAGTATGTAATTGAATAATTAAATACTTTACCTTACACATTTTCTTCTCTAAATTAAATAAATAAGATAATTTATTTAATTTAGTCACTTAACCTTTTGATTAAAAATCAATTTTGAATTCTTCATCTTCTCTCTCCTTGTCACATCCTCCATAATCCTCATCTAATCTAGATTAAATAAATTAATCCATGATTAGGATGTGAACCACTTAATCAAGATTAGTTTCACATCCTCCATAATCTCCCACTTGCTTCTGATCTCTCATTAATTATCCCAATATGGTGTTTGCACAACCTTAATCAAGGTCATTAGCCACATTTAGCATACCTTTTTTAGTCAACCTTTTCACTTGTCTTTCTTGGCCTTGACTCCCTTTACCATGTGAATTTTTAATTCACATTTATTCATCCTAGGCTCCTCTCTTCCCCATGTGAATTTTTAATTCACATTTTATCCTTCCAAAGCTTACCCTATCCCCATGCAAGTTCTAGAAAATTTACCTTATCATTTTACATGTGCCAAAGACTTCTAGAACTTTAGACTTGTCACATCACTCACATGTGGCAAATCCCCACCTTTTTGGAAACCCTCTCTTATCCTGTTAAAACCCAAAATTTCCATTAAAATTCTAAGGTTTTCCCATTTTTGAACCTAATATTTTCACTATCTTTCTCACAAAAGTCATTCAGCGCCTTCTATACTTTAACCCCCATTTAATTCCCCTATATTTCACTACCTTCTCATGAAAAAATTAACTATACCGGCATTCAAAAAGGCCAAAATTGACTTATACTTCACTGCAGTCATATTCATTTCCTTTCATGGTCTTACCGCTTTACCGCGGCCTCCCACAATGGGTTCGCGGTATGGCGGTAGCGGTTATGGAGCAAGCAAAGGGAGCTTACCGCCGCACCGCGTTTGGTCTTCAAACACACCGTGGTGGTGTGGTAAATGGTTGCCAAGGTTAGTCAAAGGCTACCGCTACACCACGTGCGATCAACATAGTGACTGTGGTGCCACGGTGAGTGGTGAGATAACTAGCGGGGCGACAGTCATCATGGTTATCGTGGTACCGCCATTGTTCAGAGGGGTGACCGCGGTAGCGTGGTAGAATGGAGGTAAGCAGTGAGGCGTCGGTGGGTGGCAGTTAGTGGACAGCTACTGCTACACCGCGGCCAGTCAAGAGGAAGACCACGGTGGCACGATAACAGTCAACGATTAGCGAGGGTAGTCAGCCTGGATGGGAGTTAGAGACAGTGGCGATTAATAAGTAGGTCACTGCAGTACCGCGCACGGTGAAGATAGAGACAGCGGTAGCGCAGGTAGCAGTGAGGTTAACAGTTAATGCCAAACACCGCTATACCACGAACAATTAGAATGAGGCCGGTGGTGGAGCGGTGGACGGGAGTTGCGGTTAGAGAAATGACTACCGCTATACCACCAGAGACAAAAAAAAAAAGGCTGCGGTTGAGCGGTGGGAGAAAGGAACATGGTGGAGCGGTCAAAATCAATACCGCAGAACCGTAGGGTGTGAACACGAAGGTCGTGGTAGAGCGGTAAAATTAAAAGCTACGATGAAAGCAAAAATAAAGAGCAGTCAAAGTATTAAAATGAAATGAAATGCAGAACTATGCATTATAAAATATTTAATTTGCCGATAAGGCAACCCAATTAAATATTTTTTTTTTTGTCTATTAATGAATATCAAATGGCTATAATACAAAGTGAAGGGTCGCGACCCTTGGTATGAATTGTATAAATACTTTGTAAAATCAGTTGCAGAGAGGGAGGTAGTAGAGTAAAATTATATTTCTTAGAAAATAAGACTAGGAATGTAAACAATGTACAGAGCCTTTCCTGAAACAGATCAATGGAGATAATGAATTTTAATTGGTGAATTCTTATCTGAATTCAGTTGTTGAGATGTTATAATTTGTATTATTTTTATCTTTGATTCTCTCCAATTCGAAGTCTTCTAATCATTTGAATTAATGTATCAAGCATAATGTTTGATTCATCAAGGTGTATGTTTTCACTTTGTGTGATTTTTATTTGCTGGTGTCTACAAATCATAATTAAAATCCTTCAAGTAAGTCACAGTGATTTAGGATTTTTTTTGGATTGTTGAAGAAGAACTTGGTAGGAAAACATTCCAGTACTATTTGTGCAAGTCATAAATAAATGAAATTATATGTCAGTCATAAGATTCTATTTTACAAAGTGCCTAACAACTTGAATTAAACCAGAGAAGGAAAACACATATCATTTTCTATTTTTTACTCCATTGCCCATGTGGACAGAAGGCACTGATCTACCTCAACCCAGAGATAAAATTTCATATCAAACAACTTATTCAAAATCCTTTCTTTTGTGCAGTAGGAGTAGGATTAGCTGTAGTGGTTTTCATCTATTCACTTACATTTGCCATTGTAGATGGATTTCTCAACCAGGAAATACATTTCAATCTGCATCATTCATATAGGTTCACCCGCCTTGGTCTAGTAGAACCTAAAGAGAAGAAGGTTCAATTGCATCAATTGGCCTTGTACGTTGGCCAAAAGCGTTGTGAGAGCTTGGCAACCTCTCATGGTTCAAACTTGCATTTTTGAGACCCAACATATCCATTAGACTCTCTCAAGCATGTGAATTTTTAATTCACATTTATTTCTTCAACCACCTTCACATTCCCCATGGAGATTTTTGAGGAATTCTAAAATTTCTCAAATATCTTTTTCACTCTCATTTGGGGACAAGAAGTTCATTTTTGAAGAAATCTTTTCATCCCCCAAGGTACCTACAAGGTACTTGTCCTTCCTCCACATCATGTACCTTTCTTCCACCTCACTCCCACATCATCTCATCCTAATC
Organism: Sequoiadendron giganteum; assembly: GCA_007115665.2. Taxonomy (NCBI): domain Eukaryota; kingdom Viridiplantae; phylum Streptophyta; class Pinopsida; order Cupressales; family Cupressaceae; genus Sequoiadendron; species Sequoiadendron giganteum. Next base: position 259,673,641 of record CM021100.1, on the reverse strand, counting down.
CATCTCACATTCCACATGTCAAGATATAAGGGCTTGTGAGTCCTCAACTCACCATAGCCCTCCATCTTGGCCTTGTTGGCTTAATCTCAACCGTTGAATTCTCTAGAGAATTCAAATTTCTCTATAAATACCCCCTCCTTCCTCTCATTTTGGGGAATCATGTTTATGTTACCAAACTCTTGTCAATTTGTCATTTGAGCATTTTTTGCCTTCACCATAACATTTGAGTATTTCTTGCCTTCACCATAGCATTTGAATCCACACCCTCATTCATATTGCATACCATCTTTCATATTTGACCTCATTTGCCATCCAAGGAGCATACAAAGCACACAATATCAAGGGCCAACCAAGGAATTTGCAGCACAAAGGTATAATCAATTATTCTCTTATTTCATCTTGTTTCCTTGCTTATCATTCTTTAGGCTAATCTTGAGGTGTACTCTTTATGTTCTTCCTTTTATTGCATTATTAGTTTGTTTTGCATCATTATAATTAGGGAAAACATTTAAGGGATCACATTTCTGGCACGCCTGGTGAGACCCACAAATGAGTCTCTTTATTTCACGTTTGTTGTTGTTAAGTTGTTTGCAGGTCTAGGTCGTAGAGGGGCAGATTTGCCCCATAGAGGGGCGGACTTGCCCACCCATGTGCTGCAGAGGGGGGGACCTGTCCTACTAGTTAACTATTTCTGACATATTTTGTTGCAAAGGGGCGAACCTGCCCTACTGGTTAACTATTTCTAACATATTTCGTTGCAGAGGGGCAGACCTGCCCTACTGGTTAACTATTTCTGACATATTTTGTTGTAGAGGGGCGGACCTACCCTATTTTTTAATTGTTTATGACATATTTTGCTACAGAGGGGCAGACCTGCCCTACTGGTTAACTATTTCTGACATATTTTACTGCAGAGGGGCGGACCTGCCCTCTTAGTTCACTGTTTCTGACATATTTTGTTGTAGAGGGGTGAACTTGCCCTCTTAGTTCACTATTTTTGATATATTTTGTTGTAGAGGGGTGGACCTGCCCTATTGTTCCCACTATTTTGAATGTAGAGAGGAGGATTTTCCCTAAACAACATGCTTTGGAAGGTAAAAAATTTGCATTTTAGCTTCGTTTTTGCCTCAGTTTTTTGTTGTTTTTGAGTTCTAACCCCCTAACCTTGTTTGTTTGTGGGTGTAGTTGGATTTCTTGATAATACTTTACAGCATATTGTTGTAACTCACAAAGAATAGAGGATAAAATAGCTAACACTTATTTGCAGGGCCATCAATTTATTCAAATTTTAAAGTCTTTCCTTGTTGTTTTCATCTAGGCACGTAGTTTAAGTAGGGGGAAATAATATTTACTGCTTGGTGTGGTTGTTTTTGTGTTACCCAAAGGGGGCACTATTTTTTTTTCGCTTTCCCCTTGCACTTTGTGTGATCCTAGGGAGTAGTTGGGAATGGTTAGTGCCTTCTTTTTAGAGGGAGTTGCTTGGGGATTTCATCACCCCAAGGGACGATCCCAACCATGTGTACCGTCGAGGTATAAAAAGGGGGGAGATCAAAAGTTGTACCCCAATCCAGTCACATCGTGTTTGGCGGAGCGTCGAAGCTAGGGTGATACCTAGATAGACGTGAAGAGTTGGTCTGAGCCCTTCAGTATCTCATTGGGGTTCCCGCATCACGCTTGTGATGGACTGGTGTTCACGGTTTGGGCCTCATGTGCCGAGAGTATATTCAGGACTCCCTAGAAGCCTTGTATATCCTAGATTAAGACCTTTTGGCCATACCCTTAACACTAATCATAGGATTGTGCTTGTCTAAAATGTCTTTTTGCTAGAAAATAGTAATTTTTTTATAATTCAACCTCATTATTGTCATTTCAAAGTCCTTTCCATAGTCATTCTCATCCAAATCAAGTCCATGTTTTCTGTAGAGGGGCGGATTTGCCCTCCTGGTTCACTGTTTTTACTGCAAAGGGGTGATTTTGCCCTCCTGGTTCACTGTTTTGACTGTAGAGGGGCAGACTTGCCCTCTTGGTTCATTGTTTTGACTACAGAGGGGTAGATATGCCCTTTTGAACAGATAATTTCACCCCTTTTGACCATTTCAAGTCTTCATTTGACCATTTCAAGCCTCCATTGAACCGTTTAACCATTCCAAACATCCATTTAACCCTTCTAAACATTCGTTTGACCATTTCGAGCCTCCATTTAACCTTACTAAACTTTAGTTTCTCATTCACATTATTCATTTCATAACTAGGGCAACCCGTTTCACCATTTCACCACGTGTGACCTAAACATTTGCACTTTCCAAAAGTATCACTTCGGCATCCCCCCCCCCCATAATATAGAAACCATCAAGACATCTTTAGTTTCCATTCTTCATTATCCTTCAACACAAAATCCCTTAAACCTTATTTTAGGAGTTATCTCCCAAATTGACCAAGGCGTTAAGTTTGATCGTTATCCTACATATCAATCATTGTCTTCAACCTAATCAATTTGCTCCTATTCTGAGGTAAATTTGTGTTAAAATTCAACATCATTGGCCCAAATTAATCCCCTTCCATCTCAAGGTGGATTTGGTGCCATGATCATTGGTTTAGCCCGTTTAATCCGATCAACCAACGTTTTATGTCACTTAGGGTGATTTCTGAATTGGGTCTTAGGATCCCTTCCATCAACAAATCCTAATCCATCATCCAAAACAAAACAAACTTATCCAATTGATCCAAACAATCCAATCCAATCTATCCAAATCCAATATCATCCAATCAAAATCCCATCATCCGATCAATATTTAATCATCTAATCAAATCCAATCCTTATCCAATCATCAAATTAATTGATACATCATCAATTCATCCATCATCCTATCAATTGATTCATCATCCTATCAATCGGTCCATCATCCAATCCAATCCCACAATCTTAAGCCAATCCAAATCAATCAATCCAAATCATCATTTAGAAGTTGTATCTCAAAATCACTTAGTTGTTTTGCACGTTCATGACTGTTTAGACCCATTCACAAACAAAAAAGCAAATGGCAGACCAACAAACCCAAGGTTCCCAACCAAATATCCCTCAAGATCCCAATAACATTCCAAGCAATCCACACGATCCCCATAATGGCGTCTCATTCCAATCAAACACCGACATCCAGAATATCACACCACCCAGTGACGAGAACATGGTCAATCAACCTGAAGTCACCGTTGATGAATACCTTAGTAATCCTACCAATGTCCAAATGACAGACTGACTCCTCAACAAATGTGGGGATAAGATTCTCGCCACCCTACTCATGAAGGGAGTTAAACCACCATCTGACTTTGATGCCTCATTATATGTCCTCCCAACACCTATTGATCTACAAACTTCGCAAAATGCTCTTGGAAATTCCTATGTCCCCAAGAGTGCACCTATTGACAACTGGTACCACCCCGAATTTGGAAATGTTGTCATCCATCAAGTCCAAGAATATCCTCGTCTTTTGACCACAACATCTACTATCCCACCACCAAATCCTAATGATCCCTATGCTTATGGCATGCCATCATACATCCCATCTGCTCCACCGCTTCCTCTCTCATATCCTAATACTAGGGGCACACCTATACTTACCAATTTTCTACCTCCTACATTTCAACAGCTTCCAATTAATCCACACCAATCCACCACACTACAAGCACCATCATGAGATACTGCTATCGTTGTAGCCTCATCTCAACCCTCACATCCACAATATCTGCAACACACTATCACTATCCTGCAACAAAACATTTCGATCCCTCAGCAACACACTACCATTCCTACACAGCCATCACATCAAGTAGTACAGACTACCTTGTAGCCACAACAACCACCGCATGGCCCTTTTTTGGTCGTCCCCCAGCAACAACATATCTCATCTCACCCACCTCACCAACAACAGCCACAATAGCGACTCCCATAGCAACATGTACATATCCCTACACAAACACACAATAATCCACTTACCAAGTACCTCTATCATCCCTCTAGCACATACACTATTCCATCCCACCTTAATACAAATCCTCATCAGAATGCTCAAAACCAAATGTGGACCCAATTTCCACCTTATACCAATCCTTCATAGCCACAAAATCATTCCCACCAACAACCATCAAATCCATCCCCATATGCCACACAACAGCCCGCCATTGCGCAACAATACCAATCCTATCCGCCTTACCTTCAGCAACAACAAACTTACCAATAGGGTGCACCTTCCATTCCCCATTACCAACAACCATCATCACATCAACAAGGGGGTCCTAACCCCTTGTATTATAAAAATTCTACACAACAGCAGGGCCCATCCCCCACTCCTTACTATCAACAACAGTCAATGTACCAACAAGTGGCTCCCACTCATCACAATCTGTCATCAACTATCCATCCACTTATAATCAGAAAATGCATTCGTATCCAGTTCAACACTCCTATGATCTGACAGCAGTAGGGCCATCCTCATTATACTTGCAATACTATCCATATAATCAACCCACTAGGATTCCCACAACACCCATCAATAAGGACTTGGAAGAAGTAAAAGCAACATTAAAGGATCTACAAGCTGGAACGGGCAAACATACATTCAAGTTTGAGGAAATTTGTCCTTATCCTTTTGATCCCTCCATCTCCTTGGTTCCTTTTCCCAAGCATTTTGAGATACCAAACTTCGATAAATATAAAGGAACCAGGGACCCCAGAGCCCAGAGCCCACCTTCAAGAATTTTACGCCCATTGCCAAGAGGTCATGCATAATGACAATTATCTTATTTAACTTTTTCCTAAGAGTCTCCAAGGAGTTGCCCTTAACTAGTTTATGGGCCTTGAAAAAGGATCCATCAAAACCTTTTCACAACTATCTGAACAATTTGTCTCCCACTTTTCCTTCAATCTAGAGAAGGACATTGACACACTCGATCTCCTAAAGGAAAAACAACGTGATGGGGAGACCTTCACTAGCTATCTGCAATGATGGTGTGCCTTGGCCATTTGGATGAATTCTCCACTGTCAGAAAAGGACATGGTCACATTGTTCATCAAAAATTCTCATCCGAATATGGCTCACAATTTCCATCTCCACTGCATCACCACTTTTTCAATACTTGTGGAGAAGGGTCCCATCCTATAACAAGCTCTTATTCCTAAAGGGCAAGTCAAGCTTTTCAATTCCGATAAAGAAAAATCCTTTGGAGATAAAAACAAAATTGTTGTTAATGATGATTTCACTGACACCAAACACGTCCAGGTGGCTACCACCTCATAGAAATTCCCACCTCAACAACATCAACAATCAATACCAAATGCCATATCCGTGCTTCAAGGAGCCCCTCGACAACAGTCAAACCAAAACAACCTAGGGGGAAACAAATGATAGTTCACTCAGTTGGGAGAACCCCTTAGCATTGTGTTCAATAAACTTATGCAAGCCAACTACCCCATTACTTATCCTGTCACCAAGCCCCTTGATGAGTCCAAGCCCAAGCCAGCTTGGTTCAAAGATAACGAATACTATGAATTCCACAAGATCAAAGGGCACACATTGGATAAGTTCCAAGGACTAAAAACTTATGTTCAAGGTCTAATAGATCGGGGTGAGATCCATGTGGATGCTAGTACGACGTCTTCATCCAATGCTCAACTCCAAATATACCAAAATACCTTTCCTAAACACAATCAGGGTCCTAGTACTTCCAACTCTAATCCTGGACCTAGCAACAATAACAACCAAAATAACAGCACCAATAACATCATCTATAAAAATGTGCCATACAATTACCAGGGTGTGGTCTCATATGTAGAACAAGTGTAGCCACGTGTATCCATGATATGCGTCAAAGGAAAAGATGTGCAATGTGTTGTTACCACTCGTCAAACCCGCATCAGAGTCCTAACAACTCTTGCATCTACCCAACTACCATCTATCAGTTCACAATATAACATCCTTGACCACCTAGGCAAGACTACAACTCAGATATCCATCCTAGATCTGCTTAAGTCATCTCTCGTGTATCAAGACATCTTAAAAAAGGCTTTACAAAGCACACAAGTGCCCGATGATATTGACCCCACCCAATTCCAAGCATTGGTGGGGAATCTCTCATCAACCTATCAATTAGCCTTCAGCCAAAAGGACATGTCGTGCCTTGACTCAAGCCATAACTGCCCCCTCCATCTCAAGGTTGGTTTAAATTGTCAAAAATTGAAAAGGGTATTGGTAAATAATGGTTCAACCCTAAATATTTGTACAATAAAGTTTATACAATAGGTAGGATACACCCAGGCTGACCTAAATAATCAGGTGATCACTATTAAGGCATATGACAATGCAAAAAGAGATTTTGAAGGCACAATCTATCTTCCTATTCAGGTGGGTCCCATTGTATAGTATACTATGTGTCATGTTCTAGAACTAGAACTTCTGTACAACATTCTCCTTGGTTGTTTGTGGATTCATTCTATGCAAGTCATCCCATCCACCTACCATCAATGATTGAAGTTCCCATTTCAAGGAATGGAAGTCACCATACAGGCTAATCCCTAACCTTTTGAATATTGTCGTGCCTTAGAAGCTTCCTTTCTGCATTCACATTATTGCCCAGGAGTCAAAATGGGGGCATCCCAAACATCTGATTCTCATCCATCCACCAATACACTAAACACCTCATCTCAACCCTCATCCACACCTGGTTCCACCATCACCAAGGTCCAGATCATCGACAAGTGATGTGGTGAATACGAAATGTGTATTGCACTAAACATGCCAACCATGCCACCCTCACCATGAACATATGGGAAACCATCTCCATCAGTTCCAAAAGAAGAAGAAAAAACACTTACCCTCACTTCCAAAAACATGGGCTCAACCACATTCAATGATCTGGGTTCCCTTCAGGATCAAATGGAAGCGGATATCAGCCAATGGGTTTATAGAGAAGAACCTGAACCACCACATCCTCTCATAGAATACTTCCAAGAATTTTATCCACGTTCCTCCAAGTTCATTGAAAAGTGCAATTACCAAGGCGGAGGCCTTGGTGTGAGAGAACAAGGAAAACTCCAGCCCAATTACCATCCGGCCAAAAAAATTGGGCTTGGGTTATGATACTAAATAGAAAGGTCTTGTGACATCCTCTAGCACTTCTAACAATGTTAGTGTCGACGATGGTTCCCTCAAAGACATACCAGAGGAAGAGTTTATCAGACACGCGTATGATGACTTGGATCATGTTGATCTCCCCACCGTGTTTGATGCTTATCCGTTTGCACCATAATCTTATCCCTCAAAAATCTTGAACTTATAGATCATGACCTACAAGGTAGTGCACCCACCGACACATTTCCCTCAGTGGATACCTACGTACCTCTCATGGGATTGGGGGAAGATGAACGCCCTAACCACAAAAGCAAAAAGAAACAAAAACAAAATAAGTCATCAAGTGAAAACCTCCCTAAGGCACTTTTTGATTGGGAAAAAGTAAAAACAAAGGAAGTATCTGATAGTGAAAACCTCAATGAGGCACTAGAGGATGGGGATGTTCATCTTCCCCTTGTGGGAACACAAATATCTAAGAGTTCTTTCATTCTCATTGAAGAGACACAATAGATAAATTTGGGGACAAAAGAAAATCCAAGAATCACTTATGTGGCCAAATCTTTATTAGAAGAAGAGTATTCCACCATTGTTCAAATTCTTAGAGAAGGTGTTATCAATTTTTCATGGGATTATTCAGACATGCCCGGCCTTGATCCTGATCTTGTTGTACATCATTTGGATTTTCATCCAGATGCCAAACCTGTCAAGCAAAAAATCAAAAAGATGCATTCGCAGGTAGCCCTATTAGTTAAAAAAGAATTGGAGAAATCACTAGAAGTCGGATTCATTTGACCCATTGACTATTCCGACTAGATTTCCAACATAGTGTTGGGGTTACCGTACTAGAATGTCTCAGATCTAAGATCTAAAACTAGTAGCACCTCAATGACTTTCATTCCAAACCACTTCAAAAGCACTAACAACTATGCCATAAAGCGTAAATAGGCACAATAGTTCTCCCCCATTGATCCTTCTGAGAAAAGCACATGCAAAACTAAAGCTAGATTCAACACCATGAACAAAAAAAACAAATGAACACATAGATTTACGTGGGGAAAACCCTTTCGGGTAAAAAACCCCACACTCTGAAAGATAGAGCCGTTGTATTATTCAGCAACTAAATGATTACAATACAATATCAGGCTCATAGCCATTACAAGAGTTACATCTTGTTCATCTGGAGAAATACAAGCAACAGCATAGATCTGCAACCTCGCACTGTTACAATGTCTTCACAAGACATATAGTGAATATTCCCTTTAGCTCCTCAGCCCACTCACATGGCCAACATTTTAGCTGACACAGCCTCATGGCCTCCTCAGGTTCACATTTGCTCAGATTTTGAGTGTCTCAGTGTCGGTGGTTACAATTCTCTACGCATACCGCTCGAACACACACTCTCTGATCTCTGACCAAGCTCAGTGATCATGGATTTGTCGATCTGCTAATCATTTGATCTTTTGATCTGATCTCTATCAGCTTGCTCTGCTTTCAACTTCAACTTCTCAGCTTTGGCTTACTATCGATCAGCATCTGGCCTCACCTTCCGACTTAGCATCAGTCGACATTCCATTGGCCTCTCAGCTTCTGATCAAAAACTCTCATTATCACCAAACGGCCATCAGGGTCTCAAAATACCCCACTAACAAGCTTCACCATCTCGAGTTGTGTGCACCACCTTTGTAGCTGACATCGAGTCTCCCTACAATCAATTATGCACTCTGATCAAACCCTCGAGACATGCGCACAATCTTTCAGCCACTAGTTTTTGATTTGCAAAAATGATGCAAAATCAACCAATGAGATTTCACCACGTGTTGTACTACCATTCGTTTGCCTCTTGCAAATTGATCACCCTAAGCCTTATTGCTAACCATTAGTCAAACCTCTAAGGTTCGGCGATCAACAACTCTACCATTATCCAAGAGCAAAGCCTTTATGGTATGGCGATTCACCAAACAACTGCCAACAACCAGCAAACCCTCGCAGAACCGCTAGCCAAGCTACCGCTATCATGAGGCAATCACCTTCACTAATACCGACCACTAGATTATCGGGTCCCACTAGCCATGTGTTCGCCACTCAGGAGGTTTCGGGGCACTCAGGGGAATCTCCAAGATTCCCTTGAGCCCGCCCAGAGCCGGCTCCCGAAGTTGCCACGTGTCCACCACTCGCGCACTCCGCTTGGCTTACGTGGAAGCCGCTAGAGCTCCTTCAGGGAATCTCTTGCAACATCCGCTAGATTCCCCAGGGAACTCTCGAGGCGCTGATAAGTGTCTTCCATTGGATGACCCCTCGCACAAAGCAACTTAGGGGGCCCACCATCCTTCTGATGTGCACACTGCTTAAACAAGCCACCACGCATTGGGCGCTTAAGCGATTTCGCTCGACGAAAAAGTTCTCAACAGTACTTGCCTCAAGATGGCATGGAACGTGATGGACACCGTCGGATAAAAGCCTCCACAGTCATCAATCAGGTTCATCACCACTTGGTCCCACTTCAACCGCTCAACACGTTATCGACATATCGGTGGGACATGAAATTTCACCCACCGATATGAGATCGCCTCACCACATTGGCCCATCCGTGGAACAACACAAAGACTCCCGCCGATAGCGATCACCAGCCGATAAGAAATGCCACCAAGCCAAACCCATCGGGCCATTGCTGGAACACCCCCAGGAGTCCCATCGACTTGACATAGTCTCGATGACAAGGAATAAGTTGAACACATGAAGTCCTCGGACCAACGCGATACAAGCCAACGAGATTGAGGCACATATTTCCAACAATCTCCCACTTGACGAAGACTTGATGGCTTCCTCCAAAACCTAAAAAATAAGAATCTCTCCATAATGCTTTTGCGCTCCAAACAAAACACCTGCAATGACATCAAAGATGTCCACCAGCACAAGCAACAGTTCCAACCATTCTTCACAAGAAAAAGGAACAAGCCAAGTCAAAATTGCACTAGTCTCCGGAACACAAGAATCAGATCCTTCGAACAGAAAAGGGATCAAGTTGTCATCACTCCACTATGCTCACTAGCTATCCAAAAGAAACACCAGATTCAAAGCTCTCAAACAAAAACACAACGTGAAGCCATTCTCCATAACAAGATAAAACAATTAGCTAGAACAACAACCAGGAAACTGACTACTCCCATCCAACTGATCAAACCCACGCAATCGAAAATATCACACACAGCTCATGCTAATCCATCCAATCACCCATACCTCAAAGGTATGCACATCAATAAACTCATGCCATCACATATTCACTCATCAACTACAGAATACAAGCACCATGTGTCAACCAGTCAAAAGACCAAACACATCCAGGTACTCCCACTACAAGGGTACTATCCAGATGAATGCAAAGAACCGGAATGAGCGCATTCAACATGACTCTTCGTTAACATCCCAACAAAAAAGGCACCATCACAAGTGATCCAGGCATACCAAGTCCACCAATCACAACACATAGAAGAGCATAACCATGTAGTACCAGAGAACATCCACAATGATATGAAAACTTGCAAACCAAACATGCCCTTCTACACACACTTCTATATACCAGTAGTGTCAAGTGTGATCTCCTTCAAATCTCAAAGGGAAGCCACTCAAGGAAGATCAAACCAGCCCATATTCTTATCTCCTACCAGTTCTCAAAAGCACAAGGAGATAGAATGCTATCCACCCTTCACTATGGATCCTCCAGAAACTTAAACATCAATTCAAGATCCATATCATAAAAGCAAGCATAAAACACATCTAAAAGATATAATGGGCAAACAATCTCAAAAGAACTTCACTATAGAGAAGACCAAAGGGAAAAAGATGCTCCTCCAAGATATAATAGCCGCCATGACTTATCTAAGAACAATCTCCTTATCGGTCTCTATTGAACTCGCGTTCAACCAATGTGTAGGCTACTCAGACTTTCAATTGTAAATAGTACAACAAGCTCACCTTATTCTCAATGCATCCATGAGCACTAACAACTAATCATCTCATGCTAAACTCTAAGTTGCATTACTCCAGCCAACATGAAGTCCTTAAGCACATGACCAATGCACTCAAAACACAGAGAAACTCCAGACCACTGTCAAAGCTCCAAAACCTAGGAACAAGAACTTATCATGACACCATGATCTTACCATCAACCTTAGGATATACCACGCTTCAGGTGACTCCACCAAGGTCTCAAGAGCAAAGCCTCATGCCAAAACTCTAAACTAGCACCACCTATCAAGTACCACCAGCACCTCAACCAAAGACTCGCAAGAGTCCTCCATGGCTCCAATATGTTGCACATCTTCAAATAGTGCCCATGCAAATGTGAAAGAGCTCTTCTACAGCAATAGGATCTAAGAGCTCCACCCGAAACATCTGCAACACCAAAGAAGATCACTAGACACTGCTAAAGCTCCCACTGAACGTGGCACCGAGCTTTCCAAGCATCATGACCAACCACCTACTGATCCAAAAAACCTCCAGTTACAACCGATAACATGTCCATCGGAGAACAACGCCGAACAACACCAAGATCTCCAGATCACGTAGACTACACCATCACTGTCAAAATCTTACACTAGCCAGTGTATCAATCTCTCCATGACATCATGATACTCTCGCTACAGGTCCCCATAACTAACTATTCAAGTAATAAAACACCATTCCTCCTTGCATCTCAAAATAGCTACACCAATCCACAAGTGGCCACAAAAAAGGCCAGCTAATAGATCTGCACCACCACTGAAGCAACCTCATGGATATTGACAGTCCACTTCCGAGTTGACTCACATCAAACATGTAGGTAAAGACAACCAACAACATTGCACAACTCATAGATGCAACCAGTGAAAAACCTTGCAAATCTATCATCACACTGGAAACAGCAAAACTGAGATCTCAAAGAAAAATCCCATGTAGACAACATGACTCAAACACCAGATCAAGCTTAGATCTGATTCGCCAATCACATCCACAACCCAAGCACCATAGTCTAGGGAACTAGCAAGAAAAAACCACAAGAATGCTGAGTAAAAAATAGATACAAACACTCCCATGCAGAGAAGACATCGTACCTCCTCAAACATGTCGAACTGCAACTATCTCATCCAGTCAAACCCCAAAAATCCAAGGTCTAGGAAATAGTTTAACAACAGCTCCACAAAACCACAAGTTTTACTTGACCATGCAAAACCTACAAAACCACTGTGTTTCCAAAACACACATGCACCTCCATATTCACTGCACATCTGGATGACTCAGGAGTCTGCACACAACCATCATGGTTAACCAGAACAGTGAACGCACATGAATATGCATCATAGAATTTTTAGGAAAATCTACAAAAAACCCTTCAGAACCAAAGACATGAATCTGAAACATGTGAGTACAAGGTATAGGTAGTACAGGAACTCTAGGCCTACTCCAACCCAATTCTAAAACCAAAACCATGCACAA
>CM021100.1:259643676-259660945 GCA_007115665.2 Sequoiadendron giganteum | reverse complement strand
TAGGATAGTGGTGCATTAATTCTTTCAAACTGATTTGACTCAATTCTCTCTCTTATGTCCACTTCTTCAATGTAAGGTCGAGATGTAATAAAGGTTTCCCATTTTATGTGGGAAAGGTTAGTTAGTTGTTAGGTTTCAGTTTTAAATAAATAGCTACGTTCTCCTTCAGAGAAAGAGCTAGAAGTTTACTATTGTAATAGATTAAGTTTCAAGTAATACAGTTGCAAGTTGCAAATTGTGAGCAATGTACTTTTTAGTTTCAATTCAATAAAATAATTTCATGGAGTTTGTAGTTTAATATGTTGTGTACTTGAGACACTACCTAAGGGGGCCCACTTAGGGAAGCTATCTATCTTTTCATTTATGCAATTAGAGTAATTGTCCTTCATTTTCCTAGAACTTCATCGTGACTGTTCTTGCAGCTGGCAAAATTACAGAGCTATCAACTGTTCCTACAACCACTAGGGACAAAGTAGTTCCTGTCTTCAAAATTGGGTTTAGTTTTTATTTTAAGAAGATTTAGTTAGCTGAAGTTTGTTTCCAACAATTTCAATTCCAGCATGGTATTTTCAAGGAATAACACATGTTTGAAATAGGTTGTTAGTACATATACTGTGCAGGCCCATTTCAAGTCTAACATCCCGGGGTTGACAATTAAATGATGTCCTTTAGTAGATTATAACTGCCAGTTGTGATATCTAATCCCTGAGTAGAGGAATATATGTTCCTAGTTATCAACCTAATTAAGGACAGTACAACTTGTACTACTCCAATCGTTCAAAGATCTTTTTTAGAATGGCAGGGTGCTCTTCTCTGGTTCTCAATTTTTCCAACAAGTCATCAACATAATCTTCCATGATAATGTGGATGAGGTCATGGAATGTGACAGTCATTGCTCATTGATATGTGGCCCCCACATTCTTGAGACCAAAGGGCATAACATTGTAACAAAAGGTACCCCAAGGTGTTGTAAAAGCAGTCTTATGTTGGTCTTCAGGTGCAATTCAGATCTGATTGTAGCCAGAGAAACTGTCCATAAGGGACAACATCTCGTGTCTTGTAATGATGTCAACCAACATGTCAATATTGGGCAATGGGAAGTCATCTTTTGGATAGGCTTTGTTGAGATCTCAAAAATCTGTGCAAATCCTAATATCACCGTTAAGTTTAGTGACAAGTACTATGTGTTGGAAATATGTGCCTCAATCTCACTGGCTTGTATCGCGTTGGTCTGAGGACTTCATGTGTTCAAATTATTCCTTGTCACCGAGACTCTGTCCAGTTGGTGAGACTCCTAGGGGTTTTCCAGCGATGGCCCGATGAGTTTGGCTTGGCGGCATTTCTTATCAGTTGGCAATCACTATCAGCGGGAATCTTTGTGCTATTCCACTGATGGGCCGATGTGGCAAGGCGATCTCATATCGGTGGGTGACATTTCATGTGCCACCGATATGCCAATAATGTGTTGAGCAATTGAAGTGGGACCAAGCGGCGATGAACCTAATTGACGACTGTGGAGGCTTTTATCCGACGGTGTCTATCGTGTTCCATTCCATCCTGAGGCAAGTACCATTGAGAACCTTTTCGCTGAGCGGAATTCCTTAAGCACCCAACGCGTGGCAGCTTGTTAAAGCAATGTGCGCAATAGAAGGATGGTGGGCCCCCTGAGTTGCTTTATGCGAGGGGTCATTCAACGGAAGACACTTGTCAGTGCCTCGAGAGTTCCTTGGGGAATCTGGCAGATGTCGCTAGAGATTCCCCGAAGGAGCTCTAGCGGCTTCCAGGTAAGCCAAGCGAAGTGTGCAAGCGGTGGACACATGGTAGCTTCAGGAGCCGGCTCTGGGTGGGCTTAAGGGAATCTTGGAGATTCCCCTTGGGTGCCTCAGAACCTCCTGAGTGGCGAACACGTGGCCGGTGGGACCCAATAAAGCTGGTGGTCAGTATTAGCGAAGGCGATTGCCACATGACAATGGTAGCTTGGCTGGCAGTTTCATGAGGGTTTGCTAGCTGTTGGCAGTTGTTTGGTGAGGCACCATACTATAAGGGCTTTGATCTTAGATAGCAATAGAGTTGTTGATCACCGAACCTCAAAGGTTTGACTAATGGTTAGCGATAGGGCTTAGGGTGACTGATCTACAAGAGGCAGACGAATGGCAGTGCGACATGTGGTGAAATCTCATTGGTTGATTTTGCATTGTTGTTGCAAATCAATGGCTAGTGGCCAAAAGATTGTGCGTGTGTCTCGACGGTTTGATCAGAGTGCAAAATTGATTGTAGGATGGCTCAATGTCAGCTACAAAGGTGGTGCACGCAACCCGAGATGGTGAAGCTTGTCGATGGGGTATTATGAGACCCTGATGGCCATTTGGTGATAATGAGAGTCTTTGACAAGAAGCTGAGAGGTTGATGGAATGCCAACTGATGCTGAGCCGAAAGGCAAGGTCAGATCCTGATCGATGGTAAGCCAAAGCTGAGAAGCTAAAGCTAAAAGCAGAGCAAGCTGATAGAGATCAGATCGAAAGATCGAATGATCAATGGATCGACAAATCCATGATCGATGAGCTTGGTCAGAGATCAGAGAGTGTGTGTTTGAGAGGTATGCATAGAGTATTGTAACTGTAAACAATGAGACACTTAGAACTTGAGTAGATGTGAACCTAACGAGGCCATGAGGTTGTGCCAGCTGAAAGGCTGGTTGTGTGAGTAGGCTGAGGAGCTGAAGGGAATCTTCACTGTATGTCTTGTGAAGACACTGTAACAGTGCAAGGTTGCAAATTTATGTTGTTGCCTGTATTTCTCTAGATGAACAAGATGTAACTCTTGTAATGGCTATGAGCCTGATCTTGTATTGTAGCCATTTAGTTACTGAATAATACAATGGCTCTATCTTTTGGAGTGTGGGGTTTTTTACCCGAAAGGGTTTTCCCCACGTAAATCTGAGTGCTCATTTGTTTTATCTATTCATGGTGTTGAATTTGGCTTTAGTTTTGCATGTGCTTTTCTCAGAAGGATCAATGGGGAGAACTAATGTGCCTATTTCCACTTTATGGCATAGTTGTTAGTGCTTATGGAGTGGTTTGGAATGAAAGTCATTGAGGCGAAACTGGTTTTAGATTTTATATTTGAGACGTTCTCGTATGGTAACCCCAACAAGTGGTATCAGAGCTAGTTAAAGATGGTCAAGGCTTGTTCATGATACCAATAAGTGGTATCAGAGCCTTCTCCTGGTTATCGGAGTTCTGGGTATTTCTCCTACGAGGATTTCTGAGCCTGGGAAACTTGAGGAAATATGGAGGAATCGACTGATGCTTGATCTTTTCGATGAGTAAGAGTTCCTGCTCTTTTGATTCAACATGCAACATGAAAGACATTGGAGACTTTGGAGTTGATCATATTGTGGCGATGTAGTCTGAGGCTCTTGTTTGGTAGGAAATGGTGCTGATGCACGGGGTGTGAGGTATCCTTATGGTTGTGTTGCAGCAAAGCATGTTTCATACTGGGTGGCTATGTGAGAGGCCCCCTGGCGGTATGGAGTTGCTTGGGTTGTTTCTTAGCCATGGAATATTGCACTTGTGTTGGGTGTTCTGACTTAGCACTGAAGGCATTTTCTCTGTTGCCCTAATTGCATGAAGGCTATGAAGTTGATCTGGGTGGTCTGAAACTTTTGAATAGCCTGGCTCTCTCGCATGCTTGTGCATGGTTTTGGTTTTAGAATTGGGTTGGAGTAGGCCTAGAGTTCCTGTACTACCTATACCTTGTACTCACATGTTTCAGATTCATGTCTTTGGTTCTGAAGGGTTTTTTGTAGATTTTCCTAAAAATTCTATGATGCATATTCATGTGCGTTCACTGTTCTGGTTAACCATGATGGTTGTGTGCAGACTCCTGAGTCATCCAGATGTGCAGTGAATATGGAGGTGCATGTGTGTTTTGGAAACACAGTGGTTTTGTAGGTTTTGCATGGTCAAGTAAAACTTGTGGTTTTGTGGAGCTGTTGTTAAACTATTTCCTAGACCTTGGATTTTTGGGGTTTGACTGGATGAGATAGTTGCAGTTCGACATGTTTGAGGAGGTACGATGTCTTCTCTGCATGGGAGTGTTTGTATCTATTTTTTACTCAGCATTCTTGTGGTTTTTTCTTGCTAGTTCCCTAGACTATGGTGCTTGGGTTGTGGATGTGATTGGCGAATCAGATCTAAGCTTGATCTGGTGTTTGAGTCATGTTGTCTACATGGGATTTTTCTTTGAGATCTCAGTTTTGCTGTTTCCAGTGTGATGATAGATTTGCAAGGTTTTTCACTGGTTGCATCTATGAGTTGTGCAATGTTGTTGGTTGTCTTTACCTACATGTTTGATGTGAGTCAACTCGGAAGTGGACTGTCAATATCCATGAGGTTGCTTCAGTGGTGGTGCAGATCTATTAGCTGGCCTTTTTTGTGGCCACTTGTGGATTGGTGTAGCTATTTTGAGATGCAAGGAGGAATGGTGTTTTATTACTTGAATAGTTAGTTATGGGGACCTGTAGCGAGAGTATCATGATGTCATGGAGAGATTGATACACTGGCTAGTGTAAGATTTTGACAGTGATGGTGTAGTCTACGTGATCTGGAGATCTTGGTGTTGTTCGGCGTTGTTCTCCGATGGACATGTTATCGGTTGTAACTGGAGGTTTTTTGGATCAGTAGGTGGTTGGTCATGATGCTTGGAAAGCTCGGTGCCACGTTCAGTGGGAGCTTTAGCAGTGTCTAGTGATCTTCTTTGGTGTTGCAGATGTTTCGGGTGGAGCTCTTAGATCCTATTGCTGTAGAAGAGCTCTTTCACATTTGCATGGGCACTATTTGAAGATGTGCAACATATTGGAGCCATGGAGGACTCTTGCGAGTCTTTGGTTGAGGTGCTGGTGGTACTTGATAGGTGGTGCTAGTTTAGAGTTTTGGCATGAGGCTTTGCTCTTGAGACCTTGGTGGAGTCACCTGAAGCGTGGTATATCCTAAGGTTGATGGTAAGATCATGGTGTCATGATAAGTTCTTGTTCCTAGGTTTTGGAGCTTTGACAGTGGTCTGGAGTTTCTCTGTGTTTTGAGTGCATTGGTCATGTGCTTAAGGACTTCATGTTGGCTGGAGTAATGCAACTTAGAGTTTAGCATGAGATGATTAGTTGTTAGTGCTCATGGATGCATTGAGAATAAGGTGAGCTTGTTGTACTATTTACAATTGAAAGTCTGAGTAGCCTACACATTGGTTGAACGCGAGTTCAATAGAGACCGATAAGGAGATTGTTCTTAGATAAGTCATGGCGGCTATTATATCTTGGAGGAGCATCTTTTTCCCTTTGGTCTTCTCTATAGTGAAGTTCTTTTGAGATTGTTTGCCCATTATATCTTTTAGATGTGTTTTATGCTTGCTTTTATGATATGGATCTTGAATTGATGTTTAAGTTTCTGGAGGATCCATAGTGAAGGGTGGATAGCATTCTATCTCCTTGTGCTTTTGAGAACTGGTAGGAGATAAGAATATGGGCTGGTTTGATCTTCCTTGAGTGGCTTCCCTTTGAGATTTGAAGGAGATCACACTTGACACTACTGGTATATAGAAGTGTGTGTAGAAGGGCATGTTTGGTTTGCAAGTTTTCATATCATTGTGGATGTTCTCTGGTACTACATGGTTATGCTCTTCTATGTGTTGTGATTGGTGGACTTGGTATGCCTGGATCACTTGTGATGGTGCCTTTTTTGTTGGGATGTTAACGAAGAGTCATGTTGAATGCGCTCATTCCGGTTCTTTGCATTCATCTGGATAGTACCCTTGTAGTGGGAGTACCTGGATGTGTTTGGTCTTTTGACTGGTTGACACATGGTGCTTGTATTCTGTAGTTGATGAGTGAATATGTGATGGCATGAGTTTATTGATGTGCATACCTTTGAGGTATGGGTGATTGGATGGATTAGCATGAGCTGTGTGTGATATTTTCGATTGCGTGGGTTTGATCAGTTGGATGGGAGTAGTCAGTTTCCTGGTTGTTGTTCTAGCTAATTGTTTTATCTTGTTATGGAGAATGGCTTCACGTTGTGTTTTTGTTTGAGAGCTTTGAATCTGGTGTTTCTTTTGGATAGCTAGTGAGCATAGTGGAGTGATGACAACTTGATCCCTTTTCTGTTCGAAGGATCTGATTCTTGTGTTCCGGAGACTAGTGCAATTTTGACTTGGCTTGTTCCTTTTTCTTGTGAAGAATGGTTGGAACTGTTGCTTGTGCTGGTGGACATCTTTGATGTCATTGCAGGTGTTTTGTTTGGAGCGCAAAAGCATTATGGAGAGATTCTTATTTTTTAGGTTTTGGAGGAAGCCATCAAGTCTTCGTCAAGTGGGAGATTGTTGGAAATATGTGCCTCAATCTCGTTGGCTTGTATCGCGTTGGTCCGAGGACTTCATGTGTTCAACTTATTCCTTGTCATCGAGACTATGTCAAGTCGATGGGACTCCTGGGGGTGTTCCAGCAATGGCCCGATGGGTTTGGCTTGGTGGCATTTCTTATCGGCTGGTGATCGCTATCGGCGGGAGTCTTTGTGTTGTTCCACGGATGGGCCAATGTGGTGAGGCGATCTCATATCGGTGGGTGAAATTTCATGTCCCACCGATATGTCGATAACGTGTTGAGCGGTTGAAGTGGGACCAAGTGGTGATGAACCTGATTGATGACTGTGGAGGCTTTTATCCGACGGTGTCCATCACGTTCCATGCCATCTTGAGGCAAGTACTGTTGAGAACTTTTTCGTCGAGCGAAATCGCTTAAGCGCCCAATGCGTGGTGGCTTGTTTAAGCAGTGTGCACATCAGAAGGATGGTGGGCCCCCTAAGTTGCTTTGTGCGAGGGGTCATCCAATGGAAGACACTTATCAGCGCCTCGAGAGTTCCCTGGGGAATCTAGCGGATGTTGCAAGAGATTCCCTGAAGGAGCTCTAGCGGCTTCCACGTAAGCCAAGCGGAGTGCGCGAGTGGTGGACACGTGGCAACTTCGGGAGCCGGCTCTGGGCGGGCTCAAGGGAATCTTGGAGATTCCCCTGAGTGCCCCGAAACCTCCTGAGTGGCGAACACATGGCTAGTGGGACCCGATAATCTAGTGGTCGGTATTAGTGAAGGTGATTGCCTCATGATAGCGGTAGCTTGGCTAGCGGTTCTGCGAGGGTTTGCTGGTTGTTGGCAGTTGTTTGGTGAATCGCCATACCATAAAGGCTTTGCTCTTGGATAATGGTAGAGTTGTTGATCGCCGAACCTTAGAGGTTTGACTAATGGTTAGCAATAAGGCTTAGGGTGATCAATTTGCAAGAGGCAAACGAATGGTAGTACAACACGTGGTGAAATCTCATTGGTTGATTTTGCATCATTTTTGCAAATCAAAAACTAGTGGCTGAAAGATTGTGCGCATGTCTCGAGGGTTTGATCAGAGTGCATAATTGATTGTAGGGAGACTCGATGTCAGCTACAAAGGTGGTGCACACAACTCGAGATGGTGAAGCTTGTTAGTGGGGTATTTTGAGACCCTGATGGCCGTTTGGTGATAATGAGAGTTTTTGATCAGAAGCTGAGAGGCCAATGGAATGTCGACTGATGCTAAGTCGGAAGGTGAGGCCAGATGCTGATCGATAGTAAGCCAAAGCTGAGAAGTTGAAGTTGAAAGCAGAGCAAGCTGATAGAGATCAGATCAAAAGATCAAATGATTAGCAGATCGACAAATCCATGATCACTGAGCTTGGTCAGAGATCAGAGAGTGTGTGTTCGAGCGGTATGCGTAGAGAATTGTAACCACCGACACTGAGACACTCAAAATCTGAGCAAATGTGAACCTGAGGAGGCCATGAGGCTGTGTCAGCTAAAATGTTGGCCATGTGAGTGGGCTGA
Source organism: Sequoiadendron giganteum (assembly GCA_007115665.2). Lineage (NCBI taxonomy): Eukaryota > Viridiplantae > Streptophyta > Pinopsida > Cupressales > Cupressaceae > Sequoiadendron > Sequoiadendron giganteum. The sequence goes on along the minus strand of CM021100.1, from coordinate 259,653,050 downwards.
GGAGCTAAAGGGAATATTCACTATATGTCTTGTGAAGACATTGTAACAGTGCGAGGTTGCAGATCTATGCTGTTGCTTGTATTTCTCCAGATGAACAAGATGTAACTCTTGTAATGGCTATGAGCCTGATATTGTATTGTAATCATTTAGTTGCTGAATAATACAACGGCTCTATCTTTCAGAGTGTGGGGTTTTTTACCCGAAAGGGTTTTCCCCACGTAAATCTATGTGTTCATTTGTTTTTTTTGTTCATGGTGTTGAATCTAGCTTTAGTTTTGCATGTGCTTTTCTCAGAAGGATCAATGGGGGAGAACTATTGTGCCTATTTACGCTTTATGGCATAGTTGTTAGTGCTTTTGAAGTGGTTTGGAATGAAAGTCATTGAGGTGCTACTAGTTTTAGATCTTAGATCTGAGACATTCTAGTACGGTAACCCCAACACTATGTTGGAAATCTAGTCGGAATAGTCAATGGGTCAAATGAATCCGACTTCTAGTGATTTCTCCAATTCTTTTTTAACTAATAGGGCTACCTGCGAATGCATCTTTTTGATTTTTTGCTTGACAGGTTTGGCATCTGGATGAAAATCCAAATGATGTACAACAAGATCAGGATCAAGGCCGGGCATGTCTGAATAATCCCATGAAAAATTGATAACACCTTCTCTAAGAATTTGAACAATGGTGGAATACTCTTCTTCTAATAAAGATTTGGCCACATAAGTGATTCTTGGATTTTCTTTTGTCCCCAAATTTATCTATTGTGTCTCTTCAATGAGAATGAAAGAACTCTTAGATATTTGTGTTCCCACAAGGGGAAGATGAACATCCCCATCCTCTAGTGCCTCATTGAGGTTTTCACTATCAGATACTTCCTTTGTTTTTACTTTTTCCCAATCAAAAAGTGCCTTAGGGAGGTTTTCACTTGATGACTTATTTTGTTTTTGTTTCTTTTTGCTTTTGTGGTTAGGGCGTTCATCTTCCCCCAATCCCATGAGAGGTACGTAGGTATCCACTGAGGGAAATGTGTCGGTGGGTGCACTACCTTGTAGGTCATGATCTATAAGTTCAAGATTTTTGAGGGATAAGATTATGGTGCAAACGGATAAGCATCAAACACGGTGGGGAGATCAACATGATCCAAGTCATCATACGCGTGTCTGATAAACTCTTCCTCTGGTATGTCTTTGAGGGAACCATCGTCGACACTAACATTGTTAGAAGTGCTAGAGGATGTCACAAGACCTTTCTATTTAGTATCATAACCCAAGCCCAATTTTTTTGGCCGGATGGTAATTGGGCTGGAGTTTTCCTTGTTCTCTCACACCAAGGCCTCCGCCTTGGTAATTGCACTTTTCAATGAACTTGGAGGAACGTGGATAAAATTCTTGGAAGTATTCTATGAGAGGATGTGGTGGTTCAGGTTCTTCTCTATAAACCCATTGGCTGATATCCGCTTCCATTTGATCCTGAAGGGAACCCAGATCATTGAATGTGGTTGAGCCCATGTTTTTGGAAGTGAGGGTAAGTGTTTTTTCTTCTTCTTTTGGAACTGATGGAGATGGTTTCCCATATGTTCATGGTGAGGGTGGCATGGTTGGCATGTTTAGTGCAATACACATTTCGTATTCACCACATCACTTGTCGATGATCTGGACCTTGGTGATGGTGGAACCAGGTGTGGATGAGGGTTGAGATGAGGTGTTTAGTGTATTGGTGGATGGATGAGAATCAGATGTTTGGGATGCCCCCATTTTGACTCCTGGGCAATAATGTGAATGCAGAAAGGAAGCTTCTAAGGCACGACAATATTCAAAAGGTTAGGGATTAGCCTGTATGGTGACTTCCATTCCTTGAAATGGGAACTTCAATCATTGATGGTAGGTGGATGGGATGACTTGCATAGAATGAATCCACAAACAACCAAGGAGAATGTTGTACAGAAGTTCTAGTTCTAGAACATGACACATAGTATACTATACAATGGGACCCACCTGAATAGGAAGATAGATTGTGCCTTCAAAATCTCTTTTTGCATTGTCATATGCCTTAATAGTGATCACCTGATTATTTAGGTCAGCCTGGGTGTATCCTACCTATTGTATAAACTTTATTGTACAAATATTTAGGGTTGAACCATTATTTACCAATACCCTTTTCAATTTTTGACAATTTAAACCAACCTTGAGATGGAGGGGGCAGTTATGGCTTGAGTCAAGGCACGACATGTCCTTTTGGCTGAAGGCTAATTGATAGGTTGATGAGAGATTCCCCACCAATGCTTGGAATTGGGTGGGGTCAATATCATCGGGCACTTGTGTGCTTTGTAAAGCCTTTTTTAAGATGTCTTGATACACGAGAGATGACTTAAGCAGATCTAGGATGGATATCTGAGTTGTAGTCTTGCCTAGGTGGTCAAGGATGTTATATTGTGAACTGATAGATGGTAGTTGGGTAGATGCAAGAGTTGTTAGGACTCTGATGCGGGTTTGACGAGTGGTAACAACACATTGCACATCTTTTCCTTTGACGCATATCATGGATACACGTGGCTACACTTGTTCTACATATGAGACCACACCCTGGTAATTGTATGGCACATTTTTATAGATGATGTTATTGGTGCTGTTATTTTGGTTGTTATTGTTGCTAGGTCCAGGATTAGAGTTGGAAGTACTAGGACCCTGATTGTGTTTAGGAAAGGTATTTTGGTATATTTGGAGTTGAGCATTGGATGAAGACGTCGTACTAGCATCCACATGGATCTCACCCCGATCTATTAGACCTTGAACATAAGTTTTTAGTCCTTGGAACTTATCCAATGTGTGCCCTTTGATCTTGTGGAATTCATAGTATTCGTTATCTTTGAACCAAGCTGGCTTGGGCTTGGACTCATCAAGGGGCTTGGTGACAGGATAAGTAATGGGGTAGTTGGCTTGCATAAGTTTATTGAACACAATGCTAAGGGGTTCTCCCAACTGAGTGAACTATCATTTGTTTCCCCCTAGGTTGTTTTGGTTTGACTGTTGTCGAGGGGCTCCTTGAAGCACGGATATGGCATTTGGTATTGATTGTTGATGTTGTTGAGGTGGGAATTTCTATGAGGTGGTAGCCACCTGGACGTGTTTGGTGTCAGTGAAATCATCATTAACAACAATTTTGTTTTTATCTCCAAAGGATTTTTCTTTATCGGAATTGAAAAGCTTGACTTGCCCTTTAGGAATAAGAGCTTGTTATAGGATGGGACCCTTCTCCACAAGTATTGAAAAAGTGGTGATGCAGTGGAGATGGAAATTGTGAGCCATATTCGGATGAGAATTTTTGATGAACAATGTGACCATGTCCTTTTCTGACAGTGGAGAATTCATCCAAATGGCCAAGGCACACCATCATTGCAGATAGCTAGTGAAGGTCTCCCCATCACGTTGTTTTTCCTTTAGGAGATCGAGTGTGTCAATGTCCTTCTCTAGATTGAAGGAAAAGTGGGAGACAAATTGTTCAGATAGTTGTGAAAAGGTTTTGATGGATCCTTTTTCAAGGCCCATAAACTAGTTAAGGGCAACTCCTTGGAGACTCTTAGGAAAAAGTTAAATAAGATAATTGTCATTATGCATGACCTCTTGGCAATGGGCGTAAAATTCTTGAAGGTGGGCTCTGGGCTCTGGGGTCCCTGGTTCCTTTATATTTATCGAAGTTTGGTATCTCAAAATGCTTGGGAAAAGGAACCAAGGAGATGGAGGGATCAAAAGGATAAGGACAAATTTCCTCAAACTTGAATGTATGTTTGCCCGTTCCAGCTTGTAGATCCTTTAATGTTGCTTTTACTTCTTCCAAGTCCTTATTGATGGGTGTTGTGGGAATCCTAGTGGGTTGATTATATGGATAGTATTGCAAGTATAATGAGGATGGCCCTACTGCTGTCAGATCATAGGAGTGTTGAACTGGATACGAATGCATTTTCTGATTATAAGTGGATGGATAGTTGATGACAGATTGTGATGAGTGGGAGCCACTTGTTGGTACATTGACTGTTGTTGATAGTAAGGAGTGGGGGATGGGCCCTGCTGTTGTGTAGAATTTTTATAATACAAGGGGTTAGGACCCCCTTGTTGATGTGATGATGGTTGTTGGTAATGGGGAATGGAAGGTGCACCCTATTGGTAAGTTTGTTGTTGCTGAAGGTAAGGCGGATAGGATTGGTATTGTTGCGCAATGGCGGGCTGTTGTGTGGCATATGGGGATGGATTTGATGGTTGTTGGTGGGAATGATTTTGTGGCTATGAAGGATTGGTATAAGGTGGAAATTGGGTCCACATTTGGTTTTGAGCATTCTGATGAGGATTTGTATTAAGGTGGGATGGAATAGTGTATGTGCTAGAGGGATGATAGAGGTACTTGGTAAGTGGATTATTGTGTGTTTGTGTAGGGATATGTACATGTTGCTATGGGAGTCGCTATTGTGGCTGTTGTTGGTGAGGTGGGTGAGATGAGATATGTTGTTGCTGGGGGACGACCAAAAAAGGGCCATGCGGTGGTTGTTGTGGCTACAAGGTAGTCTGTACTACTTGATGTGATGGCTGTGTAGGAATGGTAGTGTGTTGCTGAGGGATCGAAATGTTTTGTTGCAGGATAGTGATAGTGTGTTGCAGATATTGTGGATGTGAGGGTTGAGATGAGGCTACAACGATAGCAGTATCTCATGATGGTGCTTGTAGTGTGGTGGATTGGTGTGGATTAATTGGAAGCTGTTGAAATGTAGGAGGTAGAAAATTGGTAAGTATAGGTGTGCCCCTAGTATTAGGATATGAGAGAGGAAGCGGTGGAGCAGATGGGATGTATGATGGCATGCCATAAGCATAGGGATCATTAGGATTTGGTGGTGGGATAGTAGATGTTGTGGTCAAAAGACGAGGATATTCTTGGACTTGATGGATGACAACATTTCCAAATTCGGGGTGGTACCAGTTGTCAATAGGTGCACTCTTGGGGACATAGGAATTTCCAAGAGCATTTTGCGAAGTTTGTAGATCAATAGGTGTTGGGAGGACATATAATGAGGCATCAAAGTCAGATGGTGGTTTAACTCCCTTCATGAGTAGGGTGGCGAGAATCTTATCCCCACATTTGTTGAGGAGTCAGTCTGTCATTTGGACATTGGTAGGATTACTAAGGTATTCATCAACGGTGACTTCAGGTTGATTGACCATGTTCTCGTCACTGGGTGGTGTGATATTCTGGATGTCGGTGTTTGATTGGAATGAGACGCCATTATGGGGATCGTGTGGATTGCTTGGAATGTTATTGGGATCTTGAGGGATATTTGGTTGGGAACCTTGGGTTTGTTGGTCTGCCATTTGCTTTTTTGTTTGTGAATGGGTCTAAACAGTCATGAACGTGCAAAACAACTAAGTGATTTTGAGATACAACTTCTAAATGATGATTTGGATTGATTGATTTGGATTGGCTTAAGATTGTGGGATTGGATTGGATGATGGACCGATTGATAGGATGATGAATCAATTGATAGGATGATGGATGAATTGATGATGTATCAATTAATTTGATGATTGGATAAGGATTGGATTTGATTAGATGATTAAATATTGATCGGATGATGGGATTTTGATTGGATGATATTGGATTTGGATAGATTGGATTGGATTGTTTGGATCAATTGGATAAGTTTGTTTTGTTTTGGATGATGGATTAGGATTTGTTGATGGAAGGGATCCTAAGACCCAATTCAGAAATCACCCTAAGTGACATAAAACGTTGGTTGATCGGATTAAACGGGCTAAACCAATGATCATGGCACCAAATCCACCTTGAGATGGAAGGGGATTAATTTGGGCCAATGATGTTGAATTTTAACACAAATTTACCTCAGAATAGGAGCAAATTGATTAGGTTGAAGACAATGATTGATATGTAGGATAACGATCAAACTTAACGCCTTGGTCAATTTGGGAGATAACTCCTAAAATAAGGTTTAAGGGATTTTGTGTTGAAGGATAATGAAGAATGGAAACTAAAGATGTCTTGATGGTTTCTATATTATGGGGGGGGGGGATGCCGAAGTGATACTTTTGGAAAGTGCAAATGTTTAGGTCACACGTGGTGAAATGGTGAAACGGGTTGCCCTAGTTATGAAATGAATAATGTGAATGAGAAACTAAAGTTTAGTAAGGTTAAATGGAGGCTCGAAATGGTCAAACGAATGTTTAGAAGGGTTAAATGGATGTTTGGAATGGTTAAACGGTTCAATGGAGGCTTGAAATGGTCAAATGAAGACTTGAAATGGTCAAAAGGGGTGAAATTATCTGTTCAAAAGGGCATATCTACCCCTCTGTAGTCAAAACAATGAACCAAGAGGGCAAGTCTGCCCCTCTACAGTCAAAACAGTGAACCAGGAGGGCAAAATCACCCCTTTGCAGTAAAAACAGTGAACCAGGAGGGCAAATCCGCCCCTCTACAGAAAACATGGACTTGATTTGGATGAGAATGACTATGGAAAGGACTTTGAAATGACAATAATGAGGTTGAATTATAAAAAAATTACTATTTTCTAGCAAAAAGACATTTTAGACAAGCACAATCCTATGATTAGTGTTAAGGGTATGGCCAAAAGGTCTTAATCTAGGATATACAAGGCTTCTAGGGAGTCCTGAATATACTCTCGGCACATGAGGCCCAAACCGTGAACACCAGTCCATCACAAGCGTGATGCGGGAACCCCAATGAGATACTGAAGGGCTCAGACCAACTCTTCACGTCTATCTAGGTATCACCCTAGCTTCGACGCTCCGCCAAACACGATGTGACTGGATTGGGGTACAACTTTTGATCTCCCCCCTTTTTATACCTCGACGGTACACATGGTTGGGATCGTCCCTTGGGGTGATGAAATCCCCAAGCAACTCCCTCTAAAAAGAAGGCACTAACCATTCCCAACTACTCCCTAGGATCACACAAAGTGCAAGGGGAAAGCGAAAAAAAAATAGTGCCCCCTTTGGGTAACACAAAAACAACCACACCAAGCAGTAAATATTATTTCCCCCTACTTAAACTACGTGCCTAGATGAAAACAACAAGGAAAGACTTTAAAATTTGAATAAATTGATGGCCCTGCAAATAAGTGTTAGCTATTTTATCCTCTATTCTTTGTGAGTTACAACAATATGCTGTAAAGTATTATCAAGAAATCCAACTACACCCACAAACAAACAAGGTTAGGGGGTTAGAACTCAAAAACAACAAAAAACTGAGGCAAAAACGAAGCTAAAATGCAAATTTTTTACCTTCCAAAGCATGTTGTTTAGGGAAAATCCTCCTCTCTACATTCAAAATAGTGGGAACAATAGGGCAGGTCCACCCCTCTACAACAAAATATATCAAAAATAGTGAACTAAGAGGGCAAGTTCACCCCTCTACAACAAAATATGTCAGAAACAGTGAACTAAGAGGGCAGGTCCGCCCCTCTGCAGTAAAATATGTCAGAAATAGTTAACCAGTAGGGCAGGTCTGCCCCTCTGTAGCAAAATATGTCATAAACAATTAAAAAATAGGGTAGGTCCGCCCCTCTACAACAAAATATGTCAGAAATAGTTAACCAGTAGGGCAGGTCTGCCCCTCTGCAACGAAATATGTTAGAAATAGTTAACCAGTAGGGCAGGTTCGCCCCTTTGCAACAAAATATGTCAGAAATAGTTAACTAGTAGGACAGGTCCCCCCCTCTGCAGCACATGGGTGGGCAAGTCCGCCCCTCTATGGGGCAAATCTGCCCCTCTACGACCTAGACCTGCAAACAACTTAACAACAACAAACGTGAAATAAAGAGACTCATTTGTGGGTCTCACCAGGCGTGCCAGAAATGTGATCCCTTAAATGTTTTCCCTAATTATAATGATGCAAAACAAACTAATAATGCAATAAAAGGAAGAACATAAAGAGTACACCTCAAGATTAGCCTAAAGAATGATAAGCAAGGAAACAAGATGAAATAAGAGAATAATTGATTATACCTTTGTGCTGCAAATTCCTTGGTTGGCCCTTGATATTGTGTGCTTTGTATGCTCCTTGGATGGCAAATGAGGTCAAATATGAAAGATGGTATGCAATATGAATGAGGGTGTGGATTCAAATGCTATGGTGAAGGCAAGAAATACTCAAATGTTATGGTGAAGGCAAAAAATGCTCAAATGACAAATTGACAAGAGTTTGGTAACATAAACATGATTCCCCAAAATGAGAGGAAGGAGGGGGTATTTATAGAGAAATTTGAATTCTCTAGAGAATTCAACGGTTGAGATTAAGCCAACAAGGCCAAGATGGAGGGCTATGGTGAGTTGAGGACTCACAAGCCCTTATATCTTGACATGTGGAATGTGAGATGGATTAGGATGAGATGATGTGGGAGTGAGGTGGAAGAAAGGTACATGATGTGGAGGAAGGACAAGTACCTTGTAGGTACCTTGGGGGATGAAAAGATTTCTTCAAAAATGAACTTCTTGTCCCCAAATGAGAGTGAAAAAGATATTTGAGAAATTTTAGAATTCCTCAAAAATCTCCATGGGGAATGTGAAGGTGGTTGAAGAAATAAATGTGAATTAAAAATTCACATGCTTGAGAGAGTCTAATGGATATGTTGGGTCTCAAAAATGCAAGTTTGAACCATGAGAGGTTGCCAAGCTCTCACAACGCTTTTGGCCAACGTACAAGGCCAATTGATGCAATTGAACCTTCTTCTCTTTAGGTTCTACTAGACCAAGGCGGGTGAACCTATATGAATGATGCAGATTGAAATGTATTTCCTGGTTGAGAAATCCATCTACAATGGCAAATGTAAGTGAATAGATGAAAACCACTACAGCTAATCCTACTCCTACTGCACAAAAGAAAGGATTTTGAATAAGTTGTTTGATATGAAATTTTATCTCTGGGTTGAGGTAGATCAGTGCCTTCTGTCCACATGGGCAATGGAGTAAAAAATAGAAAATGATATGTGTTTTCCTTCTCTGGTTTAATTCAAGTTGTTAGGCACTTTGTAAAATAGAATCTTATGACTGACATATAATTTCATTTATTTATGACTTGCACAAATAGTACTGGAATGTTTTCCTACCAAGTTCTTCTTCAACAATCCAAAAAAAATCCTAAATCACTGTGACTTACTTGAAGGATTTTAATTATGATTTGTAGACACCAGCAAATAAAAATCACACAAAGTGAAAACATACACCTTGATGAATCAAACATTATGCTTGATACATTAATTCAAATGATTAGAAGACTTCGAATTGGAGAGAATCAAAGATAAAAATAATACAAATTATAACATCTCAACAACTGAATTCAGATAAGAATTCACCAATTAAA
>CM021100.1:259626604-259643576 GCA_007115665.2 Sequoiadendron giganteum | reverse complement strand
TCTGTACTCTTAGTGTCTTTATCTCCCTCTTTGTTCGCTAAAGGCACTCCACTGAGACATGCTCTGCTTCCCTTACGAACTCTAGTTGTCCCCACATTTGTTCTACCATCATCGCTGCTTCTAACCTCTCACGATCCCAAGTCACCCTGGCTAGCTAACCCCGTACTCCCTCCATCTCTGCTCACACCTCATCCCTCTCTCTTTGCATCTCGTACATCTGTCGTCGGCCAACCCACGATCACATCAAACTCTCTCTACTTTGTCTCCCTCATCCTCTACACCTCTGCCTCTGCACTGCTCAGCTCCTCCATCACTCGTAGCCTCGCCTGGGCCCCTCTCAATAAAACCACTGGATCCACCGATACTACTACTAATGGCTCCACCAAATACACATCCATGTCCATCACATCCATCTCTACCTCCTCTTGTGCTGACTCAACCCTGCTCGTCACCCGAATCCTCCTTAGTTGTCCTCTCCTCCCTACCCTCATCAGTCTCCTCGGTTGTCCCACAGTCCACCCCTCCCCCTCTGACTCCTATCCATCCTTGCTCATCCATCTCTCTAATGAATGGGACTCTTGCTCCGCCTGGATCTCTGGCTGGACCCTCCTCTATCGTCTATTCTTTATCCTCCCTTCTTGATATCCTCTGGCATCATTCTCCCCCTATGCTCCCTCCTGCTAACCTATGGACCTCACCTCCTCCTGCTCGGCTCTCACCTAAACTCACCTTCGTCGTACTCTACTACCAATATATGTCTGTCCAACAACACTCCCCTCCACCACCCATAGAATCTCTACCTCTGACTCACTCTCTGGTCTTGCCACATCTTGCTCTAGACCTCGTGCATCCTCCTATCGTACTACATCTTCCTCCAGACCTCTCTCATCCCCTAGCCCTCCTACCTCCATCTCCTCCCCCACATCCCTCCTCTCTCTAGCCCTCCTCTGATGTCACCTCCTTCTCCTCCTCCTCTCTGGCTGTCCTCCAACCCCATCCTCATCTACTTCACTACTCTGATGCCCCACACCCTGCTGCCTCTCTCCCTCCTCTTGTCCCCCCTCCTCTTGTCCCCCTACTCCTACTCATCCTCTGGCCCCACCCTACAGCTCCTACAATAGACTCCTCAGGTGTAATCCTCTCCCATTGGTGGTTGAGAAACCAACGAGCATACCAATCTATCACTCCTGCATCCTCTGGACCCATCGACGTCCCTAGATAGGGCACCCCACCTGCCATCGCCCACGCCTCTCAAGCTGCCCTCGCTGACATCCCTCCCCATGGCAGCTCTCCAGTGAGCTGACGAAACATAGTCGGCACTACTGGAATATCCTGAATCTGCCCAAACTGCCTCTCCACTCTATCTGGTCGATGTGCCTCCACTATGTGAGGCTGGCTTCCAATCAAGATGCATCTACATCTAAAGAAACCCTAATGTATCTCCTCCTCTACCCTCCATCCCCTAAATCGTCGAAACATATATGGTCACCATATTATGTCCTCTCGTATCTCATCAAATGCTCTCCTCTAATCACCCATCTCTCCCTGCATCTCATACCGTAAGACACAGCCCCTAGCCCCCCATATCCCCCAGCAATAGGCTCCCTCTCAACCACCTGTCCTCTCCTCAACACTATAGGCCTCGTCACCATAATATGCTCCCAAGCCCACACCTATAATAGTGTCATATGTGTCACGCTCAACATCCGCTGATAAAAAATCACATGCATGTCTCAATATAACTGTGTTAATACACATGAAACCCATCAGAACTGTCTCTCCCGCCACTCCACAATATGTCAAATCACCTCCATAAATCGTAGATTGTAGAACTACCTGCTACGATCCGATAACAATATCCCACTGATCAAACAATACAAATACAATGGTAAATGTGGCAACCCCAAGGACAAACACTTGTCTACATCCAACTGCCCCCTCTGTATGGGCAAATCATCCCACCCAAATAACACCAGGATGGTCTAATCCAACTCTACCCCTCAAGATACCACCTCACTCACTAACCACCCCACTATGGGCAGCCTCAGAATACGCCATACGTCCTTCAATGTCATTATCATCTCCCTTGTCAGAAGATGGAAGTTTGATGTCGCTGAACTTCATCTCTCTATCATTGCTATCAGCATCACCCGATGTTCTCTCATCACCAGAAACTGTACCAAGTGTAGTAATCCAGCATGCTCCAATGTTGTGTGATCCACGCCAATCATGGCAACTATAGTCGCTGCTAGTGCTTTCGATCGACACTCGTGTGTCTGCACCAAATCAAAACTCTGCATTCATAATAATCATCTTGTTAACATATTTTCTGACCTTGGGACATTATCTTTCTCTTCCCACTTCATCTTGCCTTCCTGACTCTACCCCCAATCTGAGATGGATCCACCCCTAACTGTGGCACGGAACCGCCCCGTGCTGGGGTGAACCCGCCCTTAGCCACGGGGCAGACCGGCCTCGGCCGAGCGGTGGCTCTGCCACTGGCTGTGGGGTGGGCCACCCCATACCGGGGCGGACCCGCCCTTCGCTGAGTGGTGGCCCCGCCGCTGGCTGTGGGGTGGGCCACCCTGTGTCGGGACGGACTAGCCCTCGGCTACGCGGCAGCCTCCATCGCTAGTCGCGGGGCGAGCCACCCTACGCCAAGGTGAATTCGCCCTCGGTTGTGAGGCAATCTGCTCCATGCGGAGGTGGACCCACCCACGCTGGGGCAGATCCGCCCGACTCCAGGGCAGATTCACCATACACCAGGGAGGATTTTCCCTATGGTGGGGCAGACCTACCCTATTGTGGTTGGGCATATTCGCCCCTCTGTGGGCTACTGCATGTTCTCCCCCTCTCGCAATCCCTCATTTTCAACTATTTCTTTTTTTTTCTTTTCTACCCATTTTTTCCTTTCTAGCTCATCACCAAAACCCGTTTTTAAATTTTGTAAAAAACATTTATAATGCGTTCAAATCAATTAAAGTATGCATAAATGGTTTTTTTGCTAACCTAGCAAGGCACCACTCGATGATTGAAAAATTGTCGCACCTCATCCACCCAGTGGATGATGTCAGCGTCGTAATCCTGCAGCATCCTCGCTCTTTGTCTGCTTCCTCTCCTCTCCTCTTCTCTCAACTGTTACAGTGCAAATGAGGTGAGGTAATTTATAAAAATTACCTTATATTACTTTTCCCTCCCTTTTTAAGGGGTATTTTTTACCTCTTATTTACCTTTTCTTTCCTCCAACTAATCCCTTCCCTTCCCGAGGCCACCATTTGCAAACCATTTGTCCATCTGACTTCATTCAAAAGGCAAATTTGCATAATTTTTTGCACTCTTTCCAACCATACCCTCTATTTCTTCCTATCGAGAGGTCACCCGAGACCCCTCTCTTTTCCCCCGTCGCCCTCTCGAGGGGGCATACCCTTCCCATTTATCTATTTTCCCTGCCATAATCATTCCCTCACAGGATTGGGGCATCTTCATCCACTCCCCGCTGATTAGGCAGCTTAGGTCCTCCTTCCCATGTTGGGGCATCATTTTCTGGTTACTTCCTCTATTGAGTCATCTACATTTCTTTCTTTCTTTCTTTGAAACACTGTTATTCTAATAGTACTTCAAAAAGGGGCAAAATGTAGACATCTAAATTTAACCACTTCCACATGGTCAAAATCATCTACTCTATTAGTCTATTTCGTTAATAATGATTAAATAATTTATTTAATCATTATTTCATTTTTAGTCTAAGGTTCCTAAAGTATGTAATTGAATAATTAAATACTTTACCTTACACCTTTTATTCTCTAAATTAAATAAATAAGATAATTTATTTAATTTAGTCACTTAACCTTTTGATTAAAAATCAGTTTTTAATTCTTCATCTTCTCTCTCCTTGTCACATCCTCCTTAATCCTCATCTAATTTGGACTAAATAAATTAATCCATGATTAGGATGTGCACCACTTAATTAAGATTAGTGTCACATCCTCCATAATCTCCCACTTGCTTCTAATCTCTCATTAATTATCCTAATCTGGTGTTTGCACAACCTTAATCAAGGTCATTAGCCACATTTAGCATACCTTTTTTAGTCAACCTTTTCACTTGCTTTTCTTGGCCTTGACTCCTTTTCCTATGTGAATTTTTAATTCACATTTATTCATCCTAGGCTCCTCTCTTCCCCATGTGAATTTAATTCACATTTTATCCTTCCAAAGCTTACCCTATCTCCATTCAAGTTCTAGAAAAAATTTGACTTGTCATTTTACATGTGTCAAAGACTTCTAGAGCTTTAGACTTGTCATATCAATCACATGTGGCAAATCCCCACCTTTTTGGAAACCCTCTCTTATCCATTAGACTCTCTCAAGCATGTGAATTTTTAATTCACATTTATTTCTCCAACCACCTTCACATTCCCCATGAAGATTATTGAGAAATTCTAAAATTTCTCAAATATCTTTTTCACTCTCATTTGCAGACAAGAAGTTCATTTTTGAAGAAATCTTCTCATCCCCCAAAGGACCTAAAAAGTATTTGTTCTTCCTCCACATCATGTACCTTTCTTCCACCTCAATCCCACATCATCTCATCCTAAGCCATCTCACATTCCATATGTCAAGATGTGAGGGCTTGTGAGTCCTCAACTCACCATAGCCCTCCATCTTGGCCTTGTTGGCTTAATCTCAACAGTTGAATTCTCTAGAGAATTCGAATTTCTCTATAAATACCCTCTCTTTCCTCTCATTTTGGGGAATCATGCTTATGTTACCAAACTCTTGCCAATTTGTCATTTGAGCATTTTTTACCTTCACCATAACATTTGAGCATTTCTTACTTTCACCATAGCATTTTAATCCACACCCTCATTCATCTTGCATACCATCTTGTATATTTAACCTCATTTGCCATCCAATGAGCATACAAAGCACACAATATCAAGGGTCAACCAAGGAATTTACAGCACAAAGGTATAATCAATCATTCTTTTATTTCATTTTGTTTCTTTGTTTATCATTTCTTATGCTAATCTTGAGGTGTACTCTTTGTGTTCTTCCTTTTATTGCATTATTAGCTTATTTTGCATCATTATAAGTAGGGAAAACATTTAAGGGATCACAGCAGTAGTAAATAATTTTGGCTTGTTTCATTTTTCTTTACTAATTTTTTCATTAAATTATTTTATTATTTATCCTAGACGAACAAATCACTATTAGTTGCATGAATTAAAATTGAAGGTGGTTTGGTTCTTTATTTGTACAATGTAACCAATCAATGCTTCTTTTGAATTTTAAATTATGTATGTAATGTAGTGTTCTTTAAACAGCTTAATAACTAGGAACATGAATTCCTCTACTTACGGATTGAACATCACAACCAACAGCCATAATCTGCTAAAGAACTTCATTTAATTATCAACCCAAGGACGTGAACTTGAAATGGGTCAGCACAATATATGCACTAATCACCTTCCCCAAACATGCATGATTTCCTAAGATGCTTTATACTAGAATTTGAATTACTAGAATAACTTTACTGGATAACTTACTTTGGAAATGAAAACTGAAAGATAAAACTATTCTGCATCTAGTGGCTACAGGAACAGTTGATAGCTCTGTGTTTCTGCCAGCTGCAGGAATAGTCACATTTAACTTCTATAAAAGAAAATGCAGCTATTCTAACTTGCAGAATGAAAGTATAGGCAGTTCCCTAAGTGGGCCCCCTTAGGTAATGCCAAAATCAGACAATAGATTAGGCGAAAAACTTCATAAACTTTATTGATTCAAGGTAAACCAATACATAGCATGCAATCTCTTGATTGTAGTTCTAAAACTGAAAATGTGTTTACAACAGCAATCTTCTAGCCCATTCTTTGAAGGAGAATGGCTATTTATTGAAACTGAATCTAACTACTAACTAACCTTCCCTTATAAAAGAGGAGGTCTTTATTACATTTAACTAACTTAGTAAAGAGGTGGACGGAAATGAAAGAACTAAGTCAAATTAGTTCATCAGTCTTAAAGTGCCATCATCCTAGATTTATGCACCATCAAGATGCCTGAGCTAGATTTTTGAAACACCCCTCTTGCATGGCGGATGAGTTGAAACTGCCTCCCTATTCTTCTGCTACTGAACTAGACTTCATTGATTTGGTCTTCTATCCTCAAGTGGGAATTGAATTCCCTCCTCCAATTGTGGTACCTCAAAATATCCTGCCAGCTATTCCTAAGGTAGAGAGTTTTCTCAACACGTTCAACTTTTAAGATGATTCATTACTTCATTTATATATTCATTTAAGCATTAATCTAAAGCAAACATTATTCCAGACATGGCTGTAGGAAGTTCAAACTAATAAAACATTTAAAGTAATAACCATGGAAGACTTAGTGTAATATACTTATTACATTAAGCATAAAAAGTTTATGTTTTATCCCATAATCAACACTAAATTTTTGTTTTAGCATAATGAAAAAACATAAAAGTGTTTGTAAAAGTATGATCTAGATGTGCCAAAAACTTGGCTCATCATGTAACATAAAATTTAGTGACAAAAGGTAGTGCTTTGGAGGGGATTTTTTTTTTTTGAAAAAATTGCATTTGCAAAAAAAATTAAGTATTATATTTATGTTTCGAATGCTAATAATAAATATGTGAATGTTGTATTTGTGAAAGAAATTAAGACAACTATTCTAAACACTTAATGTTTCTTTTAGAAATATATTAGTTTGCAAATAGAATCTAACTTGTTAATAATTCTATGTCTTTCTAATTTAAAGTAAGCTAATGCACTCAACTATTAAAAAGATATGAAAATTCAGTGTTGGAAATATAATTTAACTAGTATCAACTTTTTTATAAGACATGGTTAAAAAGTAAATATAAATTTAGGTAGTTGTAATTATATATGTATGTGCATATATATATATAGTATGTATATGTATATGTAGTGCAATTGCTTACACATATATATAGATGTGTATTTATAAACATATACATACATACACAAATACGTATGCATGGCTACATGCATATGTACACATGAAGAGTGCATTTATGAAAAATAGAAATATATGTCTATATGCATTATATGCACATATAACAAGACATACATATATCTAAGAACATATGCATTGACACATACATATACATGCAAACATTTAAATATGTACATATATGTATACATACATACATAAATATATATATATATACATGCATACACACATATATATGTATAAACATCTATACAGGAAAAATGTAAATATATATGTATGTATATACATCCATATATACATATGTATATACACACATATCTAATTGTATGTGTGCAAAGTTACATATGTGCATATGCATATACATATAGACACATATATACATGTGTGTATACATAGCTTTATATATACATATCTACACATGCATATATATGTATGCATCATTTTTTTAGTTTCTTACACATTTGTATTTTATGGGTTAATGTCTATTGTTTGTTGTTGTTTGCATTTTGTGCATACAGGCATCACATTGCAAATGCACTTGACTCTATTAAACATCAATGAAAATTAGGTCAAATCAACTGAGATATATCTGAGTATAAAACCATTAAATTTTAAACCCTTGCAGGCCTAGGTCTTGATAGCATTATGCACTTATACCAACTGCACTTGCATATATTCAAAATAAATGAAAATATAGCTCCCAATCAATGCAAAATGCAAAGCACACACATATATACATATATACATATATATACATACATACATATATATACATACATACATATATATACATACATACATATATATACATATATATATACATAGAAATATATACATACATACATATATATGTATATATATTCACAAACATATATATCTATATGCACACACACCTATATATATATCCACGTATACATGCCTATATATACTTGCATATATGTAGGTCTTTGTGTGCATGTATGTACATACTTACATATGTATAAACACACACACACACACACACATATATATATATAATACAGTGTTAAGTATCTAACTCAATAACAAACAACAACCCATAAAAGCAGCCCATGATTGCAAAGGACCGAACAAGAAAGGCTAACCCATATCTAAACTCACAGAAACAACCCGAGAAAATGGACAAACAACATAAATAATACTTTGCTCAACATAATTTAAACTTGAAAACAAAGAAATATTGAAAACACAAACTATTCTCATATTCATCCAATAAATTGAAATGCAACTAACTATTTAACTTAGCAACAGATACAAACCAATAAAGAATAGTGAAGGATACACATAAACACACAAAATACCCATATAAGCGTTTTCACAAACCCTAGTTTTTCAAGAAAACCTAACCCATATTCACACTCACAGAGACAATCTAAGCAAATGGACAAAGAACACAATTAATACTTTCCTCAACAAAATTAGAACTTGAAAACCCAAAAATATTTAAAATACGAACTATTCTCATCTTCATGGGATAAATTGAAATGGAACTAACTATTTAACTCGACAACAGACACTAACCCATAAATAATAGCGAAGAATAGACAAAAATAGATGAAATGCAGACAACAACAAACAATGGACAGTTGAATGTGTATAAATATATTTGCACATACATATACATATATAGACACTTTATGCATACAAATGTGCATATATATGTACATCAACGAACAAGAAACAATACAAAAATCGAGTAACAGGTAGTTGAGTTTTTCAACAAGGGAAGAAAATATTGAGAACATTTGATCAAGGAGCAAGGGAGGATAAATAATGTATTATATTATCAACATGAAAATGAGATTGTCCTGATCAATTTGTCCATAACATAAAAAAAATAAGTAGTTAAAAGTTTTGTTAGTATACATCTCAACTATGTGTCTTTTCCCTTGTGAATCCTGGTTCGTCATTTTGAAATGGTCTTGTAATTGTAAGTGTCAAGTAGGTAGCTATTGTGGGTAGATGTATGACTCATTTTTATAACCTATATGTCTTTACTAGTCATATTTAATTATGCAATCAATAAAGATAGAATTAATGATCTTGAAACAAAGTGAGATGCACCTAGCTACTTCCATTCTTAATCATGGATAGCAAAAAAATCCACATTAACAAATCATGGTGTCAAGTATTTAACTCGACAACAGAAAACAACCCATAAAAGAAACCACCTGACAAGAAAGGCTAATCCATATTTACACTCACAGAAACAACCCAAGCAAATTAACAAACAACACAAACAATACTTTGGTCAACAAAGTGAAAACTTCAAAACTAAGAAATATTCAAAACTCAAACTATTCTTATCTTCATCCAATAAATTGAAATGCAACTAACTATTTAACTCAGTAACAAACACTAACCCATATAGAATAGTGGATAATAGACATAAACACAAAAAATGCAAACAACAACAAACAATAGACATTGACCCGTAAAATGCAAATATGCAAACCACTATAAAATGACAATATAAAAGACTATAAACCCTCTCAATAGACAGATTTTATGATTTTATTCCCAAACATTTTCCATTTACTTACACTTAATTTTCATTTTCATTCAATAAATTCAATTGTAGTTGCAATGCATAACTACACTTAGTAGAAATTAACCATAAAATGCACAGATGCAGAGAACTATAAAAGATATAAGAACTTACAAATGCTTCATTTTTCAATTCCAAATTCGTAGACAAAAATCAAAAAATCAAAATGTAAAATATAAAGTAACTTACAAATGCCACCTTTCTCGCTTCCAACATTGTAGATGAAAACCCTCCCAATAGACACAAATTTTAGACTCATCAAACAACTTGAGCATATGACCAAACAACACAAATACCACTTTACACAAGAGAATTAAAACTTAACACCATAACCCACTAATGACGACTACACTCTAGCCTACTCACAATAAATGAATTCAAAAGAATCTCAAAATAATAAAAAAATCCACTGGCGAAATAAACAGATATGCCAACGAAAAATCATAGGGTTCATTCGATGAATGTTCAATGAACAATTGTAGTTGCATTCTGGAAGTAAATCTCTAAAGCACTAGACTTGCGATTTGAAACCTCCGGAATAACACTATAATCGTTAGATGTGGACATGTGGTGAGATCAAGGCTCATCGCTCATCACTCATTTTGTCTTTTCAATGCCTCGACATTGTACATTTCATTTAATTGAAATTCTCAATCTTTTTGAAGAAATTTTGGTTGTCGTACTGTTAGTGCAGGCAGTGGTGGCGATTAATGCCATATGTGATATGAACATCCGAAGCAATTTCTTGGACAACTCATAGCTTTAATGAAACAAGATTTGTAATGATTTCATATCGTTTGAACTTTGTGTGATTTTGACAGCTTGTCAGCTTGAGGTACAGTTCAAGTTGGCATGTAGCCAGACATCAATCAAATTAAACAATTTAATTATACAGGTTGGTAGCGGCACTGGTGGCCCATAAATAGGGATAGTGATTCAGTGAATAGTGGATAGTGCCATAAGGGTTTTTATTTTCTAGGGTTAATAAGGCTTCACGAAGAAGATGATGCAGTATTGGGGATACTATAAATTCTCCTACCTATAGTTATGTAGTTACAGAGTAATCAGTAAAAGACAAATTTCCTTCAAGTTCAAAATGGGTGGAATTGGAAAGAAGTTGATTTGGTTAATTTGACTTCTCAAACGAGTTTTGAACCAGGATGAGGAGCTCTAATGGAGGTAAGTGTTATACCAGTGCATGGAAGCTGTGTGCAAAAAATGGGAGCAGATTTGCTTCTCCTCTTGTATTCTAACAACTCCCATTTCCCCAGCATGGCTGGCTAGACAAGCCCCATTCATTTATTTTCAAAGAGACATTTGTCTTACATCTTCAGAATGACTCTGGTTCTCAAAGGGGATAAGTACATTTTGTTTCTTCATGGCTCCCATTTCCCTAGGATTGATTAGAACCCCCTTTCCCCAGCATGGTTGGAAAATCCACCAACAGAAGCTTGGAATCATGAATTTATTTTTAGAGCCACAATTGTATTACGTTGTCACCAGCAGAAGCTTGGAATCATGCATTTATTTTTAGAGTTACATTTGTAGTAAGTTTTTAGCAACAAAAGCTTAGAAATTGGAATCAATTTGTAATCCATTGTAACGAGCAACTACTTGGAATAAATTATTAAATTTTGTCTATGTAAAGTACTAAAGTGACACACTGAGTCACTAACATATGTTATTTATACAAAATAGGAGCTACAGTGCTACTCGTCTGTAAAAAGATATGTAGTAATGTGACATTGAAATTCAGTTGCAATAAAATAAATGGTTGTGTTGTGTTATTCTTGATTCCTTGAATCTTCGTTATTCAATTACGCTTAAGGGTAAAGAGTTGTTTTCTGAGTTTGGAACTTCAGTGTCTATTAATAATTTAATATATTCAAATCAATTTTTTTCTTTTGAGAAATTAAGTAATATACTTTATGCAATATGCACTTGATAATTCATGGTTATATTGGGCCATCGGGGGAATGTAATCATTCGTTCCACCAATGTTTATGTGTTACAATGATGTGCTTACTTTTGTTGACTCTATAGGTATATCAGGGAGCGCACCTTATGAGTTATGAGTCTTCGCCTTCGAGCCATCAGTGGGGCTGTGATGGGGGTTCCATCGATAAAGCATTGTTAGGCCGATGCCTATGGTATTGACTTTAAAACACATGTGTCGTGTTTATTTTTTTAAGTTAATATCATAAATTTATCAAGTTTCAACCGTTGGATGAACATTTGATGTATGGTTGTAGTTACATTCCATAATGAAATGCATAGAGCGATGGGCTTCCCAACTTAAACCTCTGGAATCACCCTATAACTGTTAGATTTAGAAAGATCAACGGTTAAGATTAAGAATTTGCAACTTGTAGACCTAAGACGTGTCATTCACTTTAATGTTCTAATTTCGAGAAATAAAGCATTTAAAGCACTTTGTACTGCTAACTGTCAACTGTCAAGTGATTAATGTTTATTTTTAAAGTTAATATCATAAATTACTCAAGTTTCAACCATTGGATGAACATTTGATGTATGGATGTAGTTGCATTCCATAATGAAATGCACAAAGCGATGGGCTTCCCAACTTAAACCTCTGGAATCACCCTATAACCGTTAGATTTAGAAAGATCAATGGTTAAGAATTTGTAACTTGTAGACCTGAGACGTGCCATTCACTTTAATGTTCCAATTTCGAGAAACAAAACATTTAAAGCACTTTGTACTGCTAAGTGTCAACTATCAAGTGATTTATGTTTATTTTTAAACTTTAAAGTTAATATCATAAATTACTCAATTTTCAACCATTGGATGAACATTTGATGTATGGTTGTAGTTTCATTCCATAATGAAATGCATAGAGCAATGGGCTTCCCAACTTAAACCTCTAGAATCACCCTATAATTGTTAGATTTAGAAAGATCAATGGTTAAGATTAAGAATTTGCAACTTGTAGACCTAAGACATGTCATTCACTTTAATGTTCCAATTTCGAGAAACAAAGCATTTAAAGCACTTTGTATTGCTAAGTGTCAACTGTCAAGTGATTAATGTTTATTTTTAAACTTTAAAGTTAATATCATAAATTACTCAAGTTTCAACCGTTGGATGAACATTTGATGTATGGTTGTAGTTGCATTCCGTAATGAAATGCACAGAGCGATGGGCTTCCCAACTTAAACCTTCGGAATCACCCTATAATCATTAGATTTAGAAAGATCAACGGTTAAGAATTTGCAACGTGTAGACCTAAGACGTGTCATTCACTTTAATGTTCCAATTTCGAGAAACAAAGCATTTAAAGCACTTTGTACTGCTAAGTGTCAACTGTCAAGTGATTAATGTTTATTTTTAAAGTTAATATCATAAATTACTCAAGTTTCAACCGTTGGATGAACATTTGATGTATGGTTGTAGTTGTATTTCGTAATGAAATGCACAGAGCGATGGGCTTCCCAACTTAAACCTCTGAAATCACCCTATAACCGTTAGATTTAGAAAGATCAATGGTTAAGAATTTGTAACTTGTAGACCTAAGACGTGCCATTCACTTTAATGTTCCAATTTCGAGAAACAAAGCATTTAAAGCACTTTGTACTGCTAAGTGTCAACTATCAAGTGATTTATGTTTATTTTTAAACTTTAAAGTTAATATCATAAATTACTCAATTTTCAACCGTTGGATGAACATTTGATGTATGGTTGTAGTTTCATTCCATAATGAAATGCATAGAGCAATGGGCTTCCCAACTTAAACCTCTGGAATCACCCTATAACTGTTAGATTTAGAAAGATCAATGGTTAAGATTAAGAATTTGCAACTTGTAGACCTAAGACATGTCATTCACTTTAATGTTCCAATTTCGAGAAACAAAGCATTTAAAACACTTTGTACTACTAAGTGTCAATTGTCAAGTGATTAATGTTTATTTTTAAACTTTAAATTTAATATCATAAATTACTCAAGTTTCAACCATTGGATGAACATTTGATGTATGGTTGTAGTTGTATTTCGTAATGAAATGCACAGAGCGATGGGTTTCCCAACTTAAACCTCCGAAATCACCCTATAATCGTTAGATTTAGAAAGTTCAACATTTAAGAATTTGTAACTTGTAGACCTAAGACGTGTCATTCACTTTAATGTTCCAATTTCGAGAAACAAAGCATTTAAAGCACTTTGTACTGCTAAGTGTCAACTGTCAAGTGATTTATGTTTACTTTTAAACTTTAAAGTTAATATCATAAATTACTCAAGTTTCAACCATTGGATGAACATTTGATGTATGGTTGTAGTTGCATTCCGTAATGAAATGCACAAAGCAATGGGCTTCCCAACTTAAACCTCTGGAATCACCCTATAATCGTTAGATTTAGAAAGATCAACGGTTAAGAATTTGCAACTTGTAGACCTAAGACATGTCATTCACTTTAATGTTCCAATTTCAAGAAACAAAGCATTTAAAGCACTTTGTACTGCTAAGTGTCAACTATCAAGTGATTAATGTTTATTTTTAAAGTTAATATCATAAATTACTCAAGTTTCAACCATTGGATGAACATTTGATGTATGGTTGTAGTTGTATTTCGTAATGAAATGCACAGAGCGATGGGCTTCCCAACTTAAACCTCCGAAATCACCCTATAACCGTTAGATTTAGAAAGATCAATGGTTAAGAATTTGTAACTTGTAGACCTGAGACGTGCCATTCACTTTAATGTTCCAATTTCGAGAAACAAAGCATTTAAAGCACTTTGTACTGCTAAGTGTCAACTATCAAGTGATTTATGTTTATTTTTAAAATTTAAAGTTAATATCATAAATTACTCAATTTTCAACCGTTGGATGAACATTTGATGTATGGTTGTAGTTGCATTCCGTAATGAAATGCACAGAGCGATGGGCTTCCCAACTTAAACCTCCGGAATCACCCTATAATCATTAGATTTAGAAAGATCAACGGTTAAGATTAAGAATTTGCAACTTGTAGACCTAAGACATGTCATTCACTTTAATGTTCCAATTTCGAGAAACAAAGCATTTAAAACACTTTTTACTGCTAAGTGTCAATTGTCAAGTGATTAATGTTTATTTTTAAACTTTAAATTTAATATCATAAATTACTCAAGTTTCAACCGTTGGATGAACATTTGATGTATGGTTGTAGTTGCATTCTGTAATGAAATGCACAGAGTGATGGGCTTCCCAAATTAAACTTCTGGAATCACCCTATAACCATTAGATTTAGAAATATCAAAGGTTAAGAATTTGCAACTTGTAAACCTAAGACGTGCCATTCACTTTAATGTTCCAATTTCGAGAAACAAAGCATTTAAAGCACTTTGTACTGCTAAGTGTCAACAGTCAAATGATTAATGTTTATTTTTAAAATTTAAAGTTGTAGTTGCATTTTGTAATGAAATGCACAGAGCGATGGACTTCCCAACTTAAACCTCCGGAATCACCCTATAACCATTAGATTTGGAAAGATCAACGGTTAAGAATTTGCAACTTGTAGACCTAAGATGTGTCATTCACTTTAATGTTCCAATTTCGAGAAACAAAGCATTTAAAGCACTGTGTACTGCTAAGTGTCAACTGTCAAGTGATTAATGTTTATTTTTAAACTTTAAAGTTAATATCATAAATTACTCAAGTTTCAACTGTTGGATGAATGTATGGTTGTAGTTGCATTCCATAATGAAATGCAAAGAGCGATGGGCTTCCCAACTTAAACCTCTGGAATCACCCTATAACCATTAGATTTAGAAAGATCAACGGTTAAGAATTTGCAACTTGTAGTCTTATAGACCTAACTCCTAAGCTGTGTCATTCACTTTAACGTTCCAATTACGAGAAAAAAAGAATTTAAAACACTTTGCACTTTGAAATTGTACAGTGATTTTTAAAGTCTTCACAGATTGCTCATTGCAGTGCACCATCCTATTTTGGATTCCACAGTTCCACTTCCAACAACGCCATTCCAGTTTTCAAGAGTCAGGACTCAGAATCTGGGTAAGTGAAAGAATTCATATGACTACTTTTCATCATTTGACATTTCTTAAAATATTATTTTGTCAAAGTTTGAATTTTGGGTTTAGAGACTCAAGAATCGATTAAAATTAAGGAGGACTAATAAGTATTACTTATTAGGGAATTCAAATTTCACAACTTCACATTTGTATAAGCATGTCTACCACCAATACCACTAGAGCAATGTCCGATAAAAAAATACATTATGCAGAATTTCTTAAAACCCCAGGTTTCACCGATGGATACCATGATATTTATGATCCTGAAATCTATGGTAGGCGTACCTCAGAACTTAGATTTTCATCTCAAAATAAGGCTTAAAAGAAAACACAAGTTGATAGTATCAGTGCACCATGGGTAACTAGATTAGGGCGCATGATGTTACATGAAGTTTTCCCTTTCCCATAATTTATCATGGTCTGTGTCAAAAATTATGATGATAAGAAAAGAGAAATTGTTAATATAGATAACCAAGAAGAATTGTTATCCATTAATGCAGAATAACTTGGAAAAGTGTTGGGGTTTACAACCGAAGAATTTGGAAACCACCACATTGACCTAGAAAAGCTTGAGCTAGTGATTATGAAGCAGTGGAAGAAAGGCTGAAAAATAATTTCTTAAATAAAATAGTTAAGCATAGAAACAAATTGAAAGGTGATCATAAGCATCCTTATAATTTGGATATTTTTAAACCATGGGTTCAGGATACTATTTCCATGCTTGCATTTTGCCTCGGTCTGGATAGCAATTTAGAAGTGGGTGCAAGCCTCCCTGAAATGGTATATAATATCCATTATGTTGATGAACATGTCAAATATAGTTATACTCAGCACATTGTAGAATCCATGCATAAACAATTTTTTAATGATTAAAGTAGGTTCCACCAAGACATTTAGGTTCACAACCTACTTGTGCTATCTTTTTCTATTCAAATTTAGAGGAATGTTTCAGACCAACAAGCTTCAGATTCAGCCCTATAGTAATGTAGAGAAAAATAAAATGGCTCTAGTATATGAATGGACCACTGAGATAAGGATGCATGATTCTCAAAGGAACTACAATCATTTTGTAGACTACTTTTTAGCTCCATTGCATCAAGTAATTACAAATACTTCAATGCCTAGATTGCCTATGTCATGTAGAAATTGCATGCAACTAGGAAAAGAAATACAATTGGTTGATTGGTTGATTGGTACTTAATGGAAGAATATACTGTGCTAAGATTTTATGGATCGGGAGTACAACCATACAAACTTCCAATACATGTGACAAAAAGGGTTTTTGCATTGGAATATGTAAGGCAGGTGTAGAGTGCTGATGAACTACACTTTCTCAGTCAGCAAAAGAAGACCTTATTTCCTTCTTTACCTTTTTCATGTGGAG